>NW_022983888.1:0-383791 GCF_010724455.1 Aspergillus lentulus | reverse complement strand
AAAAAAAAAAAAAAAAAAAAAAAAAAAAAAACTATCAAAATGAAAAAGCCGAGGGCCTGACATAACTCCTTTGACCCCTTGGACAGGTTGGTCCCCAACCTTGACGTGAATCATGACTGTCATGTGCTTTCACATTTTCCCTTTCTTGGCCACTGACCATACCCTAATCACCTTTGTACAACACATCATATCCTGTCTTCCTTCATGGTCATTCTTATTGTATCATTTTAATCATCTGGCGGCTTGGTTCGTACATGGAGTTCTAGATCTTCACTTCGCTCCTTGTTTTGTGGCAGGACCTCTGCTAGTTTGCTGTATATAATTCATCAATTGTTAGAACACATACCAACATCACATTAATGAACCTACTGAATACTCAAAGGTGCCCTTCAAGCGAAATATTACAACGTCAACCAGATCCATATGGGAGCTCCTGGTCGAGGACTCAAAGGGAGATTCCACAAGGATCAGACATTATTGATTGTGGCTCAGAAGCAGGCATAGCAGGGAAAACGACCATGTATATCAAACAAGGACCGGTAAAGAAATGTCAAAGATGAATCAAGAAATAAGGGGACAGAGCACAGAGACTTTTTTTCCGTTCTGTTTACCTTAATCCCACAATGACCTATCAATACATAGCTTCAAGGAAACTCTACAGACGCAGTGACTTACTCATGCCAATCGGCAGCAACTGAGACTGAGGGGCTGTTCGGGTCCAGAACGACTCCCTACGAAATCTCGACGGCTTCATCTGCGCCAGCAATGTCCATGTCTCCATCTGCTGCTGCATTCGTGGCCGCCTCTGCCCCAGAGGCAGCAGCCTGGGGCGCCGGGGCGACGGTCCCGACCGGTGTGGCATCAGCCATGGCTTCGGTGATGAATGATTCTTCCACACCAGCCTTGCGTCTGAATACCCTGAGCCATCGGCGACCCCACTGACGGATGATCTCGTCCTCTGGCAGGTCCCCACTTCCATCACCTCTCTCCATCAGTCCATCGTTACTACCGCCAGCGACCGACACAATAGAGTCTTCGATTACTCTGAAAAGAGCCTGCATATCGGCCTTTTCGCGGCTCAGGGTCTCATCCAAGACACTCAACTGAGGTTCATATAGACCCGGCTGGGTGCGTGCGGCCACAATCTGCCGCAGACGGTTGGTGACCTTGCCAACCGTAGCAGAAATCATCTCAAAGATATGTGTTCTGCTAAGAATTGTTCCTGCTTGCAACCTCTCCACCAGAGCCCATTCGATGACGGATAAGGGTGTCAGAATTGTGTAGTTCAACAGCTTGTCGATAATATTGATCGCGACGCCTGGTTGATCCACCCAGTACTCCATCACCGAGGTGATGATCTGACAACGGGCACGAGCTGATTTGGGCCCAATCGCCAACAGTCTTTCCTTGTTTCGCTCAATGCATGACAGGACGTGAGAAAGAGACTTGGAGCCAACGAAGCAGATAGACGTGACAAAGGCATCGGTAGAGGGCAACATAGGATCATCGACTCCTAGAGCCTTCGCTTGCTCCTCGATGGCGGTGATCAGTGGCTGGATCTCCTCATCGCCCGCTTTTTTGCGAATAAGTTGCATGATCTCTCTGCCTTCTTTGGCGTAAGGAGTAGCTGCGGAGTCAGGTTATTAGTTAACCGTATAGAGTAGGCAGAACGGGGAGGACATATGAGGTAAGACTCACTATCTGAGGAATATTTGAAATCAGGAGTATCCTTCTCCTTTCCTTCGGTTATCAATTCCTGGTACGGATCTGGCAGAGTCCCTCTGATGCGCTGGGCAAAGCTCAACCGAATCTCTTTGTCGATAGCGCCCGTAATGAACGCCATTCTTGGATGAACAAGCGGGAGCTCGAGGTCCTCAATCCTGGAACCAAACGTTAGCATACAGACAATGATTTCAGATCAAGCTCACCAACCATTCGCTCCATTTCCATGTGAATCCAAAATTGCTCAGGTGATGAGCGAACCAATCCAAGAATCGGTGCATGAGCTCCAAATCAATTGTGTCAAGGCTTCGATACAGGAAACGAATAGCCCTACCCAAACTGGGGGCAATTGCAGCGGGCGCAATCTTGCAACATTCAGTGAGGACCGAGTGATAATACACCAGCTTGTGTTCTGGGGAAGGAAGCTGGAATAGCTGGGAGAAAACGGCGTCGACAGCAACATCCTCAGGCTTCCACGTAGGGCGATCCCCAGGGAGATCACGCAGTCTGTCAAATGGAGTAGCACGCTTCACAAAAGTGTTTGGCGTGAAATAACAATCCACATCTATCAAAAACTTGGCAGTAGCGATGCGGTTGAAGTCGAGGATGTTGATTGTATCCACGAGAGCTTCTCTCAACAAAGACGATGCAATGTCCGACGTCGGAGGGACCGTCTCCAACTCTTGATTCGCGTATACAGAGAGATAAATCTCGGGAAAAATCGTCCTGGCGCCTTTTCGTACAGGATCCGGGACGGTGATCTGAGGGAAGGCATGTTTAGGCCCGGCTTCTATAGGACCATCTTCTTCGCCTTCCGACCTCTTCCAGGGCCGAGGAAGGCAAGCAAGTTCCCAGCCACGGTTTGCCTCGGCTTGGAGTTGGTGCTGAATCAAGCCGATGACACTCTGCACATTAGTTGGTTCACCATCCTGTAAGGCAAATGGATTCACCAAGTCAACTAGAGCATGCGGCGTTGAGGCGATGATGTCTGTTTTTTCCAAAAGTGCACTTGCTTGTGCTTCAAACCCGGTGGCTGGAGACGCCATAGTGTATGGAATCGTGAAGAGAATGATTTTGACGAGCTCGAGTCCTAGCAACTATAGAGACGACATCAGCACCCAGCCAACCTCTATGCTCGAAGAAATGCTTGAATATATAACTGACGTCTTCAGATGACGCGGTTTGAAGATCAACCGCACGCGCAAAAAGTTCCTCCAGGATTGGAAAGACACCGTCCCCTTCGAAAATAGATTGAAGGCAACCCAGAAATCGCAGAAGAAGTTTGACCTCGCGCCAGGCTCCGGCATCAATGTACTGTTGCAGTGATTCGCGTGCTCGTTTGAGGACATCTTCCACAAGCTCTGATTTATAGTTATTGGCGACCAGAACTGTAGCCGCGATAAAGGGAATCTTCAACGGTTGCTCAATGACACTACCAGAGAGCCGAAATGTTAGCACTGGATGGCGCACAAGAGATTGGAGTGAACAGAAAGCTTATTCTCACATACAGATCAATGGCTATATCGACATAGCTTTTTCTCAGCTCTTCGTCCTCGTAGTTCTCTGCGACACTTTTTGCGATGACCACAGCGTCGTCCTCTGCTCTTCGAGCAGCCTAGAGCGCATTTACATGTAAGCTTCACCAATTGCAATCGGTAAGACCCAGGTCTTATGTGATAAGGAAACTCATACAGATTCGGCAAGAGTTAGCAGCTGTCGTCGGACCTTGACCACGAGTGGCTCTTCGTATCTGCGCCTCTGCGGACGCCGGTCAAAATCCTCATCATCTGTGCACCACCGGCGAAAAGTTAGTTCAGTCAAAACCGGTAAGGGAAAGGAACTTCACTCAGCCAAAAGGCAGAGCAGTAAGAATCTCAATTATCGTGGACCGACCTCTATAACGCCGCTTGCGCCCTCCCCTTGAGTGTCCGTGTGGTCGGCGTTCGTTGTCGGCCATGTTACGATTGCACGACAGATCTCAACTCGCAAACGACAATTGACTCCAACAGAGTATCTATTCAGTGGATACCCAAGCTGGAGCTGTCTCTGGCACTTGAAAATTAAGATCACGGCCCCTTTCGTTGGGAAAGACCAGGTAGTTCAGTTGAAGCTAAGTACCGCGTGCCAGAGCAACAGCTTCGGCCGGCGCAAAGCTGGAACATTAGATGTTCCGTTCCATGGCTTATATAACCCCTACTGATAACTAACTATAGGGCCTTCACCCTGATAACGCGAGGTAAGCCGATTCATCTTCCTTAGTTTGGCGGTGGGCATATAGCAAGTGGCTTCTGATATCAGGTGCAAGCATATTAGTATCTACCAGCTTCAGTGGCAACTGAATCTTGTGAAACCCTATACCAGCTTAATTCCGCTGTGTCTATCGGATGAAAAGTTCCTGAGGATCATTTATGCTCAGGATGATGAAAAGGCTATGGAAATGACTTTTCTCGTGAAAGCAAGGAGCAGGCTCTGGGTTTGAGTCTCAACTCTCTCTTTCTTTGACGGAGGGCAACCAGAGCGCGTACAAGTGCCAGCGAATTGCGAGATTCCGGGATAACAAGTTTACACAGCACAACTTTCAGGTAGATCCCGTGTACTTGATCAGAGGGAAATTGAGAGGAGAGACAGCACGAAGAGATGATACACGTATCTGTGTTTATACATACTAGCGAATGAGAAGGCCCCAGACATACAGCTTGAGTATCTCTGAATGTATATGGAGGTGTAGAAGCAGGTTATCCTCTTGGCATTAAAAAACAGCTGTGATCACCGTTGGCCAAGTCGAAGTCCACGTGGTCATCGAAGCCAAACAGGTGAAATCGGACGTTAGAAACAAACAAGAGTTTAGAGAAAATCAGAGGGAAAAAAGATGAGAAGTGCTAAGGACACAAAAATCGAAAATGAAGTGTGAACACAAGGAGGGGCTTCTAGAGCTGCAAGTTGAGCGGGCCATGGGACCTCCAATACCGGTACTCGGAGCACACTGACTGACTGTGTAGACACAATTGTTAGGTGTCTCCAAGCCGAGGAATTCCTCACAGTATCTGTAGCCTCAGCAGGGTATGGATCACTTCGCATTTCACAGTAGGACTTGCGGCATTGGAGTGGTCATGCCCTCCTTCAAACGAGAATGAAGCTATGCAAACTTAAATCCCCGAAGGCAGACTCGCACACTAAAGGGTATCACTTTTTTTTCCTTTCCCAAGAGCTGTCTCAGACACCTCGAAAACTCCAGACTATGACAATCCCTCAACCCCGTTGCATGAAACTGTCATGATGCACCACCGCCTCACGAAAACTGCTTATGTTGTCACCAGAATGCGATGTTTCCGTATTTCCCATTCCTTTTTTTTTCTTCTGTTTTCTCCTTTTTCAGCTTTTCTTTTTGAATATGGGATTTGTCTTGTATCCTCATACGTTCAGAAGAGATGCCAACTCCGGGGTGTCTAGCCAGCGACTCTGGTCGACAAGCTCCATAAAAGCCACTTCTGGTACAAGGACATCCCAGTGCACAAAGTGAATTGCATCGCATGACATCATATCCTCGCGCAGTCGTGCAGATAGAAGCACTATCGAACGGGCGTTTGATTCGTAACGAGAAACGTATTGACTCAGTCGAGACGTGCCATCATCTCCTCCTTCGTGAGAGGAGTGAAGTTGTCAATATCTAGCCCCCGGGCCTCCAGAGCGGCGCGTGCATGTGGGGGAACCAGCCGGCTGTTCAATGCAGGTGCAATAGAAAGTTCTACAAAAGGAATCGTCAGCGAATCAGTCATCTGGAAGAATGAGTCTGGGCCTCAAGTGACAACGAACCATGTCTGGAGAAATCAAAGAGATTGGGGAGGTCCTTAGCTGCGCCACCAGGGTGCCGAGAGTCGGGCAGTCGGGTATTGGGATCTCTGAGTTCGTCGAAGAACGGGTGGCACATCGCCTCGATAGCGGACAGACGTTGTGTCGGCGTGTATTCCAGCAAAGCTGAGATCAGGTCAATCGCCTCGTGAGGAGCTCTCCGGAAAACCTGGGTCATCGAGTCAGTGTACATTCGCAAGAAGTTCCTTCAGAGCGTGTTCACCTTGTTGAATGGGTGTGGCTTAATTTGAGGGAATTTATGCTCCATATAGTTTGGGTTCATGGTGCGGATCTGCTCCCGCGTAGGGGTACCAAGGACCTTGATGATTTCCACCAGTTGGTCAATTCCCGACTCCCCAGGGAACAATGGCTGACCAAGCATGAGTTCAGCCATCACACAACCCGTGGACCACACGTCTTGACGATCGTCAGCAATGACAGTGTCAGAATTGGAAGGAGGAATCAGTGAAGACTTACCGATCTTCGTTGTGTAATTAGTGGCGCCGAAGATCAATTCCGGCGCACGATAGTAGCGGGAACAGATATAGGAAACGTTGGGCTCATTCTCTACCAGAATCTTGGCCGAACCAAAGTCGCAGAGCTTGAGGATGCCGGTATTTGGATCGAGTAAGAGATTCTGGGGCTTGATGTCACGGTGGCAGATGCCTTGTGAATGGATGTATGCCAGGGAACGGAACAATTGATAGATATACAGCTTGACTTCCAACATTGGCATAGTCGTTTTCAGTTTATTGAAGTACCGCGACGCCCGGTAGACAGTTTCTGGTACGTATTCGAGAACGAGGTTTAGGTACACTTCATCCTTCTGTTAAAGACAATGGTAGGGTAGTCAGCATAACGCAATTTAGGGCGGAAGGGGAAACATAGGAGAGTCGCATACCCTCTCGCCGTTCGAGTAGTAAAAGGCTTTCAATTCTACGATGTTAGGATGGCGAACGATCCGCATGATCTGCAGTTCTCGATTCTGGTATCTCGTCAGCGACAGTATCTTGGGGTTGGGTAGCAAGGGCAATCGCCCTTCATGTACACATACTTTGAAACGCTTGTCTTGAAGGACCCTCTTAATGGCAGCATCCTCGCCGCTTGGCATCATTTTCGTTTGAAAGACGACGCCAAACGATCCATTGCCGACGATTTTACATTGTGAGTACGAAATCTCTTTGGTTTCCCCTGTCAGTCCATCCTGGACCTTCTCGCGGACGACTTCTGCATGGTCGGAAAGCGAAGCAGTCAGTTCCACAGACTCCTGGATAATGTTTTCTGAACAATTGGACTCAGCATTTGGAAGTTTCTTACCGCCCATGCGCAGATTCGAGAACACCCCAGGTCGATTTTGTGACATCACGGGCAACTTGTGGGGTTGGCAACAAGAGGGGGGTTGGGCAGTTGCTATCGAGAGTATGGAGGGCTGCACTTCAATAGTGAATGGCGGGAAATAGCGTAGAAGGGCGTTCTGAAGTCCGTTTTGGGCAGACTGCAATCGATGGTGGAGTAGAAGGAGGGGTGTTCGCTTTGGATGGGCGGAATATCCGAATGGTGGATGTTGAGTGGAGGTGCGCGTGAGATGGAAAGGTTGAGAGAGGCGGACTTATGGGCGGGCGAATCGCAGGTGGTAGGCTCAGAGCAAGGACCAATGGACTTGGCAAGAGTGCAGACACAAGACCACAGCAGGAAACCTCCAAGGGAAAGAAATAATAATGGATTCGTTTGAAGAAGAGTAACAAAGATGATAAAATGAAAAGATAAAAAATAAAAAAGATAAAAAAAGGAGGTAGGAGTGGAAGTACTCGAAAGGCGAGGGAATTTGCAATTTGGCGTCTACAGTTCAGAAATTATATTGGATTGATGTCCTCGAAAGGTAGTGAGGACGGAAAGGAAGAGGAAGAAAGGGAGCACGAGTGAGAGCGAGAGGGAGAGAGATTAAGGTAGTAAAGGTAGGTTAGAGAGACGGAGAGGGAGGGAGAGCAGGTGACGTTGATGTAGCGACGAAGCCCGAACACGCGAGGCCTGCAGGAACGCGGAAATAAAGAACCGGGAGTAGAGGATGAAAAGCAAGGAACACTCGGGCTATCTTCAGTCAAGTAAGAACGTTCTAAAAACTGATGCAAAGAAGATATGAATGGTCAAAGAACCGTTCGAGCGAGGAAGCGTCTTGATCTCGAGCGGGGGGGAAAGAGAAATAATAATAGATCGTAGTGAGATCGAAGTTCAATATGGCGCTGGAGGAGGCAATAATTTGGGGCAGAGAGGAGGGGGCGGGACTACTACCTAGAGACTACCACTACTGCTGCTATTTAGTTGCGGTAGCCAACCCACAAGTTCACCAACTGAATGACCCTGAGGTATGGCATGCGGCCTATTGTAGATTCTTAATGAATTCTGAATAATAAATGAACTACAGGTGGTGCAGTAGTTAGCAGTTAGATAGTAGCTAGACAGTACCTGCTGCATACCTAGACAGTTGTGGCAGTGGGTGTAGATGAGGCAAAGGATAATGGCTAGGAATGTCTTCTATTGGCGCATTCTGGTTTTCTGTTTATGGCCGCAGACATGATGTGCTGATACTCAAGTAGAATAATACTCCGTACCTTAGTTTCCTCCTTTCTCCTTCTTTAATTCAATCCAATTCAATCTTGTCCTCAAAAGTCTAACAGTAACAGCTCATGGGAGAGAATAATTGCTAGATTAATTTTTTATGACAGTACTTACCAGCCAGAAAGCGGAGAGGCAGATATGGATTTGCTTGCCAGGGGCCCTAGAAGAGCCACAGGAAAGAGGGGCATATGCCTACTACCTTTATCCTAAGTACCTAACTACTTCCCTGGCTATCCAATGGACAATCTGATTTTAGGTACCTTAGGTAGGTACATGCATGTATGTATGTATTGATACAGTACCTTACAAGGCCAGTGGGTACCTCCAGCTATCCATTATGACGCTATATTTCCCTTGCAGGAATTGAAGTAAGGTGCCTACTTAGTGCCCTTTGGGGTGCACAGGCACACAGAGTGGACACCAGGGCAGTCTCATTGGACAAGGAATGATATACTATTCTGGATTGAGTCAGTAAGAAGTGAACGACGTCAAGCAGAAGATTGTCCACCACAGCCAATATTTATCTAGGCGTCGTCGAACCTTAGATAACTAACTGAACTTATTATTATTTTGATGATCATGTCTCAGTCCTTTGGAAGAAACTAGGTACCAAGTCTACAGACTACCTAGGGCAAAATCTTGTGCTACTACCAAATGTCCAATAACGACGGCGGCTTATGTGGGACCTTCGAGCTTGGACGGTTAGGTACGAGCCTATGTTAATAATATAATGCTGAACTAGGAAGACAATGCACCTGAAGTAGTCCAAACACTTATTGGCAAAGCCAGGTGACCAGTGCCATGAGGCCCATGAGCACTCAGGGAAGCAGATCAGATTCAAGTTATGTAGATGGCTCCCTAACATCTCCCCATCATCATATGTATACGATTTTGATTGCTTCCATCTCTTCAATTCAAATACTGGACTTTAGGAAGAATGATTGCATTCTTATAGATCGAATTCGAGAATTCATGCATCAGAGAGGGTATTCCATATATAACTGGAGCAACTACTGGATCAACTGGTCATGGATGCTCCGTGGAAGCTAGACAAATGGACAAAGTCTGATCACATGGCGCACTATGGCATTTTAGGCGTAGATCCCTTGTCGTTGATTTAGAGACTCTCAAGTGTCCTAATTTCTAGGTGTTGCTACTCGTTGACTATAAATAAGTGCAATGCTTAAGAGCAAAGAAGGGGAGGAAACAAACTTTACGAACACACGTAGCACCATAACAACGCAATGATGATGATAGATTTCATATGTAAAGTGTATCACTGGAGCATGCTGAAGAGAAAATGCGAAATTCATGAAATCAGGGCAACTTTGGCCACCCAATAAGTTGTGATTATCATTTCAGGACTTTGTGTAGGTACGGAGTACTGGGTAATTATTTCAAAGTACCTTACCAAGCTGTGTAAGTAATTACTTACCGGGAGCTTAGGTAAAAGGAGAGGCACCAGGCGCCATGCGTCTGGTCCGCTGGTGTCAAGTGACCAGCCATGATTTTCACTGGAATCCACCTGATTGGCTGCCTTTCCTGCTGCCCACTCACCCGACGTGTGAAAGAAAGTAACGGAATTGGTACAATCTCGAGCCGCCGCAATACTTGCGCCGTCCAGGATCTAGATCTCTACTTACTATATTCCCTTAGCTACTTCAATGATTCAGACCACCTGCTGACTCGAGAAGTACTGACAGGTACCATACGTAGGCAGTTTGCGATCATGCCCCGGTCCACGGTGAAATTATCTGCTTGTCAAGTGACCAAAAACTCCTTGGAGTCGGGAATTAGCCTACAAGCCAAGCTTGACGACCTGCGCCACCCTTCTGTTGTGTCTTGAAGCATGACTGTGGCACGCATTGCCTGTTTATATACGCAGCATAGATAGATACTTGTCAAAATAGATAGTCCGACGCGATGGGCCAAGACCGGTGTTGTTTTATCCTTTTTTCGGCATCCCATGACATGGATCTGGACAATCGGCCGCTGGCACCGAAATGTCCCCGATCGTCATGAACCAGCCCGTTCATGACAGCAGCTCTTGGGTAACCCCTTATGACATGGGCATTTGGGACTTCAGTGAGTCTTTGGGACATATAAGAATACGAATGTGCTCGGCTTCTTCCCATGAATGTCACTAAGCCTGGATTGAATCTACGAACGGACTGGGCATGCCATTGATGTTGTCTACTACTTCTAATAGTGCTATTCCAGTCCGTGTTTTCGGATTCTATGATTCTGGGCCTGTTGTATATGTGGCATTATGGCCATTATTGAACTATCATGCCTGAATTACGTGAGTATATCACTTCGGAATCCTGATGGTTTTGGTTAGGTGACCTGTTTCGCCTCAAGGGTGGTGGACATCACGAGGTTCCAACTAGACACCACTTGACCTCAATAGGCAGGAAATCAGAACGCCGCAGTCTCCGTTCTTACAAATACAGATCAAACGAGACAAGCTTCAGGGGAAATATCTTGAGGGAGATTGCATATATTGTAATCAACACAGATAGGCGAGCAGGTGCACTTGGTATTGTGGTGTGAGTAATCGGAGAATTACCAGTACAATATCGGTTGCAGAGTACCTTACCTACCTTAGGTAGGTACTTACCTGTACCCTCCCTAAATGCCTCACGGGTTTCACCCCATACATGATAGACGCTGTGTCGGTGCCGGCCATGTATGTTGATAATTTCCTATTCCATGGTACCAGGCACCTCATTCCAGCACTTGGAACCGGGCTGTGGGTACGTGGGAAGGTCATGTAAGTACTAGCGCTCTTGGTGCGGTCAGCAGATCATCGTCTGTTGGGTCAATTTTCCGATTACGAATTTGTTCTCAGGTGACTGAGGCTTGCATGGCACTAACTTCTTGGGTGGAAGGGGCTGCGATCCTGTGAGAAGACGATGCATATCATGATCTCTGGTTGCCTGGAATGGAATCAATGCTACAAATTCCCCATTAAGAATAGTTCTATATAACTGGGAGTTGTGGTATTGCGAAACAGTGTGCGAAAAGTGAATAAACAAGTCAGTGTCAAGTAGCTTGGCCCCAAAATCAGTCCGCACAGAGAGGTACTGGCAAATCAAATTGTATCGGTTGAAGTATATCTGAGACCAGGAGGGATGTTTCTGGCATTGACAGGCAGCTGTCCTTTACCCTGAACCATCCATATCTGAAAGAGTCGGACAGAAAGAATGTTCGAATCTCATATCTTTTCTGCCGTGACTACCTACCTTAGAAATACTGCTGCGGGAATCAAGTTCGTAGACCTCATCGACAACCAGTACTGCTTGGTCGACTACAAAAGTGCTTCTTAGAGTCCCCTCTGAGTATGTGTTAGTCTAATATACTGGTGATCTCTTTGCTATATAAAATGTCCACGTATCCTCTCTGCATTTAGGTTAGAATATGTGCCTGAGTTAACTTACTCGCAAAGAAAGACGAAAGACAGATATACATACACCAAGTACCTAATACCGGACAACTACCTGCCTTATCCTTCGATTATGACCCTATTCTACTGACAATAATTACCATTGCTATAAGGATTAATGCAAAACAGTGAAGATACTCACCTCGCCTGATACTATTATCCTCCATGTAGGAGAGGTACTCAAGACTAAAAGTTCAAGAGATAATTTAACCGGGGAAAAATGATGTCACGGTGGGGCTGAAGCAATTTACTTCTGGGCGTTAGGACCGTGGATATACCGCAAATCAGAATAGGTATCTGCAGGGATTCAGGGACTCTTAAAAGACTCGAAATTAAAACTCTTGTCTTCACCATCGCCCAACGTCGCGACTTCAAGTTGTGGGTGGCCCAATATGTCGCCACAGACGATGCCTAATTATTCTCGAAGCTCGACCTAACTACGTACTGTTAGCGAGCATTTTGCCTCTCTAACAATCCGCATACTAGATACTTCCAAGAGGAACCTTGATACGAATGTGTAATTAAGGTAACAGACGTGGAGCCTGGGGAAAGGCCGACTCTCGAGCAAACGACCTTTTGAGCGAGCCTAAGTGGACCAACAAGCTCACCTACGTGGGTTGGAGTTAGGTACGTTCAGGAGCTGCGTTCTCACGGTATCATCCATTGTGTACCTATTTCCAGAATATCTGGGTAAATCAGTAGTCAGCGTTCTGCACGAGCCGGGGACTAGGCTAGTCAAATCTAGTGATAGGTATGTAGATATTATCTGTATGCTCGATGCCATGCGTGGGTCGTTGAGGGAGTACTTTTTAAAGTTTCAGAGGGATGTGAGTTGAACAATTGACGGATTGTATTGGACGACCAAGCTGCATTGCTGACCTTTCCTTCCTCTTTGTTCCAATGTTGTGAAAGTACGGGGCGCCACGGCATTGGAGCTTACAGGCGATCTCAGCTTGGGTAGACTCGAAGAACTCGGCACATTGGAAAGATAGGAGCTTCAGAGACCGATAATGAAATCGGTTGTTGCAGTTGTCGGATGTTGAGTAGACATCAACTTGCATGTCAATTGGTGCCGGGCATGGCCTCTACTCTGAGCGGCTGAATGCTCTCTTGTCTCTCTCAAGAAGTGCTTATCTACGTGGCTTGATACCCGATGACAACTGCGGTCTTCATTGATCTTGTGTCCACATACCCTTCTCCAAAAGTCAACTGCTAGGAAACTTAAATTGTTTTACATTGATCCCTCTAAGATGTCATGAACATAACAGCTTCCTGCCATCGCTTCCATGCATTCCATGCTCTGCAGTCCCAGTCGACAAGCCAGCATCGCCCATCACAATAAACGTGGTACCAATAAGGACAAGAAAAAGGAACAACAGTCTCATAGATGAAGCCATGACGCGGAAGTCGGAAGAGAAATAATAGGAGACTCCCCAATAAATCGAAGATGGATCTATACAAAAATTGGTTTCCCTGGCGCCAAATGACCGCCTTCCTGCACCAGCAAACCGCGTTCAAGGGCATAACCGAGGTGATACACCATCTTCCAGACGTACACATGGAGAGAGAAGATCTAATAAAACAGATAGTGGAAGAAGAATTCAAGCTGGATGGCGGAGCAGCCAATAAAAGCTCCAGTTTCCCACAAGCAAGCGGGTATGATTAGCTCCAGCTATGCTTTAAGGAGGATTTAGAAAGGAGGAGGGATCATGCCCTGAGCCTCGATCTTCTCCTGCTGCTCCATCAATTCCTCGCCAGCGATCTCGAGGGACACAGCAAGACCAAGCTTGGCCGATTGCTACAATGCGATACGGATCAGTAACCATTTGGATCCATCGTACACACAAAGGTTGTATAAAGACAGACAACTCACCTTAGCCTGGTCAATTTCGCCAGCAAAAGTAAGAGAGATGGGCATGGCTATCCGCTTCTCCAGCAAGCAGCTAACCTTACCAGCGCTGTCAACCTGGGCACGGAATGTCGAAGCCCGGAAGTCGTACTTGGCTCCAATAGAGGTGGTACCGTCTCTGCTAGGGCCGCCCATCAAAGCAGCGGCTGCATTAGGAGCAAACTGAAGGTTCATGTCAACACCAGCCTCAACACGCTCAGAGAGCTTTCTCCAATAGGAGGCAGTGAAAACGCCCTGAGCCTGCAGCTGAGCACTGGCAATCCAGTCGTTTGCCTTGTATCTCGCACAGTACGAAAGGGCAGTCTCTGGGCGGGCGTTCATAGCTTGGCGCTGCCAGATCGCTTCGAATCCAAGGGCAAGGCTGGGAGTGATGGACTGAAGATAGCTTCCGACAAAGATTCCAGTAAGGCCACCGTCCAGACAGGATGGGTTGAAGGCCTTAATAGACGCGGAGAAGTCATCACCGGTGTAGTCGTTATCGATTTGCAGGAGGCCCTGGCTAGCACCGGCCATGATCTGAGTGTTGGTCTTGGTGACCAGCTTGGGATTCCATCGGTAGTTGAAAACAGCGGCGAGAGCGCCATCGCTTCCGAAGTTACCTTGCATGAAAACCTGACGAGACGAGCGTTTAGCAACTGAAGTCGGTAAAATTCAAGGAGTCCATTTTATCCAGTAAGCGATGATGCATACCTTAGGAGTTCCGTACATGGCCGAGAAGGCATATGGAGGCAGGTTGCCAGACCCGCCCATGGAGAAGGCGTGCGAGACACGGAACAGGGGAGACATGCCGAAAACCTTTGTCAAGTCTGCACGGAGACCGCTGAACATAAAGTTAGACAGCAGGACCTCCTTCTGCACTTCCCTGGCAATGTTATCCACAGTTCCTGGATTGGACAGGCCGAGGGCCGCCCTTCGCTCGGAGAACGAGTTGTATGCATCTTTGAGGGCGATGGCAGCGGAATTCTCCACAAGGAAAGAAGGAAGGGCTAAAAAGTCGGCCATTGTGGTTGTCTGCGCAGAAGTGAACTGGCGTGAAAAGAGGATATCAAATGATGAGGTTGACCGTCACGCGGGCTTGAGGGACGTCTTTCCTTCTCGCTATCGATGAGATGAGGAAAGACGAGATCTGAGACCAGCCCCGAGATTGCACTTAGAACGTGACGAAGGCAACTTCGCTAGTAGTTGCCGAGTAATTGAAATAATAGCAGGCTGCACCTAACCAGCTCTAGGGGATTGAGACGGTAAGTGGAAGAGTCGCAGCGCAACAATTGTTGATTGATCTTCCCAAGCAGCCTCTGACGGGAAAAAAAGCGACATTTGCTTTTCCGCCCCGGCATGCGTCTTTGGCACATACAGAGTCCCGAAGTCACAGGACTCCAGACTATGCCGCTTCGGGCTTAATTGGGATTGGGTCATTGGGGGCTTGACGATGATGATATAATTGCAGATTGGTAGATGAAGGGTCACTGTTGGCTACTGTAGTCTCTATTATTGACGGAAAACATTTAGCTTGCGAGAAAGATTCAAAAAGTTCTATACGAAATTTCTAAGAAGCATTGTCGAAGTTCACCAAGTGTACCGAGTACCCCCGAAGGTACATTACACTGACTACTTCAAAGCCAGCATTGGGCTGTATATTGGACGCCAGCCATAGGCACAATTCGCTATTGCCGACAAGACGTCTTTTGCCAACCTCTAATCATTGCTGGAGCTCGCAGGAACTTATTGCAATCTAATTTCCTTTCTTTTCTTTTTATCTTATTATTGTTATCCTCACCTTTCTCTTTTTCTTTTCTACCTTACCTTTTCCTTTGCCTTTCCCTCGTCACCTGTCCGAAGCTCCCAACTCCGAAGGTTCCTTGGCACTTAGCCTTGGTGAATATCTCTTGTCTGAAGGATACCCTCCTCGCCTGCAATCTGTTCTTGAGAGCTTTGCTTTGGATCGTGTTTAGTCAGAGCTCAGTGTCTGAAATATTTCTTTAAGATGGATACACTACTGTAAGGATTGTTGTTGTTCCCTTATATCAATGCATTGAGTACTACGGGCCGCCAAAAGAGTCCGGTTCAAGCTTGGTCAAGAAACGAATCATATCCCCCTCCATTGGGCATACACTCGCCTTTGCTATGTAAGTCTGTTCAAATCTAACATGGCGCAGAACGGCTGAAATCGTGGCCAATTCCCCTCGGTTCCGACGGAAATCATCGACATTCGTTGATGCAATCCATGATTTGCCTGAGAAGGCCGATTTGGCACCAGCTCAACTGTATAGTACGGAGTCTGGTCGACTTTTCCATTCTGGAAGGATTGTGATTATCACTGTAGGCTTACCAGCGAGGGGCAAGACGTTCGTTCACCATCTTGACGAAAATCGAGCTCGTCCTATAACTGACGCTTCGTGTTATATTTCAGACATATTTCTGTAGCATTGGCGCGCTACCTTCGATGGTTGGTGTTCCTGTCGAATCGGTCTTGCTGTCATCGCTAAGGGAATTGCAGGCTAGGTGTAAAAACTAGGATCTTCCACCTTGGAGATTACAGACGAGCCACGATACCTGTTGGTCAAGACATCCCAGATGACTACTTTTTTGTCAATGGTGAGTCATTCGAGACTCTCTACCGATTTCGTCTTTGTTCTTCTTGCTACAGAGCACGTTTCACACCACACTCGCACCAGCGGATAGTTATATCCTTGACGTCGTTTCGTCCCGCTAACTGAACACAGCATCTGCATCATCGGTTCTATTGAGGCAAAAGATCATGAAAAGGTGTCGTGAAGACATATACCAGTACTTGAATTTCGAAAATGGCCAAATTGCGATTTATGATGCGGTCAATCCTTTAGCCTCTGGCCGACGATCGCTTGCGAAGGAGTTTGCCAAACAAGATATTGAGGTATGAAAATATCAAAACATCTCATTTCACCATACGATTTGTGCGCTGGACTGTTCTAACGGTCAGAACACGTGCAGACGCTCTTCATCGAATCGTGGTGCGATGACGAGCGCATCATTGAGGAAAATGTTCGCAGAGTCAAGATCTCATCCCCAGACGTAAGTAGATCCCTCCTAGCATGTGTCCGATCAAAATGACTTAAAATCTATCAGTACGTTGGCTGGTCATCAGAGGATGCAGTGAAGCACTACTTGACCAGAATATCTGCCAGAATCCCTCAATTTCAAACCATGGAGGAGAAAGACTTGAATTATATCAAGGTATCACTGGCGGAAAGACATGTCAACTTCAATACTAATTGAAGTACAGATGATAAACGCGGGAGAAAGACTGATTGTCAACAACAGAAGTTTCGGTTATCTATCTAACCGAATTGTGTTCTATCTTCTCAACCTTCACATCAAGTCCAGGCATACGTACTTTGCACGAGTAAGTCGAGTTCTGGTTGAATGGACTCTCAGACACTAAGCTTTCATTAGGCCGGTGTTTCGTTGGAGGCAGATTCCTATAAAGCCGATGCCTCTCTGTCTGAGCAGGGAGAGGACTACGCAAAGAAAATGACTGAACGTCTCCTGCAGCATAGGGAATCTGAAAAACAGGCCATGATTGCCCGAGGAGAGACGGATTATGAACTCAAGCCACTGAGAGTTTGGACATCCACCAGACGCAGGACGGTTGAGACAGCGAAATATCTATACGAAAAGGGGTACAAAGTCCGGCAACGCTCACAAATGAGCCAACTGAACCCTGGTGTTTGCGAGAAAATGTCTGAGCGAAGAATTCGCGAAGAGTATCCGGACGAGGTGGCTAAGCATGAGCTAGATCCTTACCACCATCGGTACCCTCGAGCGGAGGTAAGCTCAATTTCAGCTTAAAATCTGACGTTGGCCATCCGAGCTTACGACTATGACAGTCCTACCATGACCTTGCGGTGCGACTCGAACCCATCATTTTAGAACTTGAACGGGAGCAGAACGATCTTCTCATCATAGCTCATGAAAGCGTACTAAGAGTCCTCTATGGTTACCTCATGGCGTGTAATGCTGCTGATATTCCGTTCTTGGAGTTTCCACGTGATGAAATCATCGAAGTAAGGATACATTTAATGCCCCTAGCCTACAGAGCAGCCGACTAACCACTTCGTGCAGATTATCCCGGAAAGCTACCAAAACGAGGCGCGCAGGATACACATTCCTGATTTGCCAAAAGAGATTATACCTGGCTCTCCGCAAGATATCAAGATTCCTGTACCTCCCAGTGGGGTGCCCTCTCCCTTGGTTGGAGGAATAGGCAGTCCCAAGGATGGATTTTCAACACCGCAAAGCGGCCTTCGAACTCCTCGTGAGCCGGAGAGGATATCGCAACAGCACGTGGACGATGTTGTCTGATCGTATGTTCGGTCTGGACTCAATGCTGCGTGTTATACAATTGACCTTGGATCATGTCAAGTGCATGGAAACGATGATTCTTATAGAGCGCATGTAGACTTCCAGGCGGATCTATCCTCCGTGAAGTGTTGAGACGAATACAATATTGTCCCCTGACTGGAGCTCGTATTTCTCTTCGCCTTCCAGTTCCCAGTCGGCATCGTTGATAAGGACGAGGATACCAGGTCGTCTACCACTTTCTGTCAGCCTTGCCACCGATTCATGGGGGCCCCATTCGCGACATACACATTGTCTTCCATTATAAATAGCTCTTTCCTTTGATCCTTCATAACATTGTCAACCAGATATGGTAATAAGTAAGCGATGGTGGGCCGGCCGCCGTCATCTACTTGAGCGGGTAGCGTGATATGATGTTTCCGCTCATTGGAGAAGAGAATCTCTAAACCACCACTGTACGAATGGGAGTCAGCAGGCATTGAGGTGAAAGCAATGCATTCAAAGTTGATCTAACGTGAACTCAACAGTAATAGTGATGCTATCGGCATCACCTTTCACGCTGGAAGGGTCAGCCATGACTGCTTCAGAATGAGCCCACAGCCGGAGAAAATGTGGTTCTCAAATATTAACTCAGGAATAGTCGAGGAGTCGCGTTGACCGCAGACATACGAGTTTGAGGAAAATGCAGACGAAGAGGGGCAGCTCTGCGATGGCCGCGCTTATCGATAAGCTTAAATTCTGGGCACAAAAAGTGGTCACCGAACCGTTCTCTCCTCTCCAATCGAAAGATAGCGCCCTTCTGTCCGTGGCCATAGTTGGACTTTGTCGCTGCGCTTTTATACCAGTTTAGTTCACTAATTGGCGATCAATTGTCAGGCGCATCCATGGTGTCAATCACAACAGAATACATCAGTGTCGGGGGGAACAGGCATCCGGCAGCCGCAGACTGGGATGTGCAGTTAGGTGTGCTCGCCTTTGGTGCAGATAACAATGTGGCCTTGTGGGATCCAAGGGTATGAGCTTCCTCGGTGCTTCAATTGGTTCTCGACGCAACCCGACTAATACTGCTGTTGCCTGTCTAGGATGCCTCTCAGCGCGGGGTTTATGCCCTCCTCGTTGGCCATACCGACAAAGTCAGTGCGGTCAGATTCTACACATGTCCCGCCACGGGTACGAAGCTGCTTCTTACCGGCTCCATTGACCAAACGATTCGGATATGGCGGGCTGATGCAGTCGACCCCACCAAATTCGCCCATACACATAC
This sequence comes from Aspergillus lentulus, assembly GCF_010724455.1. The sequence goes on along the minus strand of NW_022983888.1, from coordinate 364,648 downwards.
TCTTACGGGTCATACAGGCTCAGTAAATACGATTGCCGTTGCCGATGGCGTCGCAATCGTCGCATCTGGAGCCGCAGATGGTACCGTCAAGATCTGGAAGATCGAGACGCTGGAAACCGTAATAAAGGCCGATCTATTTCAGGATCTTACGATGAAACCTCGCTTCTTCCCGCTGGCATTATCACTGAAGCCGCTGTCAACAGAATCGAAAGACAAACCCGTGGTATTGGCAGTTGCCGGCACGATGAATAATGTTCAGATTTATGTTTCTGGGAACGTAATCGCTGGTGCAAGCTTTAGTCTATCTGCGACTCTTCCAGGCCATGAGGCATGGGTACGTTCCCTCTCCTTCACCGAGGATAAACAAAGCAAGTCGGGGGACCTATTGCTCGTCTCAGCCAGCCAAGATAAATATATCCGGTTGTGGAGGCTTCAACGAGGAGAGGCCACCAAGTCTACACTAGCAGATGATGCAGATCCTATGCTTGGCGGGCTTGAAACGACTTTATCCAATAAAGCTCATCAGTTCGAAGCAGCCGGGTCCAAATATTCGGTCACTTTCGAAGCTCTTCTTTTCGGGAATGAGGATTGGATCTACACGACCTGTTGGAACCCAAGCACGGAACGCCAACAGCTGCTTTCTGCTTCTGCAGACAATACTTTGACAATCTGGGAGCAGGATCCGGTATCCGGAGTATGGCTCTCCGCAGAGAGGATGGGAGAAATCAGCGTCCAAAAGGGATCCACCACAGCTACAGGAAGCACTGGCGGCTTCTGGATTGGACTTTGGTCTCCGGACGGAAGGCAAGTCGTGAGTCTGGGCCGAACAGGTAGCTGGAGGGCATGGAGGTATGATGCCGATTCGGACATGTGGCTGCAGGCACTGGGGATAACGGGTCATGTGCGTTCTGTGAACGGTGTGCAGTGGGAACCAACCGGAGGGTATTTGCTTTCCACCAGCGCAGACCAGACTACTCGCCTGCATGCAGAGTGGTCGCGTGAGGGACTGAAGTCGTGGCATGAGTTTTCAAGGCCACAGATTCATGGCTACGATCTGAACTGCATTGATACCTTGGGACCCGCGCGCTTTGTATCAGGCGCTGACGAAAAGCTTTTACGGGTGTTCAACGAGCCGAAACCTGTCGCCCAACTACTGGGGAAGCTGGCGGGGTTTAAACCAGAAACGGATGAAGAGCTTCCAGATACTGCACAGATTCCGGTTCTCGGCTTGTCTAACCAGGCCGTGGGCGAGGAAATCCCAATGGAGGTAGACGAAGAGAGTGCTGCGGGGGCACGGCAAGTCCAAGCAAACCAGGCAATGATATCAAACCTGTGCCATCCACCGCTGGAAGACCAGTTGGCTCGCTATACGCTATGGCCCGAGCATGAGAAGCTCTATGGTCACGGTTACGAGATATCAGCCGTGGCCGTGAATCACGATCGCACCCTGGTTGCGACTGCTTGTAAAGCAAGCTCAATAGATCATGCGGTGATACGGCTGTACGACACTTCTGACTGGCGTGAAATTCGACCTTCCCTGAAAGCGCATTCTTTGACTATCACAAGTCTGTGCTTTTCGAGTGATGACCAATACCTTCTCAGTGTTGGGCGAGATCGGCAGTGGGCTGTCTTCCTACGAAGTGGGCAGGACCCTTCTTCATTCTCGCTTCTGACATCGAACCCCAAGGGCCATTCTAGAATGATTCTAGATGCGGCATGGGCTCCCCAAGCGGCAAATCCTGTCTTCGCGACGGCTGGCCGAGACAAATCAGTAAAACTATGGGAGAAGGTCGATGATTCGTTCGCTTGCAAGACTACTATCTCTCTAGAAAGCCCGGTCACAGCTGTTTCGGTCCTTCCAGATGTACTTGACGCTTCCTTCCTCCTTGCAACGGGCGAGGAAAGTGGAAAATTATCGGTCTACCGGGTGACTCTGGACGGTCTGGAAGCGAGACACGTTGCTACTGTCGATAAATCGGTATCTCCCTCTAGAGCGATCACCCAATTATCATGGCGGCCGTCCCATCGGAAGGATGTTAGAGATAACGAATGGAAATTAGAACTTGCTGTAGCAAGTGAGGATTCCTCGGTGCGCGTATATGGTATTTCTGACATGCTTTCGTGAAATGCCATGTATATATACACAACGAAAGAAGTACAAAAACGCAATCATGAGCTCATGTCATGGATGTTGAATAGCTCCAGAATGTTGAATGATGCCTGACCTTTATCGTCCAGAAACCAAGCCGTAAACCGCCGCCATGCTATTGTGGTTGAACAGAATGTTTGTTGAAGAAAAAGTAGTATTCCAGAAAATTAGACAATCAGAGAATCAGCCGCTCCGGATGGAGGAGAGTCTGATCAGGTTGACTTCTCCAGCCCATATCCCCCAAGTCCGTCCAGTGACCCGTAGGTCTTGCTCTGGCTGGATTGCCCGTTCCTCGGTCCTCTGGCCGAAAGGTCCTCCTTAAGCCACTTGAGCACAAGCTCGCCGAGCTGACTGTTCTCTGATGTCTCGGTGACCTCACTCTTGAAATTCTCCATGGGCCCCCATTGCCTGACGTTTCCGAGGTGCATATGCACGAGATGGGTGGGCCACTGCGACAAATTATCCAGGATGTGCGTGGCATAGACAATCGTGCAGGGTCTTGTCTCTGTCTCCCGTTTGAGGAAGGAGAGGAAGTTACTCCTAGAAAGCAAGTCGAGGTCCACAGTGATTTCATCCAGCAGAAGCACCTGCCAAGGGCGGAGCAGACCCATCGCCAGCTGCACACGGCGGCGCTCACCATCCGACACGGCGTGCATACGCCAACGGAGGTCAATGTCGAGAATCTCAACCAGCTCATCCCTACGCTCGGGATAGGCGTCACCGCCCACAGATGCTAGAAGTGTGGGGACGTCGATGTCCGTCCGGACAATGCTGTTCAGAACCCACTCGACACCTAGGTAAGTCACCCCTTCCAGGCCATGCTTGAAGGGGTCCCTGCCAGAAACAGAAATTGTGTCTGTCGGGGCCAAGCGCTTGCCTGCCAGCAAGCGTAGGAGAGTGGTCTTGCCCGCACCATTCGCTACAACGGCGTTAGCAATCGGTCATGACTCATCTAGGCTAGAGGGGACCAAATCACCTCCAATGAGCAATGTCCGGCTCCCTGCAGGGAGACTGAGAGACACATTCGTCAAGCCTGAAGAACCATCCTGGAACTTATAATTCAGGCCATTCACGTCGATTGAAGGACCCGTATGATTGTCTGAGTCTGCCATGTCTAGACGAGGAGGAACTACGGCGGTGGTTAAGACAGTGTTGTCCTGATATGAAGAACACTTACTACTTCTAAATGGCAAGGGGTCCATAAACCTATTCGCTTGTTAATTCTGGATAAGAGAGTGACCACAACAGATTGTCAATAGGACTTGTTCTAGAAACGTGCTTATGACCGATTGACACTAGTCCGTGAGGTAGGTAGCATCGGAGTGAGGAAGACGTATGTCATGTGATCTACTTACGCCATTGTGTCTGAAAATGAAGTTGAACTTTGTGAGTCGCGCTGGACAGAGTAGTTTGAGGATCTATCAACTATATATAAATTTGATAACCTGCCTTTGGCTGTAGGCAGTGCGGCAATTATATATATATATATATATAATGGAGCAAAATAAAAAAAAATAAAAACATACAACAGCCGGGATTCGCTGGTGGTCACCCACCCAACTACTAACCGGCCGGCGTGTGGCTTAAGTACGGCTGAGCGGACGGGAAGCCCTGTTTTCCACACCCTATGGTCGTATGTGCTAGATATTAGCAGTGCAAAGGCTTATATACCGGGGGAATTCCTATCCTTTCCGAGCATTTCTTGAATATTAACACTGAACCGACTGACCATTGAAGAGGATTAGTTGGATAGAGTCATCAGCTTGTCCTAAAGTCCATCACAATTGAGCTATATTGCTACATATCGAGTACTTCATGATGAGAAGCTGAATCTATGTTGAAGCGGAGACCGATGAGGTAATGTCGGCATGTATATATTTGAGTGCACTTTTTTTCCCGTGTTTGATTGAGACTGCAACGCCCTTTGACCGCCAAAGCATCTGCTTTGTACCTTATAGCTATGAGGAAAATGGACTCGTAATGACAAGAATCCTCCATGTGGCTCTCCCATGCTCAACTTTCTTCGCTCTTTCTGGCGCATCAAACGCCCATTGACCATGGAGCCCCTCATTGCCGTCGTCGGTGCCACGGGCACCGGCAAATCCAAGGTGAGGGAGACAGGAAAGAGAAAGATTAACCAAAGAAATCCTTTGCTAACGACTGTAGATAGCTTGCGGTGGATTTAGCCACCCGTTTCAACGGTGAAATCATAAATGGCGACGCTATGCAAATGTACCGTGGCCTACCCATCATCACGAATCAGATACCAATCGAGGAACGGAACGGCATCGCACACCACTTGATCAGTTGTGTCGATTTTGAAGAAGAGCCGTGGCGCATAGGGCATTTCAAAAGGGAATGCCTGCGACTAATAAAGGACATACACTCCCGAGGGAAGCTTCCCATTCTGGTCGGAGGAACGCACTACTACACACAAACGGTACTCTTCAAGGATCAGCTGGTCGAAGAGAGCCTCTTTTCAGGCGACAATGATGATGCACATTTCCATGAGGAGACCGAGCCTACGTCCGCAAAGTGGCCCATCCTTGATGCGCCGCCAGAGGTGGTCTTTCAGAAATTAAAGGAAGTCGATCCCGTTATCGCCAGTCGATGGCATCCAAACGACGTGCGCAAAATCCGACGGTCCTTGGAGATTTACTTTCAAACCGGCAAACCGGCCTCCGAGGTTTACGCGGAGCAGAAGCGTCAGAAATATGCGACGGAGACAAATGGAGATTCTTCACCGGGCCTAGGACAGCTCCGTTACCCGACACTGATATTCTGGGTGCATTCGGAGAAGGAGACATTGAACTGCCGGCTTGCCAGACGTGTAGATTCTATGGTGGAGCAAGGCTTGATGGCAGAGGCCCAGAGAATGTGGGCTTATCTTCGGGAGAAAAAAAGGCAAGGCATTACTGTTGATCAAACAAGAGGAGTCTGGGTCTCCATCGGGTTCAAGGAATTAGCACCCTACTTTGACGCCTTGGAAAACGGTGAATTGTGTGAAGGGGAGCTTGAAGCACTCAAACAGTCGTCGATCGAGCTGGTGAAAATCGCAACACGTCAATATGCGACATCACAGATCAAATGGATACGGAACAAGCTTTGGAAGGCGCTTGCTGACGCCAGTGCGACAAATAATTTGTATCTTCTGGACAGTACAAACGTTGAAGACTGGCAGAGGTGTGTTACCGAACCGTCTGAGCGCCTGACTCAAGCGCTCCTCAACGACGAACCCAGACCGGATCCTAAATCCCTCTCGGACATGGCAAGAGAAACACTGGGCGCGCGGGAGGCTCAGGCGCAGACGCAGCGCAGCGACGTGCTTCAGACCTTTACATGTGAGATCTGCAGTAGAACGATGGCGACCGAAGACCAGTGGAATATCCACCTGAACGGGCGTGCCCACAAGAGGGCAATCAAGAATGCGGCAAAAAGAGCAGAGCGTGAAAAGTATCTGCGCAACCAGCAGACCTTAGGTGTTGGTCAAAATTGTGACGATCCAACTCCTACTGAGCAGCCTTCAACGCCGCAGTAGAAAATAGACCTGTTTTCGGTTCACGAAAAAATCACATTGGCTGCTTTCCTCTGGCAGGCAGAGCAACCCTCTTCGACTTAGATTTCCAGTATCCATTCTATGAGAAATTATACATAGTGGCCCGAGTCATACTGTGGGTGAATACCACACTTTGCCCAACGCTTCAAGTCTCCCGTATCATGGCAGCTGGACATGCGAGGGTGGCCACTTCATCACCTTGCCGATATACTGGCGTAGGCAAATAGAGCCTCTCAGCGTCGTACGAGGTGGCGATGATTGTCATCTTTTCGCGTCGATCCCCGAGCACGTTGTACTCGTATTATATCTGTCCGGCCTGGCAATATTCACCCATCAAATGCAACCGCACGACAGGACTTCAGGACTCGGAAACCGGCTTTAAAAGCCAGTGCTGTGGTCAGGCTGCTCACGTTGAGTGCTTACCACTGTACCGGGCAGCTCAAATACATTACTTCCATTGTAGCCTGACGCGAAGTCGGCGAGCCCACTGTAATTGCTTTGATCGAACCGGCAGACAGATTCGAGGACATGCCGCGGTTGTTGCATTTCAAAACATTTGAAATGCAAGTTCTCCCCAATCAAACAGTTTGTAGGCGCCGACCTCCACCTACCATGAGCGTGATCGCCAATCCAGAAACGACGTGGAGATGATGTCGCCTGTGCCAGTCTCCTCAACCTTGAACACCTGAATAAGCGAAGACTTCTCCAGCTTACGGATTCGCCACGTTCCTCCCTCTTTAATTGTGGATTTGAGCCCTTTGAGCCCATTATTAGCTGAAGGGACATAGAAGCAGGGGCATTCCAGTGCAGATGCTGAGACTTACATTCGAGGAATGCAGCAGCGAAGTTGATGCAAATGTTACCATCCCACGTACCCCGTCCAAGCTTCTTTACCTTATTTGGTATACTGGCCGTTTCGAGCTCTTCCAAACGATGAACTATACCGTGATTGTCGCGAAAACCAACAATGATCTTGGGAACGCCAAGGAGGAACGACTGTGCCCAGAACTTTAGAAGCTTTCGCTCATACTTGATCATGTCACGGTCGTTCCTGATCTCTGCCGAAGTCTTCAGCTCAACCCAATTGATGGGGTCTTCCTTGCGGTCGGGTTTGCAGTCCCACACTAGCACACCAGCATCAGCACAGGCTTTGACACGACCCCTAAAATCGCCAGAGGCATGCATATAGAGTGGGGAGAGCATACCGGCATCAACTTCACCACCAATTATCAAACGGGAACTCCCTATGCCTGTCCGAACAACAGAGCAGTATTGCGCATTGTTGTTGACCACGAGGGCTTCGCGACTTTCGATCTCAGCCCGAGGCGTTGGATCCCATGGCTGCTGAAGTAAACATAGGGTCTCAAATTTGTAGCCTAGATTGCAATTTCAGCTTCTTGTCAAATCAGTTCATGAAGCGGTAACCTTACCCCAGTATGCCATCAGATCCTGGGAGGCCATTCCCGGGGGCATTCTTTGATTCTGCTGGATTTGTTTTTGTTGGTTTTTATAGGCGTTGTTCTCCTCAATGAAACTAATCCTCATCAGCGTCACAGAACTAGCGGAGCCTCAGAAGGATATACAAACATTGTACCCTGCATCTTCACAGTTAAAATGTAAACCACTTATCAATGAGCTTGGACAACGCCTACCTGGAAACAAGTCGCATTCATTTCGAAACTATCGTTCAGATCAGTAAGATGAAGCCATTGCATATATCCTGTGTACATACCCGTTGAGATTGTCAAAAGGAGCAGTCAAAATCTGCAGGAGGCGTTAGTCTCAGTAACAGCCACTTTCCAGATGAAATAGACTTGAGCGACTTACCTTCGTCATCATGCCTCTCCATGTGATGATATCCGCTTCGCATCGCTTTTCAGTCTCTTTTTCCAGGGCCATAATGGTCTCTAGCAAAGCGTCTAGATGCTCATCGGCAGTATCATCTAGCTTCTGGAAAGTGTCGAAGCCACGATTCAAATCCGCCGGGAGGCGCGGTGTATAATAGTACCGGAGGGACGAATCCCCGAGGTGGAACTTATGCTCATCATCATATGAGAAGCAAGTGATCTCCTGTTTTCGGGTTATTCTCAAGTTTTTGTCTTGTATGGACATGGAAAGAACATACCTTTGGCCGTCGGATTGTGGTATTGGCGCCATAGAAGCGGCCAATTGGCTGGATGTCAAATGCACCTCCATCCATAGCTTCTTCGCTCGATGCGTATCGGGCCTATATCGGGCCTATTGTTAAAGGAAATCAAGTGATGCTCCAAGGGAAAGCTATTTGAAGCTCTGGCATCTATATAGGCTCCTTGCGACCAATCCGGATTGTTAGGTAAAGCTAGACGCCAGTCATATGATCGTCTAGATGCGCTGACAGATGCTCAAATGAGGAGCAACTACACCTCGATTGATCGATGCACGTCAAACTTGCTGGGTTGGAATATTTTCCGCCGAAGTAACAAGGGGCCTGGATCTGGAGAAGCTCCGCGGTTCTGGAAGACACCAGGGAAGTTCCCCACCAAAAGTTCTCGACACTCGTCCATCCGCTCCCAGCTGTCGCTGATCTTGTTCTGTTATCCACCTAGGCTGGAATCCCTCTGCAAATTTGTTTGTTCACAATAAATTGGTATCTTAGCTTTTTATACCCTCGAGCAACTCTCTTGAATTTGTGGTTCCCCCCGTCAGTCCCCGGTCACTTGTCGGCACTCCGAGATGACCTCACGCATCGACAAGACGATTGCTCGGCAGCGCGAGAAGTAGGTTTGCCTCGAGCTTTGACATACGACAATGATGTCTTATTTCCAAGCTCTCAAGAAAAAAATCATGGATATTAACTTTAGTTCTCATCTGCAGAATCGCCTCCGGTGCTTACTACGAAGCTCACCAACAACTCCGCGTCATCGCTGCGCGATACATCAAACAATCCAATTATGAGGCCGCTGCTGAAATATTGGCTGGCGGTGCGACTGCTCTTCTGAGAGCTGGATCTCAGCAGGGCGCTTCTGCGAGTGGAGGAGACTTGGCTATAATGTTGGTAGACGAGGTGTACACCAAGGCGGGGTGGGGGATTACTGGAGGAGATGATGATGCGGAGGGTCGAGCCCGAAAGAGTGAGTTTGATCTCGTCTATTGAACATCATACGCTATCTCTTGATGGATGAAGGACTTTCTGAGTGAATCTATATGGAACCAGCGCTAGCTGGTGGGCTAAGGATATTGGACTTTCTGAGATCGGATCGGCTGACGATGCTTCCTCATACAGAGCGCTTAATAGAGCTTCTGCGTGAATTCCCGTCGGAAGAGCCCACGAGGAAGAGATTCATTCAGGAGATGATCGGCTGGAGCGGACGGTTCGGTCCTGTGGAGAGAGGAGATGCGGAGCTGCACCATGCGGCTGGTTCGGTATACGCCGAGGGTTCGTTTGCCATATGTGACCGTGAATTTACAACGCATTGACAATTTTGCCAGACAATGAGCCATATGACGCCGAGAAGCATCTCATTCTTGGAACCTCCGAATCCGCCGAGACGCTCGCGAAACTCGAGTACGAGTGGTACACGAACGACGAGCCCCATACGGCGGCTATATACGCCTCTCGTGCAGTCTTTCCTTACTTGTCAGTCGGGAACCTCCGCAACGCCAACAAAGCCTTCCTCATCTTCACCTCAAGGCTCTCTTCCTCAAATGCGTCCCTTGGTGTACAAGAAGTCAGCAGCGCCAGCTCCGATGTTCGAGTTTTCCCGTCTCTGCCTTTGCTGAACTTCATAAGCATGCTGCTTCTCACTATCCAGCGAGGTAGCGCAGACCTTTTCAAGCAGTTAACTGCCCATTATGCATCGCAGATCCAAGAAGTAGGGATCTGGGATGATGCCTTGTCACAGATCGGCGAGCAATACTTCGCGATCAAAGTTCCGAGACAAGGTAACCCACTTCTGGATATGATGGGCAGTATGCTGTTCGGAGGTCAGAACCAGGGCGGAAGTAGGAGGGCACCCCAGGGACGGAGTCAGTCGAAGACCGTGGAGGCGCCGCCGGCCAGCATGGAGCTCGATTAGATGAACCAGGCCACGACGTCGTGCTTGATATATGCATCTTGAACATATTAACCAAGTAGATACCAGATAGATAATTGAAGCGTGATTATCCAGTGGTACTTGGCTTGTCCCCTGCAAGCTGGCTTAGGCACGTGGATCTACTTCTGGCTCGTACATCCAGTTGTCTTCCTCGAGCGCTGCTACTCTACTTCGGAGACTTTGATGGATGAGATTGAGGATCTCTGTCGACTATTAGTGCTTTAATTACAAACAGTACGCAAGCAGAGGATCACATGTGACACGCAGGTCCGCGTTAGACCCACAGTTCGCATGCACTTACCGGCTGGTTCGTTGCTCATTTGTCTGTTTCGGTTCCGATACATCAATTCTGCTAGGCTTGCCTCGATCTCTTCGACAGGCCAGTCACGTCAGCAGCTTCATTCAGACCACCAATCGTTTCTCTAGCCTGCTAACGTACTTTCTTTTTCTCGCCCGCTGATCTCAGTTTGGCTAGCTGAATCGACAGCCGTAGCTCCTGCTCCCCCGCTAGTCCCACCCTCGTCCAAACCATCCATCCCGTCGCCATTCTCACTGGTAATTGCAGGCGGAAGAACAGGAATGTCAAGCTTGTAACCACCGTTCTTGTCCCTGACCACGATATCTCCGTTGTCCAAGGAACCAGAACTCAGAGAGGGGCCCACTGACTCGGAAGAAGACTGTAGCATATGAGGGGGAGGACCCGAAATCCCATTGCTTCTGCCGCTTGGCATTGACCCAGAAGTAGCAGAGACGGGGCGTCTGCTGAGATTATGGTGGAAGAGATTGCGTCTGACGGAGGTTGTACCCATCCTGGCAGGCGACCTGCAGGAACAGGTCTTAGGTTGATTGAGAAAGCACCTAGCAGGACCGATGTGCTGCCAGAAGCTGAGAAGAAGCTGTGATGCTTGTTGGCCCAAGAATAGGTGCTTGTAATGTGACGTGATTAAGCCAGATGCGGCTCTGAAATGAGTGTCAATACAATTCAAGCTAGTCGAGGCTGTAACAAAGAATGATCCTAGAACAATAAAATGAATGGTGAGGCATAACAATAAACAGCCAATGCTGGTGGCAGTGGGTGGAGATGAAAGGGCGGAATTGATCCAGAGTCCCAATTAAGCCCAATCTGGACCATCCCGACGCGTCCCCAACCTTCGCGTCTTCCAAAAGCCAGGTCGCTTAACAGATAATCTGCCTCTTTTTTCACATTACAAAAAACTGCAGGAACTCCTAATACAGCTCATTATTCCTGCATTCAACTCTTCGCAATGGTGCAAGCAGAATCCTCAGCAAGTGCTTCTCGAAATAGCCTCAAGGCCGTTACTGCGGGAGCTCCCCCCGATTATGAACTACCCTGGTTTGTAAACAAGATCACGGAGTTCTACTTGACGATTTCTAATAGATGACCTCTTTAGGGTGGAGAAATATCGCCCCATCTTTCTCGATGACATCGTCGGCAATACAGAAACAATTGAGCGCCTGAAAATTATAGCCAAAGATGGCAACATGCCCCACGTTATCATCTCGGGCATGCCTGGTATAGGCAAGACTACCTCAATTCTGTGCTTGGCGAGGCAACTACTAGGAGGGGCTTACAAGGAGGCGGTCTTGGAACTAAATGCTAGTGACGAACGAGGTATGTTGCTTTGAGTCAGCCCAGTCTGATCCAGTCTGACGATTCGTTAGGTATCGATGTTGTCAGGAGCCGAATCAAAGGTTTTGCACAGAAGAAGGTGACACTCCCACCGGGCCGTCACAAGATCGTCATTCTCGATGAAGCGGATAGGTGTGATCCATAATTAACAATATGTACGGAGAGTCGCTGACAATTTATAGCATGACCCCTGGCGCGCAGCAGGCATTACGACGGACGATGGAAATCTACTCTTCTACAACACGATTCGCATTTGCTTGCAACCAGTCAAATAAGATCATTGAACCCATTCAATCTCGATGCGCTATCCTGCGCTACGCCCGATTGACAGACGCACAGGTGGTGAAACGATTGAAACAGATATGCGATGCCGAGAAGGTGGAACACACAGAAGATGGGATCGCTGCCCTGGTTTTCAGTGCTGAGGGAGACATGCGTCAGGCTATCAATAACCTGCAGAGCACATGGTCAGGTTTTGGCCTGGTCAATGGGGATAACGTCTTTCGTGTGGTCGACAGTCCACATCCGATCAAGGTCCAAGCTATGATCAAGGCTTGCTGGGAAGGGAAGGTTGACGCTGCGCTAGAAATACTGAACGAATTATGGTATGCGCATGATGCGTTCCATTATTGCTTTCTAACCGATATACTGATAAGTACGCTTAGGGGTCTCGGTTACTCATCTCATGATATCATCAGCACCATGTTTCGAGTCACCAAGACAATTCCGACATTGTCAGAGCATTCGAAGCTGGAATTTATCAGGGAGATCGGATTCACACATATGCGCATTCTCGACGGTGTGCAATCGCTCCTTCAACTGAGTGGCTGCGTATCCAAGCTTTGCAAAATCAACATGAAGCCCCAACTGTTTGAGCCTCCGAAGGCCTAGATATCCGCAAAAAGCATTTTCATAGGACATGTACATGGTGTTGCGGCGTTCCAACGGCCGGGAAGTCTGACCCTCTTTTCTTAATGCAACGAGCTGAACTGGTGCATTTGGGATTATGCATCCTCGAGAATCTTCATATGGTATTATAGTTTTGTACAATTCAAAGCCACTTAGATTTTTATATGCGTCAATTAAGCACAGAGTGCTGAATATACTAGCAGTTCTCAACCCAGACTTGTGACTTACGGGTATGCCAGCTTATTGCGCATCCCTTAGGGGACTACGAGCATAAGTTAGCTCAGCCGGATACCAGGTCTACAAAACCGGTGTAACCGGCATTTTGGCACCCTCAGGTGGCCTGTTGTTTTTCTTAAACTCATCGCACATTTGCTCAAATGTCACCCATTCCACGCCCTCGTGTTTGTTGATATGCTCGATGATCCTGTAGTCTAGTCAGCCTGGGAAATTGGCGCATAGACTTACGCAAGCAGCAGGCTTACCTCTCGTGCATAAGAAGGACGTGGGGCCGCCCTGAAACATCGGGGTGGATCGTCATCGGAAAGACAAAGCTGTCATACTCGCGGTAGAAGTAGTCAAAATGGTCCTGGAAGAAGTATTAGTTCAGCAAGCGCGGACAGTGACGACCTAGCCTGGGCCCAGTCACTGGTAAACAGACCTTCCAAATATCCTCGATGTCCCTCGGATTCACCCAACCATGACTGTTAGGCGCGCTCTTGATGAACATCATCGGCGGCAAGTCATCAATGTACCAATTCCCAGGGATTTCTACAAGTCCAGTATTCTGGCCGCGGACCAGCGGCTTCATCCATCTCTCCGCCTTCTGGCTATAGTCGATCTTGGTCCAAGTGTCGCCTGTCCGAAGCCAGTACATCTGGCAGTCATGATGGGACATAGAGTGGTCGTATTCGATCCCGTACGCAAGCAGCAGATCCGCCATCTCCTTGCTCGTCTCCCACCAGGGCGCCACGATGCCCCGAGGCGGTTTGCCGCAGAATTCTGTCAGCATGCGGTACGTCTTGTCCAAAACGTCCTTTTGCTGCTCGGGAGTCATGTCGCTGGGATTCTCATGGCTGTAGCCGTGTAGGCCGATCTCGTGGCCTGCGTCTCTCACTTGGGCGCATTCTTCAGGGAAGGTCTCCAGGGAGTGGCCGGGGATGAACCATGTGGCTTTGATGTTATATTTGTCGAAGAGCTTCAAGAGACGTGGGGTTCCCACATGACCAGCCCAGAGTCCTGTGAGAGGAGTCAGTGAGAACTACTTGTTGGCTGTTTGAGTGTATGCGCAGGATCTCACCTCGACTGATGTCGTTCGAGCTGTCCTCCCCACCGTAGGACCCCAGCCAACCCGCAACAGCATCAATATCCACTCCGTAGGCGACCAATACACGCTTCTTGCCCATGATGCTGATTTGAGTACTGAGATTTGCAAGAAGAGGTTTATGATGGAGATGGCTTGGACGATCAAGCTTGCGCCAGTATATGTATGGCGAGCCTGCTCCACCTGGCTTGATATCAAGTCAGCCACATTGGAGAAATAGTTAGAACTATGATAAGACAAGATAAGAGATAAGGAACCAATCTGTATCGTTTGGATCCTGGTGTTTATCAGCCCATTGACCCTGGACTTATGACATACCCTTTTGACAGAAGTTCGATTGAGGGGTAGATGGGGCCTCTAGGTTCGAGTCCACATGCATTATTAAGTGCAACTACATATGCAGCTCGAAATGGAATGACTTGGAATGGTCATTTCCCCTCTTGATTCGGATATGCAGGCGCAGATAGCCAAGGGCGGGGGTGGCCTGGCTGTAAGCAAACGACACTTGCCCAGCTATCGTGAGGGGAAGAGTAGGAGAAGGGAGCAGTACGACTTTAATTTGAAGGTCATGGGATTGAAAAGCAGATGTCTGAGCAAAAGCTAAAGGATACAGCCTCTCTAGAGTTGAGATGTGTTTGTAACAGTACGGGGGGGATGATGTTTACAAGAGGTGTATATCTATCTAGTGGAGTTAGAAAGAAACCTCACGTCCTACGAATATGAGCTAGATAAGATCACTACGATTTGCCTGCCCTCCAGATCTCCTCAATGACCGTTGCTGCTCCCAATACCTTCTCTTCTTCAAGTTTTTTACCAACAATCTGAAGGTTTATCGGGTGGCCGTCCATCGCCAGCGGGGCATACAGGCTCCAATTCCAGTCGTCCAGCTCGTTCCTGGGGCGATAGAGCTCGTCCGGCAATCGATCTTTGTCTGCTGTCACTTCATCGACAGGAAAGGTGACTGCAGGATAGTCAAGCAGATTCCAGATCTTGGTGTAACCTACCCAACGCACACTGCGATGGGGAACAGCTACGTGCGGCATCGTTGGACCAAGGAGAATATCGACTGGCTTTCCTGACGGGGACTGAACGGCATTCCACTTATCAAGATATCTCTTTTGAAGTGTGGTCTTTTGCTTGTTGAGTTGCCAGTATTCATAGACAGAGATCGCCTTCCCGCGGTTGATCAGAGCTTCAACGTGAGGGATATAGGGCTCCCCGGCGGCCTCTACGTCGCGCCGAATATCCTCACATCCGTCAGCAGTATAGTATTGATCCATGAGCTTGATATAGTCGAAATGATCCGATGCGTCCCAGACCACGACCTCATGGCCCTGAGCTTCCAGCGTAGCCGATAGCTCTCGGAGGGCTCTCTCGACAGGGGGGTGTATTTTCACAACTCCATCATCCAGAATCAGACCGACGACCAGGGGCCTGGATAGCGCATCTCGAAAGCTATCCTCGTTCCAGGGGAGAGGAGCGCATTTCGGGTCTAAGGTCCACGGTTTAGCGTTTGCAAATACGCGACAGACATAGGAGAGCGACGGGAGGTCTCTTGTCATAGGCCCTATAGCCGAGGGAACATGTTCTTGACCCTCGGTCGAAACCGGGACGCCGTAGTAGGGAAATCGGCTGCTCTATAATAGAATCAGACCTGACTTTTCACCGGTATCAATGCTCGTAGAACATACACTTGATTTGAAACCGTACAGACCGTTGATACTCTGCGGGATCCTGATACTTCCTCCAATATCTGTTCCGAACCCCAGAACTGAGCCATGCAGAGCCAGTAAAGCTCCTTCGCCCCCTGTCGAGCCACCAGGAGTGAAAAGAGGATTTCGTGGGTTGACCGTTAGACCCCAGAGCGGGTTCTCAGTTTCGGCCCACTGAAGAAAAAGTTAATTCACTCGTACCTTTGGCTATGGTCCCAGCGAGATACGGACCATAATGCTCTGCGGCAAGTTTGTCTTTCCGATGATAACAGCACCCATGCCTTTCAACATCTCAACAAGCACTGCATCCTCGGAAGCTGGAGCAAACGAACGGCCTACGTAGCCTAAAGTCGTATCGACTCCTTTGATATTGAATTGATCCTTGAGAGTGACCGGAATGCCGTGAAGCGGGCCCGCGAGTTGACCTTTTTCTCTAAACAGCCGGTCCAGCCGTCTAGCTTGTTCGAGAGCATCTTCGAAAACAACTTCTGTCAGGCAGTTGGTCTAACGAAGCGACGTAAGCTCGACATCACACTATAAACTCTTCGAGCACAACGTAAACTCACAAGTTGATGCGCAATTGTGGCTCTGATGAATTCTAGTGATCAGTCCATCCTTCTAGTCGCAGGGGCTTCTTCGTTGAAGTTTACCTTTTGATATAAGCAAGGCTGACCTGTTCCGCAGTATATTGGCGCCGTTTCAGACATTCGAGGAGGATAGGAACACTGTCAATGTCGGTAATCTCCTGGATGGTAGGGTCGTCATGTATGCAGGTACGGTGATGCACATTGTGAATTTGAGGCGGGCGCTGTTCAATATCGCTGGTCACATATCGCTCTAGAGCCCGATCTCGTAAGGAGCGTTTCTCAGTCACTGTTTGCGCCCAGGTCTGGACGCTGCCCATCTTGTGTTGGATCTAGCGCTGTTATTCGGAATTGAAATGCTGGTCTAGAAGGATTGATAGCAGAGTGCATGTTTCAAATCCCGTATTTAACCAAGGTAGCTAAATGGCGTATCTGTGTCACCGTGGCATGTCTTGTCGGTTATCAGCCTGTATCTAAATTCTAAATTCTAAATTCTGAACGTGATTGGGAATGACACTCACAGCCTCGTGGATCCCGCTGGCTCTAGGTCAGACGCGGGGAAATAGGCAGTTCGAGGAGGGGTTAACTGCCGAGCAATTGGAGAGTTCGGAGACCTTTGGAGGTATGTCGATAATCCGTCCACAGAGATTTTGATCCATTAATTTTAATGATCAACATTTTCGATTTTGGTGTATGAGGATGACGATGATGATCATGGTGGTGGTGGTGATGATGATGATGATGATGATGATGAAGGATCTGGAAGAATAATATCTAGTGTGTCATCTTAATAACTCAGGAATACACCAGTTTGCACCTTAAGTTCCAGGCGTCCAGGTATCCTGGTATCTAAGCTTCACTCCTACTGATGATAAGAACTTAAAACCTTACAGTAAGAACGACTATAGTTACGAGAATGGAAATAAATTCCACGATGCCATGGCTTCTGCTGCCCAAACCATTGGAAGAGAAGACCCAGACGAAGAAGCAAAAAAGCCCCCAGGGGACGAAACTACTACTAAAATCAACCTTTGAACCTAACTTTACTTTACTACCTTGGTCTAGTCCTGGGACGATCCACAGAACATTCAAACGGTCACCCAAACTCCCTTTTCCCTCCCTTCGAGTCCCGTCCCTCCTCGTGGATAGAAGTCTGGACTGGATCACAGCCTCGATCGGATCATCAGGTGGCAGACGGGGAACAGTGGGAACAGTAAAGAGATTGTGTACCTAACTCCCACGGTGCTCAGTAGCTCACAGCCTCCCCGGACGACCCGCTCTACCTTTACCCTCTCTTCATTCCTAAATTCAAATAAACCCCATCGGGACCATCTCTGCTTTGAACTGATGATCAATCATCGATCATTAATCATTTATCATTTGTCCCCTCGAGCTCAGCATAATCCCTCATAATTACCTTGCTCTTCCTTTTTCAGTTGTACAGACTGCCCTTTGCTCTCCTCCCCATTTATTCTCTCCGCTCCACACGAAAAAACTCCACTCACAAATATGCCACCATGAACCCGAGTCCTACTAATGCCGTGAAGAAAACGCCGGTCCGAAGAGCTTGTGATAATTGCCGACTGCGTAAGATAAAAGCAAGTTGAACTGACCCCCCTCATTTCCCCCTCTGGTCTTGTTCCTGATGATCATTATTCCATAAGGAGTAACTGCTACCGACGAGGAGGCTGTTATGCTAATCTACTTAGGATTATACAGTGTAGTCTCTCGCAACCATGTCGCGCGTGTTGTCAGATGGGATTTGAATGCCTCTTCTTACAGCCCCAGAAAAAGCGGGGGCCAACTGGCAAGTGAGTTTTTGAACCAATTGCGTGGTTATTTATGCTCGGATGTTCTACTTGAGAATCCGTCCATCTCTAATCATCTGCGCATTTTTTTGATGCTCGCCAAACAGTCGTGTATCCCAAATTCGTCAGCAACAACAGACTCAGCTATTACGCAAGAGTTCTCAATCGTCTCTTTCAGACGCCTATCCGTACCAGAGGCCGATTCCCCCTCGGGAGACGGGGCAGCATGGGATCGCCCCCTCGGTGCAAGATGCCACCCAGTGGCCTATCCCTCAGCGTGGGGAGGCCTCAGTGCCGACGGACATAGTACCGCCGCGTCCAAACACCTCGATTGGGCCGTCGTGGCCTGCTACAGATACCTCATCAGTAGATTCTCAGACTAACTCTGCCATCAGTTGGAATGAGCGCAACGATGTTGAGTATTGGCTCCCCGACAATTTAGATGCGCAGGTGCCTGTATTCGAGTTTCCAGGAAGCAATATCTACCTAAAGGCGTCGCTGCCGTCGATCATCCAACCGGAGCAGGAAGCTGCTGGATTGCAGCCTCATCATGTGGACGCTTCAAACTTGGCTCTTTCTACTATGGGGGTCATGCCAACCGGGCCCGTTCCGATGCGAACGACATGGCCGTCATCAATCGTCGAGGCCAACATGATTCCGTGGATTGAAGTCTACTTTGACCGCCTGCACCCGACTCTGCCTGTATTGAACAGGTCCTCCTTGTTCATTCGCATGATGGCTCAAGAGCATCGTAGAAACCCGCAGTTCGGTGCCATGCTACTATCTTTATGCGCCTTCTCACTGACGCAACCTATCGAGATTGACGAACGGCCCACTACCTCGTCCCGAGCCAACCAGGCCAGATCGATGATGAACGAGGCGACGAAAATGCGGAGCTGCTCTGACTTTGGCGAACATCCAACCATCGAGGCTGTTCTCACCAGCTTTTTCCTGTTTGGATGTCTTTTCGGCAGCAACCAACACAATGCTGCATGGCTTCGACTCCGAGAGGCTCTAGACCTTGCAGCGACACTGGGCTTGAACAACCCTGACTCATATCGTGATTTACCGAACGACGAAAAAGGCCAACGATTACGGACCTATTTGGTCTTGTCTATCACAGAGAGGTATGAGATTCAAGCAGCTAGTTGTGCCGAAACCGATATATGCTAACAGAAAGCGAAAGAGCCTATGCGCTGCAACGGCGACATTCCATCACCTTTTGGGGAAGACCGGGATTCAGCATGCGTTCTGTCCATGATTTTATCCACAATGCAACACACAGCGTTGTTTCCGGTATCATAGTTCACAACGAAAAAGATGCCGAGGGAATGCTGGGTCTGGCCCGCTTAATGGAGTTGTTCGACGCTATCGACGAAGAGGTGGTTGATTGTTGGAATCAGCGCTGCAACGTCAATTCAGGTTATTGTGATAATCTCACAGAGGAGAAGGCCTTGTCCATCCATCAAAATCTCAGCAGAGTCTGCGAGTCCGAGCGATATAAGGGCTATGACTGGTTTGAACGGACCAAGTCAGCCCCGGGTCAGGCCCAGAGCGTCCAACTGACAATCAGTATGCGGGAGACACAGTGTGCCGATGTGTTTATCACGAAGAAATGGCTGCAGAATCGGGTGTGGGTGCTGTGCTCCACTCATGGTCTCCTGAGACCTGTTTCAGAACCCCAGGAGCTGTCTTTCGAATACGCCATCACGATTGCTGTGGACACCTTGAAGATATGTCAGTCATTGCGCCTTAGCTCGATGGAAGCGCATGGTATTGGCCTAGTGAGTGCAGTCCACCCGGACAAAAAACCCTATTTTGATTTTCGCTTTACTCACGTGCGCACGCAGGTTGAGAAGCTGTACGACATTGCGGTTAGTGCAATTGGAATTTCTTCCAATGTCCGCCAGCCTCTTGGTGAACATTCTCCAGCCTCGGTGGCTGGTTCCATGGCAGGACCGGGCGTCCTGCCTCCTGGAAGCCTTGTGGGAGCCATGTCTCCAAACACAGCAACCGTGCACTCTACTCAGTCGTTGGCGGAGGATTTTATGTTGCTTTTGAATACACTGCGCGGGGGCAATCATCCCTTTCTGGAAAAATTCAAGGCTTACCTGAGTTCTTTGCACATCGTCGGGGTTGGGTGCAGCAACTGGGCGCAGACATGACATTTGTATATAATAGCTGAGCCGACCCCGGTCCTCCTGAAACCAACTTCATGAGCTTGCACGTCTTTGATACTGTATTTTTCATAGGTTCAGGTCGGACTCTTTACGGGGGATTATTTATCATGTATTCTACACACTCATATCCAGAACAGAATTGTCCGGGAGATGTACAGCATCTTGGGAAGAGACAACATACTCATGCCGTGGCCTGCGCTGGATGATCAATGTAACTTGAGCAACGTCTTCGCTCGTAATTCACCTTCAGTGGCCTTCGAACGGGTTGACAGGGCTCCAGCTCAATCCCAGGACTTTCTTGCACGACTTTCCGGGTCTCGTTCATGATAGTGCGGGTAAATTCGGTGTTCAGCACGCCGTCTGCGGATGCCGCAAATCGAGAGTCGAGAGAGACGGGAGACCAGGCCTGTCACCGCGGGACGTATATTACTGTCTCATTATTGAAGGCTTTGATATAGATCGAGATAGCGTAACACGGCCGAGCTCTCAGAATGGCAAGAATTGATTTGCTCCGGACCCTCCTCAGTCCTGAATGTCGGTGCCTGCTGGAGCACTCGGCCATTGGATGAGCTGTTGATTTCATCTATCTCTGAGCTCACGTTTCACACTAGACTGGTCTGGATAGAAGCTCGTGCTTCTCCTCGATGCACTGACTGCATGATTTTCCTTGATATTGCCAGATACAGCAATGAGCTGAAGGACAGAGGATAGTTATAGCTGCTGCTGTAGCAGGATTTCTCCGACAACTCTCCGCATCCTTCCGAGGTAATTCCGTCATCCCACTGGCATTCTACAGTCAATGACCCCTTGTCGTCGTTTCAGCTTCAATTTTCAATTACGGACATCAATCTCGATCTCTCATGCCTGCGTATTGAATAAAAAGGATGAGATTCCCCACTGCCTTGTGCCGAAAGAGGATTGACAGTTCTGTAATGCAATGGCAGCTACTCTAATGACTGAGACAGTATCAGCGAATCCATGACGGGTGACTAGCGTCCATTTACACTCTTGTCTCAAAGTCAAACTCTGTTTCGAACAACGTGGTTTCTCTAAGGCCAGTTTTGTGCTGGATCTGCAGAGCCCACTTCTTATAAATCCGGGCAATATGCATATCCTTCCAGGATCCCAACATGCGGCAGGGTTGGGCAACAGTGGAACCCTATCACACCCTGTCCATTGCGATCCAGAACAGAAACCCAAGACTATCCCGCAAGCGACGGGTATAGCTCATGTGAACCCTAAGTGGCGACCGTCATACCACCTTACTGCGCCCCGGGGGTGGATGAATGACCCCTGTGGGCTTGGATATGACCCGACGACTGGACTCTACCATCTGTCATTCCAATGGAACCCGCACGGGAATGACTGGGGCAACATCTCCTGGGGCCATGCCACCTCCAGCGATCTAGTGTCCTGGCAAATATCCCCCGAACCATGTCTCACGCCGTCTGCGGAGTATGATCGCTGCGGCGTGTTCACTGGCTGCTTCCGCCCTCACGGTCCGGATGGCAAGCCGGGTGTACTTATGTATGTATACACGTCCGTAAATCACCTTCCACTCCACTTTACTCTGCCGTATGTCAAGGGCAGCGAATCGCTCAGTATCGCAGTCTCCCATGACCATGGCACGACATGGCAACGATTCGACAGTAATCCGATTCACCCCGGCGCCCCTGCAGGACTCGAGGTCACAGGCTGGAGAGACCCTTATCTGAACTGCTGGCCCTCGTTGCGGGCCCAGCGACAAGATGGACTGGCCTCCCCGAACCTGTATGGATTTATCTCCGGGGGCATCGCTAAAGAGTCCCCAACAGTCTTCGTATACATCGTCAATCCCGACAATCTGACGGAGTGGACATACATCGGGCCTTTACTTTATGTTGGCTTAAATTTTCGACCCTCTCGATGGTCGGGGGATCTGGGCGTCAACTGGGAAGTTGCCAACTGTTTTACGTTGACAGATGATGGCGTCTCCCGAGATTTTGTGGTCTTCGGTGCAGAGGGATGCCTGCCGTCGGAGGATGGACCAAAGAGAGTACCGCGCTCCCTGCTCTGGATGTGTATTAATGTTCGACCTGGACTGCAGGCGCAGAGCAGTTGCGAGCCCCTCGCAGAATATGCATTCTCCGGGATCTTCGATCACGGGTGCTGCTACGCCGCAAACTCATTTTGGGATCCGGTCACGGAGGAGTACGTCGTATACTGCTGGATTACCGAGGAGGATTTGCCGGATCGTCTGCGCCATCGACAAGGCTGGAGTGGCGTCATGTCTCTACCGCGACTAGTAAGGCTGGTGACTCTTCACAATGTCAAGCGAGCGCACCAATCGAATCTGGAATCCATTACGTCGATTGAAACAGAACATGATCCGCAAGGTACACGAGTTCGAACATTAAGTATCCGGCCGGACCCCAGGCTCGACATACTTCGAAAATCCGCACGAGAGTTGCATTTATCCAAGGTACAACTGGGATCTTCGGCCTGTCACCCCCCTGCGTTCTTGCCCTTGCGCACTGCTAGGTGGGAATTGAACGCAACCTTCGTGGTTGAGAAGCACTGCGCAGCAGTAGGGTTGGAGATCGGCCACAGCCCTGGTGAGCTCTCTCGCTTCTTCGTTGCCCCCAAGTTGCAATAATTGCTGACGCACAAGAAGATTTCCACCAGCGCACCGTCCTATCATGGAAACCATACGACGAGACGTTCACAATCGAAAGGCCACCGCCTCACGATGCCGGTATCAACCATGCCCTCGAGACGGCGCCGCATACTCTCTTCACCTTCTGCAACAATGAAGTCGAGGAGGTGACGGAACCGCTTCAGGTCCACGCCTATTTCGACGCAAGTGTGCTCGAAGTGTTCGTGAATAGCAGAACGGTCATCTCCACACGCATCTATGCACCTCATGCGCAGGTCTGCACGGGGTTGAAATTCTTCGCCTCGCCAACCGAAAGTCAGCCGAAACCATCAACATCTGCTCCTGCTGCTGTGCTGGTGAGAGCAGATATTTGGGATGGACTGAGTGTGATTCGTGATGAGAATTAAGCATTAGATAGATCTCTAGACTAGCGTTGTATCTCATGACAGGCCCACATAGACGCGGGAGCAAACTCGTAACTAGGAAGACAGGGGTCGAAATGAACTAAACATGGTACGCGGCGTTCTGATCACAATAATCGCCAATCACTTGCTCGATCGTCCAGATGCGAGCATCATAATGCTGCAGATGCTAAAACCCGTAGTCATACACGCAAGCTATGCGCATGGGCGTCACTCGTCTCATAGAAGGGAATGTTCATTATACGCCTGAAATGCATTACCGACGTCGACTGGCTTGCCAAAACTTCCATCCGGGAAACGTAATCTTCCCATCACGCTGGTAGATGCGAAAGAAGTAGACTGGGACGCCAGCGATGATGAAGGCCACCACGATCAACGTCTGCAGTGGCTCGGCGATGACCGCGCGACTCAAAAGAAAGAGACTAACGCAGCAGAAGATGATTGGTGTGGAAATCCAGGTCTTGTAGGGGCGCGCCAGGTACGGTTCTCGGATTCGGAGGACAATGAGCCCTAGCACCGTGAGGAAGTAGAAGGTGTACCCTGCGACGCCATAGAACGTAACCAGAGTTTTGAACTCGCCACCAATGATATATACCAATGTCAAGGCGCTGTTTAATGCCATGGCGTTGATCGGTGTATACCCGAAGCTGGTGTTTTCTCCAAAAATCCGGGCCAGAGCCTTGCTAGCCCACGAGCGGCGCTGCAATCGATTGCTTCCCATTGTGCTGGATCCACCCCTCCAGAGATTGCCGAACATCGACGGAAGGTAGCCTTCCTTGCCAGCAGCGTAGACCAGCCGACCGGTGGTGAAGACCGTTGCGTTGAGGGCCCCGAAACAGCTTGCAGACACCACCAGGGCGAAAACAAGCGCCCCCACGGAGCCGAACACCTTGTCGCCAAATTGGACAGCAATGGTGTTGCTCGCCTCTATGGTGGAATGAGGCAGCACAAGGAAATACGAAACGTTGGCCAGCAAGTAAGATAAGATCACCAGCGGCATCGCCGTGTGAATCACTCGGGGAAGATCCCGGCTAGGATTTTTGAACTCGCCGCTCACATAATTTGTCTGCGAGTACGATCAGTAAATGACAGGGGGAGAGAATGTGGGATGGGAGAACCTACGTTGTCCCAGCCATCAAAAGCCCAGAGACCCGCGTATATTGCAACGGCCCAGCCGGAGATGTCAGTACTCGTTCCCTTGAACCAACCTTCTTTCCACTCCTTACTGGCGCTCCCGGTCGAAGAGAACCCAGTCACAGCAACGACAATACCTATGACAGTAACTCCTATTAATGCGATGAACTTGAAGAACATGAAAAAATCCCCTATGCGCGCAGCCAGTCGGGTCGATATGCAGTTCAGCACGGTCACCATAAACACGCCTCCGAATGCGACTCCCTTGCTGATCCAGGGACTGACAGTCTCGGCATCTGCATGTATCACTGCTCGAACGACATACTCGCCGAAGATGATCGCGATGATGGCGGCGCTCCCTGGCTTCAGCACCAGAACAGCGCTCCAAGTGAAGAGAAACCCAACCAGTTCCCCGAAAATCTTGGAGAGATAGACCTGAGCTCCGCCATTGAGAGGGATAGCGCCGCCCAATTCTGCATAGCTGGCCGCCCCGGTCCATGCCAGCAACCCTGCGACAACCCACGCGATCAGAGACGCGCCGGGAGACCCCGCATTGGCGTTGACCTGACTCGGGGACGAAAAGATCCCAGATCCGATGATGATCCCAACCACTAATGATAAACCGTTCAAGTAGGTCAATGTCTTATTTCGTTCTAGCGAGCCGTCGGTCCCCGTTTGTCGGTCAAGTGTGGAGGGAACTCCTAAGGGAGCATACCCCCCGGCGGTCTGCGATAGTGGGAAGAGGGCATTGCCGAAATCGAAGGCAGAGGAGATGGAGTAGGATCGGGCAGATCTCGATCGCCCGGACTCAAGATTTGCGTGCGAATGTGCGTCCGATAGGGGATCCTCGTCCTCAAGGGAGAGCTTGCGTGAGGAAATGCCCGAGGGCGAGGATGAGGCCGAGGACCTGCCCGCAGATTCCGGGGAGGAAGACGCTAGTGATGCAAGTTCTAGAGAATCACGAGGGGCATGGAGGTTGTCCGATCTGGTATCCGTTTGCGAATAGGTGATATGGGACATTTCTTTGAGCCGGTAGTTGTAAAGGCATTCATGTATCAATTGTGGTTATTCAAACGGGTCGTCAACAAAAGAGGACGGGAAACTCTCTCCATCCCAGCAGAAGGCGGAGGGCTGTTGCACAGACAACAATGGCGGGGTCTATCCAGCCGACGGCGATAGTATATGGTAATACAAGAGCAGCAAGAGATTCGGAGTTGCTCTAGTGCTGAGAGGTGTAGATGAGGAAAATGAAGTCGATCATCGACAAGGGGTTCTTCATTGATGCCCGATCGAGTTTAGCGCCAGGCCTATAAGGGTCTCCAATTAAGCTTGAAGATGAAGATCACCACAAGACTCGACGATACTCATTATTTATCAATACTTGCACTTTCGTTGAGAGTCAACCTCATGAAACCCCGGCTACCAAGGTCAGGGGGCCTATTGTTCAACCCGCCTTCTACCCTCAGCAAGAGAGTAGCTTCTCGTCGTTATACCGCGCCTTCATCACCTACACCCTCCGCACCTTCTCCGCCGAAAAAGCGACTATGGCTTCGACTGACGATTGTCACTGCAACTGCGGCGGGAATCGGAGCCTATGTTAGATCGCAACAAGGCTCAGAGTCGACGACTCTGAATCCAGTCACCTTTACCAAATACCGCCTTGTCGCAAGGGATCCGGTATCGTCGAATGGCAGTATCTTCACTCTGAAACCACCCAAGCCCGACGACAACCGCGAAGCCTACGAAGACGCATGGAAGACCGGCGTATGGAGCGTTATGTTCAAGCAACCGCAATTGCAAATCGGAAGAGAGTATACACCCCTACCGCCAATAACGTCAAAGGCCCAAGATGAGCAGGAAGAAGGGTGCCTCCGGTTCTTCATTCGGAAAGACCCGTTCGGGGAGGTATCGCGGTATCTGCATTCTCTTGATGTAGGATCACCTATTGAAGTGCGCGGACCTCGAATTGAATGCGAAATCCCCTCAGATACTCGGCAGATTCTCTTTATCGCGGGCGGTACTGGAATTGCTCCTGCTTTGCAGGCTGGACATACGCTTCTACGCCGGACAGACGCGGACCACAAGCCGAGGCTTCACATTCTCTGGGCGAATAGAAGACGGGATGACTGCCTGGGGGGTTACAACGATAGTTCGGCAATAGACGAAGCGCAGCAAAGATCCTGGTTTTCAGGTCTGTTCGGGTCATCAAAACCCAGCAGTCCTCCGCTAGCGGGTCCGACACAGGATCCGGCAGTCACTTCGCTCATGGTCCGCGAGCTCGAGACTCTCAAAGCTCGATATCCGGGCCAAGTTACGGTTGACTATTTTGTGGACGAAGAGAGTTCGTTCATTGAGAAGAAATCCATCACGAGATTCACCGATTCCGCCTCCTCCCATGGATCTCCTGGTGGTAAAATGATTCTCGTGTCAGGACCGGAAGGCTTCATCAGCTATATGGCAGGACCAAAGCTGTGGGCGCAAGGGATGGAACTCCAAGGTCCACTTAACGGAGTTATCAAGGAACTCGACCTGAAAGATTGGGCTGTTTGGAAGCTTTAAGAGTCCGCCATCCTGTCTATGTACATTTACAATATGTAACCTCTAAATCTCCCTGTGTAAATAATTATAGAATTTTGGCACTATGTTGAATAAAGCTGGGTAGTCGAGGTTAACTCCGTACAAACAAGACAAGACATTTTACAGGTTAGGAAATGAGATCATTAGCCCTCGGAGAGACCGTTTAAGCATTGCCGGTAGCGTAGTCTTCGAGGTACTTGGCCAGCTTCTCAACGTTCTCCAAGGGAACTGCATTGTAGTTGCTGGCCCGGATACCGCCAACACTGCGGTGTCCCTTCAAACCCTGGAGCAGGCGCTTCTCAGCTCCAGCCAGGAATTCCTTCTCCTTCTCGGCATCACCGCCGTAGACGCGGAAACAAAGGTTCATACGGCTCCGGACACTCTTGTCCGGAACAACGTGGTAGACCTGGGGGTACTTGTCCAAAACACTGTAGAGGATCTCGGCCTTGCGGTTCGAGATCTGTTCCTGACCGGTGATTTTCTGCGCACCGTAGGTCTGGACGAGTTCGGCCATGACCTGGCCCGCAATCCATAGGTTGAAGATGGGGAGTGTGTTGTACAGGGAGTTATTCTTCGCGATGGTCGCGTAGTCGAGCACGACGCTCCCCGGTAATCCGCCAATGTTCAACCGATGAAGAAGAGCAGGTGCTGGTGTAGGCGTCTGGGGAGGCAAAAGCGACTTTTTGATGATGACGATGGAAATACCAGCGATACCAATGTTTTTCTGGGCACCACCCTGCTGTCCATTAGCTCTAAGACTCGAAAATGAGATGTCGTCACAGGAAGAAATACGTACGAAGATGACCGAATACTTGCTGACATCAACCTTTCGGCTGAGGAAGTTGGAGCTCATGTCTGCGACGACAATTCGGTCGTCCGATTCCAGGATCTTTGGGAAGCTGGGGAACTCCACACCGTCCACCGTCTCATTGTCACAGAAGTAAACAAACGCCGAGTTCTTACTGGGCGAGAGGGTCCAGGTCTCCTCTGCAGGGATCTTGCCAAACTTCCCATTGTTCGCGGTTCTGGCATCCAGCGCGATGTTCACATGTTTGGCACCCACCAGACGGATAGCCTCCTGCGCCCCCTTCAACGACCAGGAACCCGTGACGATGTAATCCAGCTTCAATTCCTCATGTACCTCCTTTTGTAATCTCTCAAAGACCAGTTCATCCTTGTTTTCGGTGGCCGAAATCTCGGCCTCTGCTCTCTGTCGTCTGCGCTCTACCCACACTCCAACAAGGTTCTGTACGACCGAGCTGAATTGTCCACTTCCACCCCCCTGCATGAACAGGATCTCGTAGTCATCGGGAATATCCAGGAGCGTTGCCAAGCTCGCCTTGGTATCTTCCAGGATCTTGTTTGCGGTAGGAGAGCGATGCGAGATTTCGCCGAGTCCGAGACCGCAGTCATTGTAGTTGACGAAGGCCTTTGCGCCCGCCTCCACGACCGAGGTGGGCAGGGGAGCAGGACCAGCTCCGAAGTAAGCGACCTCTTGTCTGGAAGGCATATTGACTGTATGAACCTTGCCTTTTGATCAATTGAAGCAGATTCAAAATAGTTTTGGCCTGAGAAAGGAAGAAACAGATTTAAATGTTGGCGGGGTTGACTCAGAAGGTTCCCAGGCCCCGCCGGAGATTAAGAGTGATCCCCGAGAGCGGATCTGTAACTGCTCTTGGTATTATTGACTCATCCCCTCAATCACGACGTCGAGTAGTTATTGATTATTCAGCCAGGGATAATTGTTCGACATATTACTTTCATAGTTGTCTGGTAAAAGACCTATCTACAAGGTGTCTTGTCTTAGTTGCACGTATCCCCTCCTTTACCTCTCTAGAAGAAAGTATGTAGTGTATGAGCATGTGTCTTGTATAGCTTCAACTTATCCTGTTATGGTAAAAATGCAACTTGCTCTAAGATGGCACGTTCCATTTCAGCATACTCGCCTACCTTCTATTATTGTTAATCTGGGATTGCACTTCAGACAGTAGATGTCCATGATGGAAAATGTCCATGATGGAGAATGTTCTATTGCATCAGATTCATGCCGGTGAACTGTCGTATTTCATTGAGGGAATAAGCATGCTTGCGGCAACATTTCCTTGGGGCCCGGGGTATTCAACAGCATCGGACAATCAGGTTTGACCACCTTCAACTCTCCTTTCGGTGGGCTGGCCCCTTCTGAAAGAGACCACAAGTCACTACAGCAAACGATGATATTCAATGGTGGACTACCATCTCGTTAAGCACTACTGATATCAGCAGTCAGACTGACTCAGGTGTAGCACTTCATTTGCAGCACAGCATATATTTCGTTTGCCAACATCGAGAGCATATCAATCAGGGGAAGATTTGACTGCATCTAACAACTGTTGACTGTGGCAGTGCCGACTGATTCACGGTCTTCATATGAGGGGAAACAGACGATCACTCATAACTTGCAAGGGCCGCTGCTCCTCGTCAGTTTCAGCCTCGTCCGTGACTGTCAGCCCGCAGGATCTACCTAGTGCTGCAGCTTGGCTGTGCAATTCGAATCTTTCTTGAATTCTTCTCGTCCTTGTCCATTGCCATTCTATCTTTAATTTTGTTCTCTTCTATTGAAGTATCATCGATCCACGTCCTGATATCTATTCCAATCTAGCAGTCAGTGGCTGTCTACATCTACTTCCACTAACCCTACCGACCAATGCTGGGCTCTTAGCTAGGTTAGGAAACCATCTTCGCCATGGATCCCTTTACCTGGATCGGTGCGATTTCAGGAGTTCTTCAAATCGCTCAAGTCATTTCCCAGACAACCGCAGGTTTGGTCAAGTTAAAGGGGAGATTCAGCAATGCCGATCTCACCATCCAGTCACTCATCGGAGAGCTATCGATTATCGAATCAGCTTTGACTCACCTAGAGGATTGGGCTAAATTCAATGCCCGCGGTATGACCAAATCTGAAGAGTACATTGAAGGATTGAATGTCGCATTGGATGGCTGCCGGATGGTTATGGAGGTTCTGTCCGAAGAGGTAGCATCCCTTGTCCAGAACATTGCAGGACAGGACTCTGTCGTTGGATTCCGGGCGCGTGTCAAAGTGGTCTGGAATGAGGATGTCATGCGAGGTCACCAGGAAAGACTCCATGCGCAGGTGGTGGCTTTGCAATTGCTGCTACAGGCGTGTCAATGGTCGGAGCCTCGAGTACTTAACATGCACGTTATATGCTGACAGCGCGATAGTCGCTCATCGTCCGAGCAAGTCGAGCTGCTCCGGAGAGCGGAAAACCGCCAGATCATCAAAAAAGTCGCGGATGATACGGCCACTCTTCGGAGCTCCAGCTACGCAGGCTCCCAGGCACACGGTTCGAGTTGGAGCTTCTACCAGCCATCCGTCAGCAATGTCGCTTCTGATTTGGACAGAGTGCTTGCCTCTTCTCCTTCGATCCGTTACGCAGGCCACCACTTCCGATCCAAATCGGACATAGATGAAGGCTATGCAAGTGCAGCCACTACCAGTCGCAGCTTCTCGCAAACAGATGGTTTCTCGCTGCCCCTTCGTCCCAATGATTCGATCGTTACGAGCAATGGTCACAGCACGAGCGTAACGCTACAACATGCTCCGCGCCAGTACAGCCAGAGTCAAGTTCGACGATCGCAATCAGATTCAAAACCGCCATCAAGTGCTCGTCCTCCGTTGGGGTCCAAGCGCGAGAAGATACGTTCGGTCTTTCGGCGATTCAGTCGAAGCAGCCTAACGTCAAGCTCTTCGAGGTCGTCCGGTCTAAGCCCTACGGCATCGAGAGTAGCACGCGCTGGTGACGAAAAAGATTTGAAAACGAGCATTGATCTTACAACTCCTGAAGGGGCTACAGCTCCTTTGATCGTGAAACTGGCCCAGTCAGGAGGGTTGGCTGACATTGAGATGCTTATAGAAAGTGGACATGGAGTTGATGCACGGCATCTGAGTACTCGCAGGACTGCACTATTGGTGGCAGCGCACTGTGGTAATGAGGCGGTGGTCAATTTGCTTATTCAGAAGGACGCGAGACTTGATGCTGTCGATGCCTGGGGTTCTACAGCTCTCCACCTAGCGGCTTCACGCGGCCATTGTGACGTACTTCAGCTGCTTCTTCTGGAGCAATTGGACACCGAGACACGAGATACCCAGGGCAGGACGTCGCTTTGGCTAGCGGCTGGTCGAGGCCAGCTTGAAGCCACCCGCTTGTTGATTGCCCACCATGCCAAGGTGAACGTGCGAGCGGAGAATCATACGACGCCGCTTCATGCTGCAGCGAAGCGAGGTGACGAAGAAATTGTGGAGCTTTTAATATCATGTGGTGCAGATTTGGAAGCAAGAGATGGTGCGATGATGACAGCGTTGCACTATGCATGCGAAGAAGGCCACCCAGGCGTGATGAAACTGCTCCTGGATAACAGAGCAAATATCAATGTGCCCGGAAGTGACCGAAGGACGCCGCTCATCTGCGCCGCAGCAATGGGGAGATATCTGGTGGCGCAGGAGCTGCTCAAGCGTAAATCCTCGACTCATTGTGTGGATGATTCTTCCATGACTGCGGTACACTGGGCCGCGTTCAATGGACACATCGAGATTGTGGATCTCTTGGGTCAGAAGAAGGGCGTGCTGACAGCGACCAACAAATTAGGGCGAACAGCCCTACACCTCGCGGCCATGAACTCGCGTTTCGCGGTGATAGAGCTACTTGTGCGCAAGGGTGTACCGGTCGACACACGATGCCTCGACGGTCTCACCCCTCTCCATTACGCCTGTTTGGCCAACAGCATTGAGATTGCCAGACTACTGCTCATCAGTAACGCGAACATCGAGGCGCAGACAGAGATCAATAAGCAGAGACCCATCCACATCGCAGCCGCTCGTGGATCGATGAATATCCTCAATCTGCTTTGCGACAAGGGAGCCTCGCTGGAGGCTAGAGACGCCAAGGGTGACCGGGCCCTCGGGGTCGCTTCTCGCCAAGGCCATGCAGCAGCAGTTCAGAACCTCCTTGATCGAGGCTGCCCTTTGTACTTGGCATACGAAACCAGGACACAGGAAGATTCCCCACTGTGTCTGGCAGCAATGGGGGGACATCTCCCCGTAGTATCTATTCTCCTCCAGCACGGCGCATCCGTTGTGCGGAGAGACGAGTCCGGATGGCAGCCACACCATTACGCCGCGTATTATGGACATCCTGACGTTCTGGCACTCTTGCTTCAACGTGGACCTGCATCGGCAAATGATGGGACTAGGTTCGGCCTTGATGCCGTGGGAATCGGCTTCGCCCCGCATGCTGTCATCTCTGAGGAGCGAAAGGAGCAAGTCCGGCGGTTGTTGACCCAAGATAGCAGGCATTTCGTTCCGCAGACCCATATCATTGCTTCCCAACCCCCTCAAGAGACAGGAGAAACACTCCATAACAGGACAATATCCCCTCGGATATCCTTGACGGCTCGATCTCCAGAGCCCTGCGCTGAGCCCTCGGCCATGGCGCCTCAGGAGCTGCCTGTCACCCTCGAGCAAGGATTGCCCCCAAGCCGGTCCGCTACACCGGAGCATATGCGCGGAGGAAGACGCACCAGCCTTGGTTTGAGCAGCAATCCACCGCAATCCAGGCAGTTCGAGGCAGCTATACAGTCTTCTTCGTCAGGTACAGCTCCCCGTCAACCTGAGCCAAGTGTTTCTCACACTGGTTCTACTTCTGAGCCTTGGTTCGACTACTCTCTGCCGTACTGGAGGGGCTCTCCAGTTCTTCATGAAACCGAGACGGAGGTCGAAGTACTCGCACCACAACCGGGTCGGCGGAGGGTATCAAAGTTACCATTGCTATCCACATTCAACCCCGTTGACCCTGTATCTGAGTCAACTAGTATGGTGAACTCGGATTCTGAGTCTTCATCTTCCGTATATACTGCGCGCGAGGAGTAAGTCTGTGAAGGAAAGGGCTTGCATGTAATGAAATCTTTGTATTTACAACTATAATGCCATGATGATGATGATGATGATGATGATGATGATGATGATTATGATGATGATGTTGGTGTTGTAGTAGAATATTTGAGACAGTCAACCAGGGGAATTCCCCAGCAAAGTGGATCTCCACCGCGTGCGGTTTATCTATCCACTTGCCTATTTAATCCTTCTCTGCTACCTCTGGGTCAATTCCCATTCTATCCCATCAATTCCATCATCTCATCTACTCAAAATGGGTCAATTAGGTCGCTATGTGGTCGAGGACAGAGATTCGCGGTATGGATCTGAATACACCTGCACCATCTGCCAGAACCAGTTTGACTACTGGCCCGACGTGGAAGAGCACTGTCGATGGGACCACTTCTGGTGTGCGCGATGTGAACGCGTCATTCGTGTCAGAGGCTTCCAAACGCGATGATCTGCGGAACTCTCATCGGCATCACATTTGCAATCTTTTCGAATTTCCAAGTGGACTTTCCGTCTCAGCGCGACCTGGAAGACCATCTGGACGAACAGCACTGCTTGTGCGAACCATGCAAAAGATACTTTCCTTCAGCCTACGAATTGGGCCAACATGATATACAATGCCACAACTGGTGCAATATCTGCGACAGGTACTTCCGCAACGAGAACAACTACGCATGGTTCGTCCCCATGTCCTCGCTCAATTGCTACTGTCCGTATCTGAATGCCAGACAGCACCAACGAACGCACGACGCGAGGAATGCTTCGGCTGCTGCCGAACATTCGGGTCGTTCTCTGCCATGCTGATCCACCTCGAAGCGGGGACATGCTCAAAGGGCGTGGATCTTAGCGATATTCACGAGATTGCGTTCGAGTGCTACCAAGCCCGCAAGTACACCCAGGACCAAAATGATTATTTTCCGTACTTTTGCCCTGATCCTGGGTGTGGGCGCGAGGTCCTTTCCCTCAGCTCTCTATCAGCATGTGGAGACTAGTCCGAGCTGCGATCATCTGTTGCAAATGCCGAAATGTCTGGCTGAGTTGAGACGCTTCATCTCGCAGCGGGTATAGTCCGCCAACTGGTAAAGACGATAGCAATCGGTAACATACATTATCGAGACCCTCATCGATACGCACAGACGCGCGGAACTATAAATCCCCTCAAAGTCTAGACTTGCGACGAGTCATTCGGATACATAGTCTCAGGCTCATTCTAGGCAATCCGCCGCTTATTCAAGTACCTTTCGCTAGGCATATTGGATATATAGGCTGTCCTCAATGATGCAGAACCTGTATGGATCCAATCCATTCAGTGAGACTAACAAACATGATATACTAAATCAAGCAACACATTCTACTGATATCTGCCTCTGATAGTTATCTGTTTGTATTGTCGCATCCGTGGTCGGATGGCGTCCGACTCCCCTTGGGCCAACAGACTAGACGCCTCGTATTCTGGTGCCCGGCGGCAGCCATTTCACAGTCTGCGCCCCTTTTACGCACTTGTCATGATTGACATTCACGTCCCGTGCTCAACCTGAAAAGAGTCAATGGATAAGTTCTTTTCCCCGACCCATTGTTGTTCTTGGTTAAGCCTCCCTCCGTTAATCTCCATGAAACTGCTAGGAGGTTAAATTTATATAAGAGATGACAACGGCCTATTGAATCTGCGCAGACGCCATGGTCTCAAATGCAAGCGATGGTGAAAAATGCCGTCATCTCCAGAAGCTCCCCAGCAGAGCAGCTTATTTACCTACCATCTCTACCCAGAAAATGAGCACAGCATCTTGATCTCACCACACCAACTTCCCATCAGACTGAGGAAACGACGGAAGTTCCTCAAGGAAAATCCCGAAGTTGCGACAGATCCAAATGGCTTCTTCGTCCACAAACCTTACATCTCGTTCCACCGTCCTCCGCGAACCCTGCGACGAGGCAGTAGCAAGCAGGGAAGCCCAATCTGTCTCATCCACAACTCCGCGTTCTGGAAACGATGGAACCTACAATTCGGGGAGGACATGATCGCAGCGATTGACCCAAGAGGCGCAGTGAGCTGGAACCGACGAAGCAACCCCGACAACCGCATCGACGCCGGCGACGATCTCGCGTTGAAGGGTTACAAGGTGCGCAAGTGGCGACTCTGGCGGGAAACGGGCAAGCAGTATCATCGAGACGTGAACGCCAGACGGAGGCAGAAGAGAAAGGAAACGAAGGCCAAGGCCAACAAAGAAGATGCACAGCAGGAAGTCGGTTATTCGAATGGCGATACCGATCCAGATGCCGGTCATCTACCTGCGCGTGCCGACGAAGCGCTGGCGCTATGTTGGATCGAACCACTATCCACGCGCACCAGGTGTTATCAGTGGAAGTACGCTGGGGTTGATCTCGCCTGGAAGGGCACGAGGAATCTCCCGGCGGAGCTGAAGTGGTCGAAGCGCTGCTTGCCATGGCATCACCTTAAACTGACTGCTGAAGTGCCATCTGCTTCTGGCCACTGCCAAGGCGAAGTGGTTCTTGCTCATTATTTCAGCAGCATCGCGAAGAAAAAGTATGGCGTCCTAGTTATCTATAAAGCAGAGGTATCCAGTGTTTTCGGGCGCACGCCAAATGCAGATGTAGGAGACAATTATGATTATGACAGCTCCCTCAGCAAAACCCATGAAGCCATTGTGGCGACTGCAGTTTGCATGGTTATCGGGGAGAAACAGAAACGGAATGTTGTATATGCGATCTTCAAAGCAATCAGAAAGGCCGGCGAGGACGGGGGAGGTTAGTAGCTAGCTAGCTATCATCATCCATTGAATCATCGATTCAATCATCACATTTCCATTTCGAAGATAGAGTGAATACTAACCC
The DNA here is from genome assembly GCF_010724455.1 of Aspergillus lentulus. The sequence continues at coordinate 329,146 of NW_022983888.1, read as the reverse complement.
CAAACCATGCCCTCCATCTAAACAACTAAACAAGCACAGCCCTAACACCGAGCCCGACTCCGACTGAATACCTACCCTATAGGAACGCAGCCAACTCCCCGTCGACTCAAGTATGACTCAACAATAAGCAACAGTCACGAATTCCTTCACCACAGGAGCTGAAGAACGCCTCGTTTGTCATCTGCTCTGAAACCGCAAAGAAGTAAGGTAAGGTATTCTCGTCTCTCGTCTTCTCGGGATTAACCTACCAGCGACCCGCAACTCAATTCTGGTCTGGCCGATTTGTCAGGCCGCGGCGATGTAAGCCGTCTATGATTAATCCGAACTATGTACTGCGTACCCCCTGTACGTATACGCCTTGGAAAGCAAGTCACGCACAGAATGATGCGGAAGATGCGAGAAGGAGCCCGAATCAGAGTCCATACGTTTATCGTTGTCGCGAAAATAGATCGTAGATCAATTTCCAAAGGATTGCAAAGCAGAATGTTAGTCATTTCCAGTCCGGTCTGTCCTGCCCCGTGGGTGCCTGGCGGATTTGTGTCATGAGGCAGACATATATTCGACGGGAGACAAGAGAGTATAGGTATAAATAGTAGGCATCTTCATTGAAATAGTCTCTTCGGATAGGTTGCTTTCAATTCAGTCTATTGCATTACAGCTACGAGTTCGCAATCATCTTGACCTGGTGAGTCCTGCCGGTCTTGCGACACTTCTCTTGGACACAATATTCGAAGAATTGGACCTCAGAAGGTTGAACGGACCTCTCCTCTCCTCTTCCCTAACATAAAAACATCAATGGGAAGAGGTGGATACAACGATCCCGCCGAATCCACGAAGCCCCCCCATCCGGTACGCGCCGGCACTGGCGTCACGCTCGACTTGCCATCTATGCAAGGGCGTGGCGGATATAACGACGTGCATAGCGACGACTGAATAACGCTCGAGAGTCAACCTGAGTCTGTCGGAATATATTGCCCCGGTTGATCTTGTTTCTCGGCCATCATCATGAGTTGGTACGAACGGCGGTGCCTGGGGTATGGGCTGTGGGATGGCAATACGCCATCTTTGGTGGAAGCGACGCAACCATATAAATGCATAAGAACGTCAGATCGACGAATATATTTGCAATTTCACTTTCCAACGCAGAACCTAAAACAAGCCCCGATGTTAGCCGCAAAGCAACATTATCATAATGACACACGAAAACCTACTTCTCGAATACGACGCCCAAGACATCCTCCACGTCGCCGCTCTCGCCTTTGCCGGTGATCTTGGCGAGAGTGTCAGCGGCGAATCGCAGATGCTCGGCTGCCATCACGACATCAATTTCAGTCTCAATATTTCGATCATGAGCATAGCCGGGAGTTTGGGGCGTTTGGGCTTGGGTAGTCTCGTTCAGGAAATCCTCCAAGTGTTGCATGCATCTTTGTAGATTAGAGCTTTGTCGATGGGTCACTCCCAATGAATCTTCCCAATATGAAATATCATATTGCCCATTCTCGTCCCCCTCCATTCCCGCTGGGGACGCAATTTCTTCAAATGTTGAAATCAAGCCTCGTAGGAATCGTTGCATGTTCCCCGGATCTGATTGCTCAGGCAGGGCCCGTTCCGAGGCCTCGTGGCAGGATATGTCGAATATGCGTTTCTCCGGAACCGCTGGAAACAGCGTCCTTATTTTCGTCTTCAATTCATGCAGTGACTGGCCGGACCGATCTGCAGCAGGAAGTCGATCGCATTTGTTGATAGTCACAACAATGCACTTCCCAGCTTGCACACAATCATTAACCGCATCAATTACCTCCTGGTCCACTGACAGTCGGTAAGGCGAGCCATTGGTCCATTCCAGGGAGACAACCAACACAACCACGTCCGATTCCAGAGCCCTGGCTCTGGCGCGCCGGATACCCTCCTTCTCGACTGCTCCAATGACCACGGTTCCCTGACCTGTGGAAGCGCTCTTCTCAGACCGGATCCCAGCCATGTCGCCAAGCTTGCAGTACCAGCCGCCGAGATCAACCCCAACATCCACAATGTCCCGAGTAGTTCCCTCCTCGGTACTGACAATCGCGGCCTCCTTGCCCACAATCCGATTCAAGAGTGAACTCTTGCCTGCATTAGGAGCCCCAAGCAGGGCGATCTTGATCCCATTGCGCAGCAATTCTCCCTTCGACGCATTTTCAATATGCAATCTCAGCTGAATCTGTAGCGCACGGACCTGTCCTGCGACGGAGCGGACAAACTCCTCAGGAGACTCGTCGAAATACTGGTCCTCGGAGAAATCAATCAGTGCCTCCAGCTCCCCGCGCGCATATAGTAACTGCTGGCGCCACGATTCGTAGCGTTTCGAAAGAGCGTCACTGGCACCTCGAACAGCAAGGCGCCGCTGCTGTTCCGTATCAGCGGTGAGCGTATCGCCCAATGCTTCGATTTGCGGCAGATCGAGCCGGTTATTCATGAACGCCCGGCGAGTGAATTCGCCCGGTTCCGCATAGCGGACCAGACTCTCCGGCCGACTGGTGCGGGCAATAGCCGCCAGCACCGACTTTACGATAGCTGGCCCACCGTGAAGATGCAGCTCGAGGACGTCCTCGCCTGTGACGGTTTTGGGTCCAGGGAAATACAGTACAAGAGCGCCCGCATCGAGGACTGTGTTGGCGGACGGCTCTTGTGTAGGGTCGTAGAGGGTGCGTACTGCGGCAACACGCGCGCGAGGAAGAGGTGCACTGGGACAGAGGGCGCGATAGATCTATTCAGGGATCGAAGAGTAGGTGTCAGCTCCGCTCTGGAAATAAATGTCAATTGACCCACCTGCACACATGCGGAACCCGAGACTCGTACAACTGCTATGGCTGCTCTACCGGGAGCAGTAGAGAGCGCATATATCGTTGAATCGGCCTCCAAGGAGAATCGAAAGCTCGGAGATGCAGAGAATTGCCGGCAAGTGCTGGGTAATCTCCGCTGGGCCGGTCGTGCTAGATCAAGAGCAACTGCATGACTGCAAGAATATCGGCTCCATGACGGGCGAAAGGTGAAAGCCCGCCGTAGACTCCAAAATCCGAATGCTCGCATGCGCAGGCAGGTAAGTGGAAAGTTGTGGTTGGAAGTAGAGGGCGGAGAACCAATGGTGATATTCTGTGTTATCAACGATGATATCACGTGATCACATACATGTTCTTAGGTCGGCACAATGGCTACTATTTACAGCATCTGCATGTTAGACAGACATCCTATAACGCTTATAGAGCCTTGAGTGTATAGCCGGCCTACTTGTCAAGTGGTTCAGGGTTTAGGACTTTGCTTTGAAATGGGTGGCGCCATTGATCTATTGACCTAGAGCAACAACCCACGCAGGTCAATGCGAAAACTGTAAGGACCAACATATGCATGGGGGATATTCAACGACACGACACTTGCGTCACTTCGTCACGCCTGCGCGCCGAAAGACGCCGAGCCATACGCCAGACAGCCGATGCTTCAAGATCCACCGCCAAAGAGATACAACAAGGGACAAGCAGTCGTGCCAGTACAGGAAAAGCACGAACCGCCGTAGGCACGCGCAAAGAGAACAGTCACAACTGAAGGAAACTATGTACAAAGATGGAATCAAGAATGGAAGCTTGGATAGGTATGCAGAGAAGGGAACAAAAATTAAGAGATGCCGAAATATGGATGATGGGTAGTTGGAACGATGTAGTCTCGAGAGATGGATCAAAGCAAATCACAAGGAAGGTATGCTTGGGAACAAAGATCTAGGAAAGACATGGCCGTGCTGCTAATGTTGACCGGAAAGAAAGAAGAGGGCTGTAGTGATCAAAAGAAAAAGGTGAAGACAAGTAACAGTGGGGGATATTATACACTGAGAGACATAGGGAAATGTTTCCGAGACGACATCAGTAAGTCTATCAATCAAACATTATATTATGAGGGTTCGGGTGATTTGTTTCGGCTGAGCGACCAGCAACCATAGGTTTTAGATCAACCCGACTGCTCTGTAGGCTGATGTTTTGGCGAGCCATCCAGGGAATCTTCGTCACCAGATGATCCGTGATGCTCATCTGCGTTCGGCGAAATGACAATAGAGGGAGTTTGAGGAGGTTGTGAAGCCCCATTCTCATCATTCGAAGGACTGGCCATGCCGGGTTCAGTCAGTGCTGAGGCTTCGGTACTGGGCGGTGGTGTTGCGGGCTCTGGGACGATCGACAAACTCGAACCGTCGGCGCTGTCTTTGCTAGCATTTCCTCCATTCCTCCTTCTCAGTCTGCGTTTCCGACGTTCCTCCTCGGCGCTCTCTCTTCTCCGTCGAGCACGCTCTCCGTTGTTATCCATGTTATCCCTGAGACCTTGCAGCATGCTCGCAGCGCGGTCTGCAACGTCTTCGCTCTCCGACACCTGCAGCTCTTTCGTCTGAGTGTCTACGTCGGTCTCTTGACCTGGCGGGCTCAGAAGGCCGGTCTCTGTGGTGCTAGCGTCATTGCTGCCCACGAGAGTGGTACTATTACTGTCTGACTGTGTTTCACCATTTGCGGGCTCAGATCCAGTGAGGTCCGGGATCTTCTGACCCGAAGCAATGCGAACCTGGTGACGTTCCTTCAACCTGGCGCGCCGACGACGATCACGTTGATCTCTAGCCTGAGGAGCTGCAGCTCGTAATTTCTCCAAAAGCGAATCCATGGCACCACTGGTAGCAGGAGACACCGGTGCATCGCCTGCACCAGAACTGTTGGCAAGGCCGGCGTTGACACGTTTGCGGGCAAGAGAAGCCTCTGTACGCTTTCTGGCCTCTTCGAGGGCGATGTTCTTCTCTTTCGATTTCTAGGAACCCATTAGCCATGGTTGTCATCGTCACAAAAAACAGACACAAAAGAAACCTACCTTCCACTCCAGTAAGAACGAAGCAAGCTTCGCAAAGAAGTCCCGTCGAGCTCCTTCATCTGTATTATCTTCTCCGTAAAAGACCATGATGTCGTCATACGTCTTGACCATCTCCTCCAGATAAAGCTGCATTTGCTCCGCCTTCCTTCTGGCATCTTTCATACTTCGCTGGACGATTTGACTCACGCGGTCCTGTGGATGGAACTTCTTGGGATCGCTTAAATTGCCAGCATCGAGGCTTGCCTGCACGTTCTTGATATTATCAATGTACTTCTTGGCATCTGCCCGCAACTGGTCGACGTTAATCTTCTGGACTCCGATGACGCCGCCAATCTCGTCAACGAAACCTTCCCACTCGGGGTACTGATTGCGGACAATACGCTCAACGAGGTCTGCGAATGTTGTCTCATTCTTATCATCCTTGACCATGCCAAGTCGAGCGAGCGAGCTCAACTTGAAACCTTGAGCCTGCTTGTTGGCGTCGTTCATGAAGTTACCGATATCCAGAATCAGTCCAAGGACATTCATCAAGGAGACTGAGTCTCTCAAGGTCTCACTGACCCTCACGACCTCGCGGATTTTTGTGGAGAGATGCTCGTAGTCCGGCTCAAAGGAGCGTGTCAGTGCAAGGGCCCGCATTCTAGCTTTCCAGTAATGATTTAGCTCAAAAGCAGTGTAGAGGTAGATCTGGTCCTCCCGTGTAAGCTCGGTTGGATCTTGCTCCCGCTCGGAACTAGCAGCATCAGGCCCCGTCCAGTCCTTGCTGTACGGTGCCATTAGCTTGGAGACATTCTCGGGTATTGTGCACATCTCCTCTCTCTGCAAAAAGTCCATGACCACCATATTGTCCAGAATCTCTGGATCGCAATGGATAATCATACGGACGACATCATCGACAGGATACTGCGAAAACTTGGCCAATGCGATCTGGAAGGTCTTCGATAAGTCGTTTGAGATGATCTGTTTCTTATCCTTGCGCTGCTTGGTGCCGGAGCCGGCCCCAAAGATCTTGGTCTCCTTCGCCATGAATAACCTTTCGACTTCGTCCAAGACACCCTTCTTCGCCAACTCGCTGTACTTCTCTTCCTTCGCTTGAGGAGTGGGATCGCGAATAGCCCACACTGTTACCTGTGGAGTATCGACCTTGTCCCAATGAAGAGCCTTAAGTTTCTTCTTAGGTCTAATAGATGACAAGACGGCAGTTGGATGAGAAGGTGCTGATTGCGAAGCCATGTAGTTGGCTCGCCAGCCTCCGCCAACACCAGGCGGCGGAGGTGGTGGGGGTGCTCCGAACCCACCTGGGGGAGGTGGAGGGGGTGGAGGCATTCCTCCAGCAAAGCCAGGAGGGGGCGGAGGAGGCGGCGGAGGCGGAACTCCCAAACCCTTGGCACCGGGCGGCGGAGGTGGAGGTGGTGGTGGAGGCGGCGGCGGAATGCCTACCGCGCCACCTGGAGGAGGTGGCGGTGGTGGCGGCGGGGGAGGAGGGGGAGGTGCAGGCACGGATACAGGCTTCTCTTCGGGCTTTTCACTGTCGTCCTCGGGCTTGACTTCTTCATCTCGGACGACTTGGTCTTCTTCAGTCTCCGGTTGAGATGGTTGAGCAAGACTGTCGTCGGCTTCGGCATCTTCAGCGTCGATCTTTGGAACTTTAGAAGCAATCTCCCCCAGCAAATCAGACGCTTGTTCCGGATCCATTCGGGGTCGTCCAAAGTTGACGAGAAGTGACCCATCCTGGTCCGATGGCCTCTCTTGACCGTTGGCAACATCCATATCCGGAACATGGCTTCTCTTGCGATGAACAGAACCCAGAGCGCTAGTTTCCAGGTTTCGACGAGCTTGTTCCTGAAAGTCCTCAGGGTCAGGTTCGCCGTCCATCTGCTCCCGTAGCTCGCGCAGTCGGTCCGAAGGTCCATGTTGGCCCCAAACTTTGCCCTCCAGCTTGAATTGCGTCTTTGTCCGCTCAAGCTGTTTCTCCAACCGCTCCAACAGTCTTTCCCGGTCCAGGATACCCCTCATGTGCGATGGATCGGTCTCGGCAAGATTATTCTTCTTCGCATTCGATGCAGCGATATCCTGAGCGTCCCGGAGCATTAGATAGAGCTCTCTGGTTTCCAGTTCATTCCGCTGCAGCTCTTGAGCACGCAGCCGCTGAACGTCAGCAAGCTCTGCCTTGAGGGCCTCGTTTTGTCTAGTCTGAAGCTCAATGATGCTCGTTTGTTCATCGATCTGCTTCTGCAGCTTCTTCACCAGACCGTCCGCTCCCATCTCCACCTGCGCCTTCATCTCGTCCCGTTCCGCAATTGCGGCCTCCGCAATCTGCCGCGCCTCAAGGGACTCGTCATATGCTTGCCTTGCCTCTGCATCAGTATGAAGCCTGTCCAGGAGACTTTGTACTGTAAAAGTCAATCCTTGCCGTAGATCCAGATCAGGTAGTCTCCGGTCCATGGCAACGTAGCTGAGCATGGCATCGACAAGCTGAAACATTCGAAGACCGTCCTCCCCAGAGTTCTCCCGGATAAGAAGCATGTGCTGCATAGCGGAAAGGAAGTAATCATGGGCACGAGTACCATTGAGTCTCGTCAGAATGGCATCCGTGATTTGCAGGGGATCGCTCATGTCCTTCACCTCACCCTCGATGCTATCCTTCATACTGCTGCTCTCCCGCTGAAGGAGATCCTCGTAGTCAATGGCCTCATTTTCTCTGAACCGCTCGATTTGCTTATCGATGACCTCGTATTGGAAGCCTTCCATCTTCGTCAAGAGACGCTTGATGCCACAGGAGATGAACTGGGCGCGGATGTGGCATCGCAATTGTAGGTCATTTTCCGGCGCATCCACCAACATGTTGATGAGCATCATGGTCGAGACCGCGTACTCCATGAGCAGATTCTCCATGCCAATGCCGCCGCTGCGATACTCCTCACTAGCACCAACTAAGCTGCCCATTTTGCCCCGGCCGTCGATCGTTACCTCCACGATTCGCATCCAGGCGTCAAAGCGACCCGTTTCACCGTGCTGATTCTTGACATGATCCATAGCCTGCAAGACCTTTTGGTGGCCCTCGCCTTCCGCCCAGTGACATAGGAAGGTCAGGACCTCACTGACCAATTTCCTTGTGTTTAGGCGCGGAGATAGTAGCGAGCTGATAAGGGCGATGATGACCTGTTGATGGTTGATTGCGTCGTCCGCACCATATTTGTTATTCATGAGAGCCTTGAGACACTTGACAATATCGTACTCTCTATCCAAGTCCCGGTCGCCTGTCGGGGGTGCGGGTACAGGGCCCGAAGCTTTCCTGCGGTTGATCTTAGAGAGCACATTGGTCAAAGCGATCTGACCTTGCGCTTCGACAAAGGCTCTGACCCAACTGTCATATTATTAGCCGGAGATAGGATGCTGTAAGCCTGTTACAAGAAACTCACCTGATTGGTTGCGTTCGCAGACTGACACTCAAGCTGGCCAACTGCTTCGACGTGATACTGTCGTCCATGACCTTCTTCACATACCACTCTGGGCTCCCTTCTTCATCGGCCCGCTCGAGAATGCCGGTTGGACCGTCATGGCCATGAGTTTGCCTTGCGTTCTGCCTCCGCTTCTGTTCACCCTGGAGTTCCGTCAAGCGGTCCTGATGTACTAGTGTCCATTTCTTGGATGCGGGATACGCCAGCATCTGCCGCTTGGCCTGCTCTGGAAGGTTTTGCCAGCCTCGCTTTTGCATCAAGTCAAGGAACAGTTGGTCCACTATGCGATCATCCCTGGGTCGGGTGAGATATTGCTCAGGATTGAGGGCCGGTGCAGCAGGATGCGTAGCAAGCTGAGCAGCTTGCCATGCCGCTTGTGCAGTGGAAAATCGATTGGAGTTGCCGCTGCTCGGGAAGAGAGTGCCACGGTCACCCGAATGCGATGTTGTGAGCGTCCGTGCTGAGCCGTCCGAAGAGATATAACTCGAGCCCCTTGTGTTGGAGGAGAGAGACGAATGGATGCTGGTCTGATCAAGGGACATCCGCGAAGTTGATGACGAATCCACGGTGGACGACGAATTATGACTGAACCCAGCATTGGTGGCCGAACTGCCCGGTCTTGCCCACTGCTGATACCTCGCGCTCTTGTCTCCTGCAGTACTCCCGACCATAGACACATTGGATGCGTGCGGCGGGGGACGGGGCCCAGTAGGATGGGAAAAGGCGTTGTTTTCTCGTAGTCCCGTCGGGTTCCATGCTGGGTATTGATGAAAATCACCGCCTCCCTTGGCAAGATGATTTGGCGACGGCTCCTTTCGCGGTGATGTCTCCGGCCTGGACAGGTAATCTACCGGTATCGGAGACCTAGTATCGGCAGGAAGGCTCTCAAAGGGAATGGATGTTATGACACCGGCGGTCATCGAGATTCCGCTTGGATCGAAGTCGTGCGAGTAATCCACAGATTGGACGGATGATCGTTTCGAGTGCCGGGACGAACGGGATCCAGCAGCGTTTCCTGGGGGGGCGAGATTCTCCGACCCTCCATAACCCTCATACCGATCATCTACCGGCTTCTCCTTATGCAGCTTCCTCCCGAAAAATCCTTTGCCAGCGGAGGTTTGTCTCGATTTGTCGGATGCAGATGTGGTGGTTGGCATCTTGACGGGCGTCGCTGGGGAGATGCAAGGCGCAGCATGAGCGTTGTCCACAACTAGAAGATCTAAAACAGAAGCGTTGTCGCTGACAAGGTTGTTCCCAAAAACCGACGAGCCCGTTGCTGTCAAACCTGCGCAAGGGCGTCAATGACATCCAACTCAAATCCAATAAGCCGTAGTTGGGACTCCTGACTAGCAGTCGAATACCCGCTGCGGAGCAGCGCTAGAACAGGAGGGGGGAGGGCGCCGAATAGTAACACTTTAAATCCTCCCTCCTCTTCCGGACTGGATGCGTAAAATGCGCAACACCACAAGCGAGGGCTATCGGTCTCCCAAAAAGGGTCTGATCGCTTGTCCTGCTTGTGCGGGCACTAGGATGATGCTAGAAACGTCGTTTGCTTGTCAGGGTTAAAGCGCGGGCATTACTCGTTTAGGGGGGGCGGCTCTAGAACGCGGTAGGGGCCGCTTACTCACGTGACCATTCTCTCCGTTCAGGAGATAAAGTCACGTGGCCTCATCCGCATTAGTCTGCAGCATGTACGACGCAGAGCAGGCTGTAAGATAATCGTCAGCAGGTGTGGGCTACTGGAAGCCTGAATGGGACTCTACGGAAGATTTAGTCGCATTGTCTTATTCTTGTGTGATGCGAGTATGATGGCTTCATGTTGATCCGAGACCGTCACTGCCATTACTCCTGAGCCTATACCTAGGCTGTTGCCTATAACTGTATACGCAACTCAAGCCACCGCTTTGAGCCACTGTCAAGATGGGCTCTGTGTCAAGTCTGGCCAAGGTGAGTTTTCTGCGGTGTCATATTCTGAGGTTGTTGATTCTAATGATCCGTTCCTGCTCAGACCCTTCTTATCCCGGCCGTAATATCTCTGGCGCTCTATCTCCTCCTCTCATTCCTAATTGTCCCATTCTTCCGGCGCTACCATCAACGCTACTCACAATATCTTCCGCTGCAAGCCATTTCCGCGCATACTTTGTCCTTGCGAGATCGTATAGCCGATGCCGTCATGCGCTTCTTCTTGCCATCGACGTGGCGGCGGCAGACCGACGGACAACACGATAACATTAGCATTTTTGACGAGGAGGGGGAAATCATGGTTGGGATGGACATGGATCCCTCTCGGAGGGAAGCGCTTGAAAGACGACGCGATGCGGCTGACGCAAGTAGCCGACTCAGCCGGGACCTCGAGCAGGGGTTCATGGACGATAGCGATGATGAAGGGGATGATCAAGGTCATTCAAGGGTCCGTCGATAATTTGTGATCGTCTATTTGTTTGTCTTGCAGTTACAGCTGGCGTTTGGGTATATGCATATTAGACAAGCGGGCATGAAGACTGCAGTCTATTCGTCAGATATTTTCGCATGTATCTGATGGATGTCATCGAGAACTTTCCAACTTTCCGAAGTTAACATATATCAGAACTCGATGGAATGTTTCATGAACTGTAGACAACCCGAAAGTGAGACATGTCCATCCTGCGTATACATGCCCCGAATACCGTGGCGATATCGGTTCAAGAAAGCCTGCTAGGGACGCTAGGGTACATATCAAATGATGCCAGATATGTGGAGAATGCCGCCTCCACAACAGTAGGCATAACTTTTACGCGTAGAACTATAACCTCGTCCCAAACTTTGTGGCATTCAAGGGCGTAGTGTATCCCATTGACTAACGTGCGGACCTTCATTTCGATTGTCCCAAGCAATGGTCGACGCCGCATGTTTTCTGCACGAAACGGACGAGTCATACGGAGCATCGGAGCTCTATGCATTAGAACAGAAAGTATTCTCCATTGAGCTTGATACTCACATATACCTCTCCATATTCACATGTAGTGTTCAAGCGAAATTGATAACTTGAGTGCCATGCAGTCCACTGTCGCCTTGAGCCTGAGCTTTTAGATCGATACGAATCAGGAGAGTCCAGTTCTTGAAACACAATTGAATCAGGTATTGACTACCTGGAGGGTAACAAATCATCTTGTATTGAACTACCTATTGACGGCATCATCATGGTTCCAAGGGAGCAAGATTGCGCCCACAGATTAGACAACTCTAAAAGGGTTAAGCTTTAGCTGATCGACGGTCCCCACCAGCTAGTCCCAAGCCAAACTATGTATGCCAACCTGACAAGCAATCAAGCAGTGAGGACACTGCACTGCCCCAAATGTCGCTGAGCATCTGTCTTGCGGGTCAAGCAATTAACCGCATACACGGCTTGGTAGCTCGATCATAACACTACAATCAGCTATTAACCTTTCGAGCCATACAGTATTTAAGAGTAAAAGCCGAGTTGGAACTCGCCTAGTAACTAACGGATTGAAAAAAGAGAAATGCCATTTAGGTATCATAAGATGAATAAGTCACTCCTAAAGGTGAGCTGAACCGAAGAAATGTGCAAGAATAAATACATTCAGTCATTCGCTTCATAAAGTGATTGGGACATTTACTTCTGTCTCTGACCGTAGGCCTTGGTGACGTAGTCACCATCCTTGACGATGAGATCCTCAGGTCTGTAGTCGTGGCGACCGGAGAAGTAGCTGTCGAGGATGGCCTTGGTGCCCTGAGCGTAACGGATCTGGGCGTCGATCGAGGTACCGGACATGTGAGGAACCATGGCGTTACCACCACCCCAGGGGCCCTGGACGTACCGAAGAGGGTGGTCCTTGGGGGCGGGCTGAGGGTACCAGACATCACCACCGTAGCCGCGGAGGTGGCCGGACTTGACGGCCTCGGCAACGTCCTCCTTGACAACAATAGCACCACGGGCAGTGTTGACGAGCCAAGAGCCTGGGATACAGTTAGCCGACATGCTGTTCGAAGTCGAACGTGATAGAGAACTTACCCTTCTTCATCTTGGAGATGAGTTCCTTGTTGAAGAGACCGCGAGTGCTCTCGTGCAGAGGGCAGTTGATGGTGACAACATCGCACTGGGCGAGCATCTCCTCGAGGTTCTCAACACGGCGGCAGCCAATCTCCTTCTCAACCTCGGGCCTAAGGGGCTGGTAGTCGTAGTAGAGAAGCTCCTTGCAGTCGAAGGGCTTGAGACGGCGCAGCACACGTTCACCGATACGTCCAACAGCGACGGTTCCAACGACCTTGTTCTCGAGGTCGAACTCGTTCTTGGCAACGGCAGCAACATCCCATTCACCGTTGCGGATCTGCTCGTGGGCAGGGACGAAGTTGCGAACCAGTGTCAGAATGGTCATGACAACGTGCTCGGCGACGGAGACAACATTGCAGCCAGTGACTTCGGCGACAGTGATACCGCCGTTGGTCTTGTTGGCGGCATTGAGGTCGACATGGTCGGAACCGACACCGGCAGTGACAGCGAGCTTCAGGTTCTTGGCCTTGGCCAAGCGCTCTGCGGTGAGATAACCGGGGTGGAAACTATAGCAGGCAGTCAGTAATCCCGTGCCAGCGAGAGTAACTCCAGACGGGACACGAACGGGGTGGTGATGATGACTTCGGCATCGACCAGCTCCTTGTCAAATGTGGAGTTCTCGCCCTCCTTGTCGGAGGTGGTGACCAGAGTGTGGCCCTGCTCCTCGAGCCACTTTCTCAAACCAAGCTCATTCTCGGTGGTACCAAGAAGGCCAGGCTGCTGTTTGGCGTGCTCACCGCCCTGTTTTCATCGTCGATCAGATTCCGGGCCTTGTCATTTCATAGCAAAAAGAAGTTGTCGCGGGCACTTACGTCATAGAGGACCATAAGAACCTTGCCCTGTAGATTGGCGGAGGCTGTCAGCGTTCGTGCACCAGAGATGGAACCTCCCAGCGAAACAGCCCGGAATGGACTACTGCTTGGGGGAGAAAAGGTTCCTTTGGTAGAAAGAAAAGAAGTGGCAGGCCGCCGTAGCTGACGGGACAAAGAACGGATAAATACCATTTTGAATTGAAGTTGATTGACTTAGATAGGAAGAGGAAGGATGATCGAGTGGTGAACCTAGGATCGAGGAGGGAGTCAGCACTCTATTTAAATCATCATTTTGACTTTAGGCCTGGAGCCAGACAGTTCAATGGCTATTTCGGAGCATGAATTCCATGGCCGTGATGGAAGCATGATGCAGGGCGGGGGAAAGCCGGATAACATGGAAGGTGGGGAATCATGATCCAGGGAGAAGCCGAAGAATTATGGCTATTTCAGGTAGACGAAGACCTAAGAGGGAAGAATGAGGAGAGAGCGTGGCATATCAAGAAACTTACCGGATTCGGTCAAGCAAAGGAATGAGGATGATGATGAGACTGATATAGAAATAAAAGGATTCAGAACTAAAGGGACATGGCCCCAAATATATAGATCTCTCTGGGACCTTTACTAGACCAATTTTTATGGCGAACAGACTGTTGAAAATTGCCCCTCTCCAATTCTCAAAACAGCAGTGCTACTATTATGCATACCTTAGTAGTACCATATTACCACATAGTAACCATCAAGGTATCGAGGATGCGGCACTATCCATTGGGGATGAACGGAACTCCACCGACCAGTGGGCCGTGCCAGAGCAGCCTGGTTCACTCCAAAGGTAACATGGAAGATTAACTCAGCTAACAAAAACAATACTACTAGCCCAGTATTCAAGGATACGAGCGGATCGACGGATCCCATGGAAAGTAGGTGGGATGATGGTCAGAATTATTGGGTCTCTCCGCATGCGGGACAATAAGAAAGACAGCCCGAGTGGTTGGAGTTGGAGAGAGTTTTGACAGTTGGCGCTACTCGACAGTAAGAGGAGTATTATCCTAGTACCTAGCAATGATTGCTTCGCTGCTATATGCATGTAATAGTAATACTGTCAACCGACTAATGTCCCTAATTGACTTGTGCGACCAACGTCAATGCTACGTCTATGTGAGACTCGAAAGACTATGGCAATGCGGGGTTCGGCAACCTACAATGAGACAACTTCGAACACTTTCAATAGATTGCAGACATGAACCAGGCGATTCTTACCTGCATATCCTTGCATAGCAGCGCAGAACAAAGCGTGCCTTGACCTCTTAGTGAGGGGTCGGCAGAAGAGAGATACTGGGTCCAGCCTCATGCAGCAAAGAGCCTTAGGAGGGTGATCATGCACAGTCCACAACATAGTCTTAAAAAAGTACACGTCAATCACGGCTTATTTTCGGCCTTAACGATGTTAGTACTCAGAGTACATCTCTACAGGTACCCCTCTGCTCATCCTCATCCTAACAAACGGATGCCCTCAATACCCACCTCCCACTTAAGCTGAGGGGATCGGTATGACACTATTCCCTATCGAGATAGCTACGTACCCCTCAGAGGTTCTCCCCTCATGAGGAGAACACCCTCATACCCCCGCACGGCCTCTTCAAAATTCATGGAGAGGTACATGAGTATCTTCTGGGTACTGAGTCCACATTAAGTCAAACCACCCGAGTCTGGGCTCGAAAAATTGCCGCTCGAACGGATGAACAATATCTATCAAGAGCATCCAAATCATTCCGCAAAGCACCTCGGAGTTGGTGTCTCAAAGACCCGATGCAATGCAGTTCTTCTGGAATCTTGGCTCTCTGTCAAGCTCGGCCCACTGATCCGGAGCTCCAGCTTCTCCAACCGAACGTCAACGCGACAAATGACGGAAGTATCTTAATACTCTCATCCGAGATATTCCCAAGTTTCATCCGAATCTACAGATCCCATCAACCAAGTAATGCGCATCATTGTTGAGATTGAGGGTATGACACCGAATGACACCGAATTAGACCATGCCAGTCAGCTCCTTACTCCGCGATGATGAGGGGAACGCCTCCGCCAGCTCCCCACTGCTCCTCACTCGACCGCGCAATCTGCAAGAGACATACGCAAGTGCGGGAAAGGGCGGATGGGCAATTGTTTCGAGTTGTCAATCCCGGTTATTGTCGCTGAACCAGAAAAGCTGACGCAGCATAATCCAGGAATCTTTAGAATTTCTTGCAAGAGATATTTGGTTTCATGATGCGGTATTCGAGAGATGAATCTACTATACTTCTAATGTACAATGACAACGTCTATACTACATAGGTACCCCCGGGCAATCTCCGAAGCGATCTCAGCAGTTTGCCAGTTTAGAAGACAATGTTGACCAATTTGCCTCCTTTGACAACCACTACTCGTCTCCGCTTTTCCCAGTCGTTCTTCTCTCGCAACCAGACGCGGCCCTCGTCCGTTTCTAAAATTCGACTGATAATCCAGTCTTGTTCATCAGTGACTGCACCAGAGTTGTCACTGGATTCCGCAGATGTTGTGGGTGACAATCGTCGAGGAATAGTCACCGTGAAGCGTAGCTTTCCATTGATCTGAACAGCTACGATCTGGCCTCCGCGCGCGGACAGAACATCAGCTTGCTCGGAGGTCAAAAGGGGAGAGGGCCACTCGCAGTCGAAGATATCTGGTACATGGGTTCCAACGCTCGCATTTTTGTCAATGACTGAATCGTTCAGAACTTCCCAGCATTCAGAGGCCAAGGCGGGGGCCACAGGAGCGAGAAGCCGGACAAGTGAAGAGACACAAAGGTACAGAACCTGGGGAGATGTTGGGGTTGACGATGTCAACGTGTTGGTCAACTTGGTCAGGTCGGAGATGACCGTGTTCAGACCGTACGGGTTGTTTTCAATGCAGTTGGTCACAGATACGATGGTCCGATGGGTGTGGAGAAGGCCATCAGCGTCGCTATCACAAAGACCTTGCAATAGGGTAGGAAGTGTGGAGATAGGGCCGGCAGAGTTCTGCAGATCAGTCTGTGAAATTATAAACGATGCTGAAGCCAGGCTTTGCTTGGCATCCAGCACCAGTTTCCAGAGCCGACCAAACCAACGCTCAATGCCCACAATCTTCGTGTCATCCCACTCCAGTACCTCGCTGACAGGTGCGGAGAAAAGAACATGTGCACGGGTGGCATCGGCGCCATACTGTAGCGCACAAGACGTGGGATCTACGCCGTTGTGTTTGCTCTTCGACATTTTTTCAAAAGAGATGTTCGGGGCGACTTGGGTGCCCTTGATGAGCGGCTTGTTCGGATTGGAAAGATCAACTTCCGACGGGAGTAGGAATCGCCCAGTAGACGGCTCAGTATATGTCTTTCCGTGGACCATACCCTGGGTCAGGACTGTCTTGAACGGTTCTGAAGGTCCCGAGACGTTGCCCATCCGAGCAATCTCCGGAAACAACTTCGTCTGGGATAGGAATTTGTAGATAAACCGAGCATACAGCAAGTGTAGGATGGCGTGCTCGACGCCACCAATGTAGATATCGACCGGTCGCGCTGCTGAAGGAGAAAACGGCTGCTCCTTGTTGTGGGCGTCCAGAAAGCGGAGATAGTACCAGGACGAGTCAACGAAGGTGTCCATAGTGTCTGTGTCGCGCTTTGCAGGCCCGTTGCAACTTGGGCATTTTGTGTTGACCCACTCTTGCGACGACTCGAGCGGATTCCCCTTTTTCCCTTTGAGCCAGTCACCCTCAATCTTGGGTAGTCGGACGGGAAGCTGGTCCTCCGGCACAGGCACAGGGCCACAGCTGTCGCAGTGAATGATGGGGATGGGGGCTCCCCAGTAGCGCTGCCTACTTATAAGCCAGTCCCTGAGTCTCCACTGCTCAACGAAATCACCATGGCCGACTCCTTTCAGGTCGGTAACGATCTGCTTCTTGGCTTCACGGGAGTGGAGGCCCTGGTATTTCCAGCATCTCGAGGTAAGAATACCTTCTTGGGTAAATGCTTTCATGTCGTTTGGAGGTGAGACAGTCCCTGTGCTGTCGTTGTTTGGGTTAGGCAAGTGTTCCGGTTCGATAACGACTGGAACCGATTCGGAATTTGTGTTCTCTTTGAAGAACGCCAAGTCTCTAGAGTCATGACCTGGAACTCCCATAACGGCTCCCTCACCGTAGTCACCGAGGACATAAGGGGCCACAAAGATAGGCAATTTCCTCGCAATGTGAGGACTTTCCTTGTCAATGATGTGCAACGGGTTTGAAGCAGTCACACCCGAAAGCTTGTAACCAACCTTGGAATCAGATGGAAGTGAAGCTGCTTCATCGAGAAATTTTCGCAAGGCCGCATCCTTTTCCGCAGCCTCCAGGACAATGGGATGGTCCAAAGAGAGTGCGATGTATTCAGCTCCGTACAAGGTATCTGGGCGCGTGGTGAAAACATTGACATGTAGACTTGCATCACCGCTCTCATCAACAGCGACTGGGAATTTGATTTTCGCACCGTATGACTTGCCCAGCCAGTTGCGCTGCATAGTCAATACCCGCTCAGGCCAAGCCCCGGTTAAGGAGTCCAGATCCTTCAGTAACATTTCCTTGAATTCTGTGATTCGGAAGAACCATTGTCTTAGCTTCAACTTCTCAACCTTTGCCCCTGAGCGCCATGAGAAACCATTGGCATCAACCTGGAGAAGTTAGCCTGAAGAGTATCCATTGTAGAGTATTGCAGAGTAACCGACACACCTGCTCATTCGCAAGCACCGTCTTATCAACCGGATCGTAATTGACGAGCGCCTCTGCCTGATAGGCAAGCCCTTTCTGGTACAACATCAGGAATATCCGCTGAGTATGTTCGTAGAAATCGGGCGAGCACGTCGCCAGTTCCTAGAGCCCGCGCCGGAGCAGGTCAACGAGAGCCAACTAGACCAATTGAGACGTATCCGGCACATACCCGATCCCAGTCAAAAGACGTCGATATGCTGCGTAACTGTTCCTTCATCTTCGCGATATTCTGCTTCGTCCATTCAGCCGGGTCAATCCCGCGTTCGATCGCCGCATTCTCCGCCGGTAATCCGAACGCATCCCAGCCCATCGGATGGAGGACCTCATGCCCTCGCATGCGATAAAACCTCGCCAATACATCCGAGATCGTGTAGACCCGTAAATGGCCCATATGTAATGTCCCCGAGGGGTAGGGAAACATGGAGAGGATGTACGATTTCGGTCTGTCGCCTTGATTTTCTTTGTTCGCGCTGCCGTTGGACGAGGACCGCGTTCCCTCCGCTTGCCACTTCTCCTGCCATTTTCTATCAATCGCCGGCAGATCGAGTTTCCTAGGTAGCGGAGTCGCTGAGGTCGTCGCGAGTCGGATGAAATTGCTTAAGACCGGGCGGTGGGCGGCGCATCTCCATCGGCCTTGTATGAAGACGGTCGGGCTCAATCGTGGTCGGGATATGGATTGCATGGTCGATGTTTGACCATCGTATGGTGCAGGACAATTGGTTACTCGGCCATTGAGGCAGAACGTATCTGGCAATGGAGCTGGTCCCAAAGCATGCGCAAGAGTCTCATCACAGTCTAGATACTCCGTACTCCGACGATGATTTTCGGCTCCGGCAGCTCAGCACCCCAAACTGGGTTAGTGCGGAGCTAGCTGGTTTGGGACGAAATACCTTGTAAATGAGGCAATCTGCTTGTATTTGTTGATTAGTTGCATGAGAGAAAGATGCTCGACCCAGAGAATTTCGTTGGTTAAGTGTACCGAATGGGTAATTCATGATCTATCTAGCGTCTATATATACATGTTCTGTGGTCTGACGGAAGAATCTATATCCTGGACAACTCTATACTCGTAGGATATCACCATTGCGATCAATCCCACCCCGGAAATGATCAAGTACCACTCTTCCACTCATGATCGTCTCATCTATAATGCCTTGAACATGCTTGGGTTCAACCCGTCCATACCAAATACCCTTACCCGCTAGCGGATGAGGGGAGCCACCTGCCTTCATCCCGGGAGGAATGTACACAATCACATTTCCAGCATATTTGTGACCACCGACATGACTGATCAGCCCAATATGGGCATGCTCGGGACTGTCAGTGGGATTACCGTCCCCTCCGGCGGACGAGAAACCCCGCGCACGTAAGACGCGGCTGAACTCCTTCTCAAGGACAGGTGCCATGACTCCGCAGCGCATGTCACGACCACCATGACCGCATATCAATACAACAGGAGAGTACTGAATGTCGATGGCACCTGGGAAACTGGACTCAAGTTCAGGCTTGCGGGTTAATTTCGCCCTCTTGGATTCGGGGAGGGAATCTTGCATAGGATTCAGCTGTTGCGGGAGAAGAAAGGCTCGGACGAACGTTGCGAGATCTGTCTGCGCATTTTGCTCCTCGGAGACATTCACGGAGATTGAGGGAATGTATCTAAATCGGGGAAAGAGAAAGGCCGAGGCGGTAGAATTGGAGGACGAAGGAAAGGACGAGTTCGAAACCAAGACGTTATTGAACGGCTACCGAATCACATTCTGTCAGCGCTTGTAGAACAGCAGCAAGCGAAACTTACATCTGCATAGCGCCCACCACGGCCCATCAGCTTCTTCAACCCTCTCACTAGCTCTCCCCAGCTTTGACCCTTGCCATCGTCCTCAATGCGACTCTCCCAATCTCTCTGTCCAGTGCAGATGACGACCTGCTGGGTGTATGCTGCCATTGTTCCGTTCAATGGCTGATCGAAATCGATCGGGAGCCCTTCGGGCAGAGCTGGTGTAGCAGGACATGAGCAGGCTGGTTCTGGACATTTCTGAGTCACAGGAAAAGGTGGTGGTATATTGAGAGGAGCGCGTAGGGGATTCGAGCGGGAAATGCTGGAAGAGAAGAACCGAGCTGGTGTGGTGGTCTTGCCGCACCCACTTATAAGTGAGCGGCAATTCGTCAATCGTGGCCTCATGAAATATGCTTGTTTAGGTTATGCCGAAGGGTTAATTGTAGATGCACTTTGAGAACTTTTGCAGATAAATCAACGGATTATGACCTGGTTATGAGACAAGCCAGCACAACTTACACAAGTGTGTCCGAGGCGGACTCGGAGATAACGGACATTTATCCTGTCTGCTCAGTCCGGCTACTAGACAAAGGGCCATTGCATATTCCTTTCGATTCTCCTACCCACTGATAAATAGAAGCATATTAGGTACTCATCATTATCATTATCAAACTGTCATGCTGCCGTAACACGCTTCGCTTCATACAAAGGTCATGTCAACATCACTCAGCAGATATCCACTTGCTCGTGTTATCATAATATGGCGCAGTGAGACAGAGCATTAACATCATATATAGGAGGAAATATCAAAACAGAAGAAATAAAAAGCTAATAGGCAGTATCCTGATGTGTGTTCTCAAGGCCGAAGCGTCAAAGAAACCATGCAATCACTTGGACCCTCCTGTAAACGTAGCAAGCGCATTTGGCGAGTCAGTTAGAGGCCATAGGGCGTAATAGAAGGCAATCGTCCCTGATACAAGGAGTACATAGTACCCAACTGTCCAGCCCAAGCCCAGTTTACCATAAGCGGCGTATGCGTTCTTCCCATCGGAGTCTTCTTTGCCTTTACCCAAGGGCGGCCCGATGGGGACACCTGCCTCGACCCTTCCCCACAGTCGAGGAAGTCCGCACCAGTTGCAGAAGCTGTGCGCGAGAATGACTGCCAGCAAAGATCCCGTTCGAAGATACAGGAAGGTTGCATACCAACCGAAGATGGTAGTGTAGCCAAACTGGAACACCGATCGGAACAATGCTGCAAGGATCGAAGTATCTGGATGCGTCAAGCGGAACTCATAGAAATGGTGCACATGTGCGATTCCAAAATAAAGAGGCGCCACAAAAACAATGTGGCCCGGAGTGTCCTTCGCTAGTAGATGGAGAGGTACAATGGCGGACCGAAACATAATCTCCTCCGTAATGGGACCCTGCATGTTTTTGTAAGCCACAGTTGCGATAAGTTCCTATACTCGAGTTCTCCTCACAGCGACGTAATTCCGCCATCCAATCCAACCATGAAGAGTCTCGGAGATCCTGCCTCCTTTGAGCCAGTCTTTCCATTCCCCTTCGGCAATGCCACGCTCAAAAAGAGGTCCCGTAAACAGGATAGCTGTCAGAAGCAAGGCCCGACAGATGTCCCAGAGGTTGATAGGCCACCAACCCAGTAGCCTCGCAGCCTCTGGGATAGAAGCATGGTTCTTAGCTACGATCAGCCATAGAACCGCAAGAGTGCCCAGGGAACAAGACCAGGACACCGCCCTGATCCTTGCTCGAATCACAGAGGGAGCATCTCGACTGAGCGTCTGAGAGGGGCGCGTAGTTGGCGATATGTAGAATGGTGCCACGTAGAGTAAAGTTAGGAGCACCTGTAGTGGGAGTTAGTTGCACGCTTGTATAGACCATGAAATTCACGATGAGCCTGCATCTTTATTGTGTTCTCTGGCAATCACCTCTCATGCTGGAATAAAACACACTGCTCATTTACTTGAAATATGCATGAGGAATGAAAGCGCTAGGACCAGCGGTACATACCGAGAAGAAAGCGGCTGTGCGGATCGAAATAACAGGCTCGTCTGGTGTGGGATAGTTAGAGACCAGTATGCAAATGCTGAAGAGGAGCGATTACCATGATTTTTAGTATAAAGCGTTCGAAGGCGCGCCAGAAGTCCAACAGGAGCCATAATGCCTAAGACAGTGGTAGCAGTGTATCGGACTTATGCCTGATCTGCAAAAGTGTTGAAGAGATTCACGTGCAAGTAAACAAGCAGCTCTGGCAATCGGAGATTACACAGGCTCGACCTTTCGGCAAAAATAGAAAGACGATGCTGATTTATGATTATTATGATTATCTTGAGAATGAAGTTGCTGAAATTTAATGCATCAGGCCAGCTTTACAGCAAGGTTGGATGTGAAGCATGAGAGCGACTGTCCAGCAAAGGAAAAAGCAAGGCGTGGAGTTTTGTGCCTGATTTCAGAGGCATCCACTATTGTCTGACACCCACAATATAACCGAATCGGGAATGCTGGATCTTCTTCCCCTCTATCCAGCTTCTAGACCTCGACACTCTGTACTTTCTGTACATGCCTCTACGACATTATTGAGAAAGGATGCTGCTCCTGAACCCCGCGTCATCTAGTCGGTCCTTTTTGTCCAGCTTCTGTTCTGGATTTGGATGGCCGCAGTTGACTAAGCCACTCGACAGAGTCAAAGGGTGGTAACTCGAGGGAACTAAATCGGTAGACAAGATCCACCGGTGAGTTGGCAGCCTTACTGCATGAGACTAAATAATTAGTCGCTTCGAGACTGTCATTTGTCTTCTGAAACAGCCCCCTTATTGGACTTTGCCGTAGCGAGAATGATCGAATTGCTGATTCCCCTGCCAATCAATCTTCCTGAATTTTCTAGATCCTCAAATCGTCGGGGTCGAGGGGAGATCGAAGTGTTTTTAGTTCAACGATTATTACGGAGTACTGAAGCTGTCAACTAGATCCACCCATGGTTCATATCGTGGTTATCTGTCTAATCATCTCGAGTCCTCGAGGTTCGAGAACTGCAAAGTCAGACCGACTCCGTCAACTGCCCCCGTGAGATCTGCCGCGGCAATTCTACAACGTATTATTGCCCTCGTGGAGGCTGAGACGTGACGAGTGTCTCTCGAGTACAGGAAGTCACAGACTTACAGGTGGACGTCCTGCGTCTGCATACCCTACTCATACTTTCTTAGAGCAAGTGGTACTCCGTACCTTGCATATACTTGCAGCCAATACTCCGTACAGAGTAGTTCCATGGAGGACTGTGGAAGCTGATCATATATGCAATCTGCAAATGCTCGAAGGTTACGAAATCCAGCAATACCAGTCTCCTAGAGTAATGTTCTCGACGGCTCCCCTTATCCGACGCCTATCGTCGCACTCATGGTCCGTGTTCAACTCACCACCGAATAGTGATCATCACCAAGCGAAATGAGTCTCAGATCGTCTAATTTCCAGCAAGTGAAACAATGATTCGTGCCTGTTCCTGATAATTTTACCAGAAGATCATGACGATGAGGATTATTATTAGATTCCGATGATCCGTTACCGTTCTCTTGGTTCAAGCTGATTACCCTGAGATGAACTAGCCGCGAACCTCTTCGGTCTCCTCTATCCATGGGGAGATTTGTGCAGTCTCAGGTTCCAGGCGTCTATGATCACCCCTAGACGACCTTACGACTAGTACTATGGAGTACGGAGTACTCCGTACCAATTTCCGCGTACTTTCCCACAGAGGACAAACATAACAACTATCTTGGTCCAAAAAGGCGAGCTGCTACAAAGATCATCCCTGCTTCGCTTTCTTTTCATTTCCACTAACCAATTGGATGGTTTCAGAGCAGTGCTTTTAAAGCGTGCAGCTGCATACCCCTGGCAGGAAAAAGGCAGCAAACGAAAGGTCGATTTGTGTCCGTAATCTGCCCGCTTGGCTGCCACAGCCCCCTCCAGCGTCTCCACAGGTCCGAAATGGCTGAAGGCCTGCGGCTACTCCGTAAACAGCCCGCTAACGCCGGGCTTTTCACCGCCAGCGGAGCAACGAGATTCCATTTAAATGATATCGCCCACTTAGTGCCGCTCGTGCCTTGTATGCTTTACTTATTCTGATGGGTTTTCCGTGTTTCAGGTTGTCGTTCGTCGTTTTCCAGTCGTTGTGCTTTCTGTCGCTCTTTTAGAGACACTCGTTTGAGTGCTGCTTCTCGGACTCTTCAGTTCAAACGCTCTTTGCACCTTCAATTCTTCAACTTACTTTCACTCCACCAGTCTGGCTTGACTCTTATTCCAACTGTGGGCGAGAATCTCTTTCGTCGTCACAAATACGCTCTTTTCGGTCGTCTTGCCATTGAATTGGACTTATACTTCGCATTGGGTTTTGGTTGTATCAAAGCATTCCTTATTGCATCACAGCGCTATAGACCACAACAAACAGCAGCGACAATAACAACAACAATAGCACAACAGCAGCATACCTACATACCTGTCCAGCTTCACCAATCGTCACCCATCTGACTGACAAAGCAACCCAGTCAACCCCGATCAGCAGTATCGTGTACTACCAAATTTTGCATTCTTTTCGATCTCGACCTTGCCTCGGTCAACCGCAGGGTCGGCTTAATTACCTTCTGTTCTCCACACTCATTTTGCAAACGCTACTTTTGACTAATTAATTAATATTCTGCCGGTGTTCGCTGATAATATGAAATAATCCACCCAAACAACATGCGCTCAACTGGACCCTCAACAAATAGCTCTCCTCGACGGAGAGCTCTCCATGAGCGCAGTGCATCACAAACGAACGAGACGTCTCCGCCGCCGCCCTCCTTGCGGATCGTCAGGGACAAAGACCACGAAGACGAAGCGCACGATGTTTACTCAGCCACTCCGTTTCCGACCAAACCGGAGCACATCCTGTTACCACGACCTGGCAAAGGACAAGAATATGTTCATTACCCGGAGTATCATGCCGGCGAGGCGCATGATCAGTCAACTGCTACATTGTCATCCAACGCCAGCCGAGCCGCCGATAGTAGTTTCCTCGAGCAGTCTGTCGGTGATCCGTGGGATATATCGTCCACGATTGATCCCGGAAATACCCCCTCACAGGTGTGGGAAGATGACCCTAAATCCAGCAATTCTTCTCTTCCTGAGCCAATTCTTCCGGGAGAGAAATCGGCCTATAATAGGTCCGTTGGGAGTTCAGATGCAGGCTATTCCGACGATGACTTGATGGTGCTCCCAACAGCAGCTCCCAGCATTAAACCCGTCGTGTCGGAAACTCCAGGACCGTCTCGCCAACCGTCAGGCGCTCAACATGCGTCTTCGAGCGGATCAAGCCCTAACGTTGTGACCATTGGGCCGCCGTCAAGTCCCAGCTTTGTTGCCCTCGACAATTCCAGCTTGAACTTTGTCCGGATCGGTCCTTCCTCAAACCCGGATTCCGCCACGCGTTCTAACTCGCTGACATCTTTGAACTCTATGGGGACTGTTATCAGACATATTGGTGCCGCTCCGTGGACTCACGGATCTTCCGAAGAGCAGAGTTCTCGTTCACAATCTTTCCGATCTACTCCTCCATACCATCCATCAGTGCGATCAAACTCCAACTCCACCCGACCTCGCGGCCGCAGTCATTCCCGGTCCCTTACTTCATCTTCTCGCAGCGGGCCACCCTCGGTCATCCAGGCTATTGTGGATAGTGGCGTGTTCATCCAATATCCCACAATCATGGCACCCTCATCATCAGGTTCATGGGTGGATACTTCACACTCTTCCAACTCGTCCGATCGCAATCTCCAAGAACTCACCCCCGACCAATCATCTGGCCACTTCAAGTCCCATTTGTCAACTGTCACATCTAGGTGGTCCGCCGAGCTGGACTCCAGCTTTGCTTCCGGGGCCGATGAGCCCAGCGAAATGTCGGCTGCAGAGCCGTCCAGGCCCTCGGCTGCACTCGTCCGCCAGAGACCGGGATCGTCCTCGTTGTGGTTGGTAAGCGACTCAGACAGAGATGAGCATCTGGACCATCTGTCAAATCTACCAGCTCGCCCCACAAATCCAGCTGTCCCAAGCAGTCTTTCTTCGGAGTCGAGGAAAAGTAGCTTGCGCAGCAACAGTAACAAGCGGCCGGGAACTAGCTCAAGCTTTGTCTACAACATGCTCCCGACTTGGGCAAAGATGTACTATGGTCTGGATGGACAGACCGTGAACTCTGCGCTGTCGGTGATTGATGGGAGCCGCCCGCCCACTGCCCGCCCTGCTACGTCCAACTCACAAGCTCTACGCTATATCCCAACGGCATCAGGCCGATCGAGAGCGCCAACCAATGAAACAATGGGGAGCGTGCGTTGGATGGCCCCGCCCGACCCCCGCGATCCTCGAAGCCATTGGGTCAAAGGCCCAGAGACCGACAAGCTATCAGATGCAAACAACCGCTTACGACACAGTTGGTCACCGCACTTGTATCCCGACAAGCGGGCTGTTGGGCAGAAAGGCAAGCCATGGACCGCGCCTTCTATGGATTCTCGTACAGAGCCCTTGCTGGGACGAAGGAACATGCAAGTATGGTCCTTTTGCCTGGGGTTCGTTTTTCCACTTGGTAAGTTCACTTGTTGCCCTGAACCTCCGTTGTGCAAACCGCTGACAACGCCGTGCTTTAGCCTGGTTCATCGCTGCCTTCCTTCCATTGCCGGAGAAGCCAGATGCAGTGTTGGACGAGAACGGGCCCGAACTGGAGATGGCCCTCAAGATGCGACTTCATGAGCTTGGGCGAAGGCGTTACGAGAATGCTCGGTGGTGGAGAAACCTCAATCGATGGATGACTCCTTTAGGGTTGGTGATTATCGCCATTGTTGTAAGTCTATCAAGCAGGATGTCTCTTTCTGGACCGCGGCTAACCATCCCTCCAGATAACGCTGGCTGTCGTCGGCAGTACAGTGGGCTTCTAAATTGCAACTTCTTGATTCGCTACAGATTCGGCCTGTCCTACGTCCCCTCACCCCGGCGGTCGACCTATCATTTCCCCAGGCTACGCCTGATATCCCTGCACCTTGTCGATTGGATCGACGACTCTTTCATAATTCGGTACTCAGGAGTTGACTCTCTCCATTCCGCCACTCCCTTTTGGCCTCCTTCTTCCGCTCCCGGTACTGGTTGCTTGGTTCGCCTTCATCCGAAACCGAAAAATTCAACTTGCTACGACTGTACGACACGTCACGATGCATATAATGTTTTGTTTAGACTTTTTGCATTTCACTTTTTTCTTTCTGATCCTGCCTAATTTTTCCCCTCGGTTAACAGTGTGTTTCAACGCGCCCACAGCGAACTTGGCGCACCAGGCGATGGAATAATTAGGGTTTACGAACCGGTTACGGATATATGCCATTTCTTTGGACCTATATATTATTGCATCTTGTATTTTCGAGATTTCATGTACTGTACTCGTGTACATAGCGTTGCATTTTGGAGCCTGACCTAGATTATCATTTAGGATCATGACCAATGGGAACACTTCAGACGAACTTTGGCTTGCGTAAGTGAGGATCAAATCTGAGCAAATGATCTTGCTTGCAGGCACAATGCTAAGAGCTTCAAATCAGTGAAAAAATTATAATATTTATTGACCCCGGCAGGCTATACAATATCCAACCGTCTCTCACAGCTGCCCATAACAATAGACCTCCCATTACAGTATAACCAGGAAGTGAGGAAAAGCAGATTGAACGCACGGCAACAAGCAGAAAAGGCGCTGCAGAGCTAACAAGAGTAAGTCTAGTACAACAATATTCACACGCGAGTCTAATCGTTCCGTAGTCACGGCGATAGTTGGCCAACTAAAGGTCCCGCCGCAAAATGACATCGAGCCAGGGACCTCGAGTCGAGTGCTCCCGCAAGCGCACCGCATACTTCTAATCACAGCGAGGAACCATCACGAGATCTTCCGACCAAGCTTGTCTTCCACGGCGGCCTTCAGTTCCTCGCCGGTTGGCATCCCGACCACACTACCGCGCCTTCTTCGCGCCTCAAGCTCGGCCTTGATTTCCTGGACGGCATCATCGAATTCCCGAGCCGGGTCATTCGGCAGACCGAGGGTCGGTTGCTGGATACTTTCCATGCTGACAGTGCGCGGGACGTGGGGCTTGTTGCGCTTCTTCAAGGATCGGACGAGATATCCCTTTGCGGGGCTTGCAAAGAAGATGATGGACAGGATGTTTCCAACGATGCCGTAGAAATAGACGCTGCGCCAGACCTGGATGGACGAGCTGAACGAAAGGAAGATGAACGGCATCACGACGAAGGACATGGTGAGTTGCGTAACAAGCCAGCTGAAAATATCATAATAGCGTTTGGAAGGCAGAGGCTTAGCGCCATCGGGAGTCAAGAAGAACGGACGGAAATAACGTCGGAAGTCTGCAATGAGGTGAGCGGAAATCTCCAGAGGATGAGGGGAAAGCACCGGCTGTATACTTACTTTTGGCTCCTGTTTGGACAAAAGACCCCAGGATAAACGTCATGTAGTAGCCAGGGTAGAATCCGTGCCAAAATGCGCTGGTTGTGAAGGTTGCCAAGCTGGCTCGGAAACCGGGCTTCTTTCCCTTGGGTGTCACACGCAGGTAAACATAGTTGCGAAGCCAGTGGTTCGTGTTCTTGTTCCAGCTCCCCAGGTATCCATGTGAGTTTTGGGCCGTCTCAAGGCTCCAGGGGTCAATGTTCTCCAGGCGGTTCCAGAAGACCTTGCCTGTTTTGGGATCAAAGCCATTGTATCCGAGTCCAGATAGAATGCAGGCACCTTCAGCAAGAGACCATACACCGTAGTACTTCGTTCGTGTGGTGAATCCGAGCATATGAAGAATCCAAACTCGTCGAAGGAAAGAATAGCTCATGAAGGATTCTCCAAGCACCGTTTCCTTATTGTAGAGAGAGCCCAATTGCAAGAATACAAAGATCCATCCCAAACCCATGAAAGCCTTCTTGGTGGCAGGCGTACCACTGCGGGGAATCTTGCGCTTCTTCCGGGTTGGAGGCACCTTAGACGGATCAGTTCCTGGGGGCACCTCGAAAAGCGTCGTATCAAGCCACCGCCGATAGTCCACATATTCGAAAGACGGACCCCCGAATAGGGATGGAAAGAACAAGACGTATCCCGCGTAGTCTAGGACACTGGGGAAGTGTGCAATAGCAGCGTACTTTTGCGGATCTGACAGCTTGTCTTGCGGTAAACGGCCATCGTGAATGTTCCAGCAGAAGGAAGAAAGTTTCATGACGAGTACCATTTGTGCGCCGGTGATATCAATCGCTTGAGGATCGTCAACCATCTGCCGGTAAATATGGCTGATGGACATATGGCCCATCAAAAAGATAAAGCCGATCCATGGCATCAGCGAGCCGTCTATGTAGTATGCGATGGCGTAGGTGCCAGCAGCACTGTAGAGCAGAGTGCGCAAACCATCCCACAGATCGAATAAACCGACCATATAGAACAAGGAAACGGCAATAATGAAGACATTTTTCTTCCAGGGGTGAGCGTCGGGAATTCTCTTAAGCAGACCGGCCAACGGGTAGGAGAGCAGGAATGATGCAATAAGCTTGACTGTAGTTCCGAGGTGGAAAAATAATCATTAACAACAGAGCTATGTTGAAAGAAGCTTAGGAGATAACTTACGCTCATCCACCGAGGCTCCTGTGAGCCTTGCAGGATAGCCGAATACTATACACGATCGTCATCGTCAGTATCTGCCTTTTCTGAGGTACTTTGGGTGCAATGGAAATTGTTGGGATTCTGGCGGTGGGGAGCATTTGCACATACTGGTATCGACGTAAGGTAACATTATTAGACGTGCAATTCATGAAAAGAACTCTACAAGATAGAATAAAAAAGAGAAGGACGGAGGAGATCCGTAATGAGGTGGAGGACCGATCTAGGACGACATAGATGCGAAAAGGATATGTTCATCGGTTTATAGATAGAAAAAGAAGAGAGAAGCACATGGCATGAAATCATCACGAGTGGAGAGCTTCACATGGCTTGGCTTAACAAGTAACTCCATTCCCCCTTGTGGTCTGTCTCTGTCTTATGACGCATCCAACTCACGGTATCTACTCTACCAGAGGTACTTTGACTAACTGTCGATTTAACTATTGGCTTCTACTTATTTGATCTACTAAGATTCCATATCCGACCTTTCTTCAAGACACTTACAACCCCCCACCTAGCCAACGCGCCCTCTTGGGCTGCAGCATCACCACAATCATGGACGTCGTTGCTGCAGTATCCGGGTACATCTCCAAGATGGTCACCACGGGAGATACAGCATCGGCTACGGGATCTTCATCGTCAACCAAAATGAAGATCTT
Source organism: Aspergillus lentulus (assembly GCF_010724455.1). The sequence goes on along the minus strand of NW_022983888.1, from coordinate 299,008 downwards.
GCTACTCGACAGTGAGACAGTGGGATCTGCGTTCTACTGCCGAGTGCAGTGAAAGCTCAATTTGGAGGCTGACTCTTATAATGCACAGATGCCAATTGTATCGACGGCTATCACACAATCAGCCCTTCTCAGTCATGAAGTATACCTGATCGATCGCTTGGACAATGCCGCCCGCGAAAAGATGCGACATCTGCGTTGTCTGTGCTTCGTGCGCCCGTCCCCGACTTCCATCCAGTTCCTCATCGACGAGCTTCGTGAGCCCAAGTACGGAGAGTACCATATTTACCTGAGCAATATTATTCGCAAGTCTTCCTTGGAGCGACTGGCGGAAGCAGATGGGCATGAAGTGGTGCGCGTGGTACAGGAGCACTTTGCCGACTTCCTTGTCGTCAACCCCGACCTGTGCTCCCTGAACCTCGGGTTTCCTAACCAGCGATTGTGGAGCCACTCGCCGGACCTGTGGAATGCAGACGCTTTGCAGCGAGCAACGGAAGGCGTGATTGCCCTGTTGCTGGCACTCAAGAAAAACCCTCTGATCCGCTACGAGAAGAACAGCTTGTTGGCTAAGAAATTAGCTACAGAGGTCCGCTACCAGGTGACTCAGGAGGAGCAGTTGTTCAATTTCAGGAAGACCGACACGCCGCCTATTCTGCTTATTCTGGACCGAAGAGACGACCCCATCACGCCTTTGTTGACGCAGTGGACATACCAGGCGATGGTTCACGAATTATTGGGAGTCACCAACGCAAGAGTCGACCTGCGCGATGTGCCTGACATTCGACCCGAGCTTCGGGAAATTGTCCTTTCGCAGGATCAAGATCCGTTCTTTAAGAAGAACATGTATCAGAATTTTGGCGACCTGGGTCAAAACATCAAGGAGTATGTCGAGCAGTATCAGACGAAGACTCAGAACACCATGAACATCGAGTCCATTGCAGACATGAAGCGCTTCGTGGAAGATTACCCTGAGTTTCGCAAACTCTCCGGTAATGTGAGTAAGCACGTTACACTGGTCGGCGAGCTCAGCCGACGAGTGGGGGAGGATAACCTACTGGACGTCAGTGAGTTGGAGCAGAGTTTGGCCTGCAATGACAATCACGCGAATGACCTCAAGGTATGTCCCGACGTGAACATCTAACACTTAGCACAGTCAAGACTCATGAATCGTTGTAGACACTACAGAGGATCATTCAGCTACCCACGGTACCGGCGGAGAACAAGATCCGCTTGGTAGCCCTATATGCCCTCCGATATGAAAAGCAGCCTTCCAATGCCCTTCCGGTTTTGCTTGACCTCTTGGTGACAGCAGGGGATGTTCCCTCCTACAAGGTCAATATTATACCGAAGCTTCTTGCCTATCATCATTCCCTCCAGGCGCCCCCTGTTGCAGGTGGCTTCTCGGATCTTTTCGAATCAGCCTCGTTATTTTCCGGGGCTCGGGACCGCTTCAAGGGGCTCAAAGGAGTCGAGAATGTATACACGCAACATTCACCGCGACTTGAAGTGACACTACAGAATCTCATCAAAGGCAGATTGAAAGAGTTACAGTATCCCTTCCTCGAAGGCAGTAGCCACATTCGGGAGAAGCCACAGGACATCATCATCTTTATGGTCGGCGGTGCAACCTACGAAGAGGCCAAGATGGTGGCCCAAGTCAACGCCAGCTCACCTGGAGTGCGTGTGGTATTGGGAGGCACGACCATCCACAACAGTACTTCCTTCTTGGAAGAAGTTGACGATGCTGTGAGCGGGTGGCCTGAGCCTGGCCCTTCCACAGCTGCTGGACGGCTTCGAAGAGAGATCGGACGATAGATGCCGATCGCATTGTCTCTGTCTTACAATTCGTCATTGGGCGCTGGCGGTTGATTAATGGCGGCATTACTCTGCTAAATTAAATAGTTATTATATCCCTGACGAGGCCATTAATTTAACAGTTCATGAATAGAACGAGGGCATGAATAGTAACAGTCAAATTCCTTTACTCATACGAATAAGCTGGCCGTTACGCTTGTATAGAGTGCGTAGTTGTGTCAACCCCGGATTTTGCCTGTGGAGACTCCATCGACCTCCGTCATCCCTACTACCCCCTACCTCCAGCCATGTCGTGGACACACTCCCCTGACTCCCATATCCCGGAGCAACAATATTACTCCTCGATGGATATTCATCCTTCACCACCCAAGCCGATTAATGCTTTGTCGCCTTCTGCATCCGCCGCCCGAGAACCGAAACTCCAGCTCCCCTCTACAACCGATCCCCCAGGGCCGCAGAACCCGCCTAAGCAGCTCGTATGGCTGGTACGTCTACGACTGTTTCTGTTTTATTTGCATTGTACTTATTGACTGATGGGTTCTGGACCGGTAGATCTTCGGCGCCACAGGCCACATGGGCCGTTCACTCGTCAAGACCGCCCTATGCCGCAATGACCTCGTCGCAGCAGTCGGACGCACATTCGAGAACAGCCCCGAATCAATGAAGAAGCTGGAAGAGGAACACGAGAATTGCCTCGGGCTGCTATGCGACGTTCGCGCGCGCGAAACAGTCAAGAAGGTCATCGACCGGACGATCGAGCGGTTCGGGCGCATCGACATTGTCGCCAACTGCGCCGGGTACGGCGTGATCGGCGCGTGCGAGGACCAGGACGAGTACGAGATCCGCGACCAGTTCGAGACGAATTTCACTGGCACCCTGAACATGATCCAGCTGTCACTGCCGCATTTCCGCGAGCGCCGGTCCGGCCGGTATCTGATCTTCAGCTCGACGTCGGGCGCGCTGGGCGTGCCGGGGTTGGGGCCGTACTGTGCGTCAAAGTACGCGGTGGAGGGCCTGATGGAGAGCATGCTGTACGAGGTGGACAGTTTTAATATCAAGGGGACGCTCGTGGAGCCGGGCCATATGCGCCGCGACGACGTGGGGGATCTGGTCTCTCATACCGCTGCTATGGCTAGTAGTAACGAGCATAACCTCGCGTCGCCGCTGCCGCTGTACGGCCATTTCTTCGTCAAGCAGCCCAGCGAGCCGTATAATACGCCCACGGCGCCCGCGGCGCATGCAAGACGCATGCTGATGTGGCTGGGTGATAAGCAGCCAGCCAGTGCGGTCAAGGCGGCCCATCTAGTTTGGCAGCTGGGCCATTGTTCCTATCCTCCGCTGAGATTGGTCCTGGGGACCTACGCGGTCGAGAGCATCCGCGACAGACTCAAGTGTATCATCGAGGAGATCGAGGACTGGAAGTATCTCAGCTTCCCTGTGGGCGATCAACCGGGCTCCTCTACTGGGAAAGACAAGCCATCAACGGAGAGCAGTGACAAACAGGATCGAGAAATGGCCACCTGATCGAACTTGTCTTTTCTCCTTTGCGTCTATCGCAAAATCCAGTTGGACCGTGGGTCCCTCGCTGCTCCTTAGGCAATAAGACTGGATAAGAATCCAGCTCCATCGTGAGAATTCCGACTGAGCGACTACGAGTCCTTCTAGCCATATCAAGGCTTTTCAGTCCCCCACCTCCCCTGAAGGGCTCACTGGAGGACTTATTATGATCCCCATGGTCTCTGCCAGACACTTTGCCGCTTGAGAACGTCTGAGGTCCTTCATCTATACATATGCATATTGCATTCCGTCCAATGGACCGTGTGCTGGAGCCGTTATGGAGTTTGATCTCAGGAGAGTTCACGGTCGGCGCGGAGGATATGGAAGATATGATATTTATATATATTCATTTCTAGAGCACCCCATGTACAGTGTGGACTCAATGTTTATAGAATAAAATAACATACGCGTCGTTCATAGCATAGGTTTTCGATACCGCCCCATGCAATACAAGAAGCAACCACATTTTGTATTCAGGTCAGAAGCCAACCCATAGTACACCTCAGCGAGGACGCTCAAGCGGCTGGCACGACTTTTCAATCATACAATTCAAAGTTGCGAAGTTGAGTAATCATACACGTTGTTCATAGCTGTCGTCAAACCAAGTCGTTTCAGAGCCGCATATTCTGTACATTGAGAGGAGGATCACAAAGTTAATCACAAGCATGCATAATACATGTCTCTCTGGCATGCCAGATCCGTCTTCTCCGAGTAACGTCTAATCCAAATGAGTCTCTGATGGCCTCATCATCGTGTAGTGCGGGCGCATCGTCCGCTGAATTTTGATCCTTTTCGAATCCAGGCGTCGATCTCAGGGTTCGCACTTCTTCAATACTTGCGCCGACTTCGTACTCTCCGTGGCAGAAGATGGTAACGCCAATGGTGACACTGGTGCTCTCTCCACAAGGCAAAATAGGCAGGACTTGCTGCAGCATGCCGGTCCAGGCCAGCCTCCTAGAAAGATCAAGAGCAACGTTACTAGGTTGGTGGCGAAGACTGGGTTGGAGCCGGAGAAGCGGATGGATTGGCTTCGAGGAGCGGTTCCGAACGGTAACGGTGAGATCAAGCATCTCGTCCGTCTGTACCTTGTACTTTGACCGCCCAATCTGCATCACTTCATCAATGCTTTCCGCGGTAGATGCCTTCTGTTTCGGAAAGGAGGGGCTCAGGGAAAAGCTGATATCCATGGCTTCGAGTCGAAAGGCGTCCACCATTCGCGCGTTCATTCGTATGCCTCTTAGCTCAATGACTCCCTTGTGGCCAGAAGTCGTGGTGCTTTCTTTCCAGACGCCAGAGATCCTCTTGAGCAGTTCCTCCCGGAACCAGAAAGCCTCCCGTGACGCTGCTTCTGCCTCGAAGGTGAGCTTGTTTGCACTCACGACAAACTGCCTCTTGATTCCGGTATTAAGAACCGGTATCGAAGCATGTGGATTGTCCACGTAGACACGAGGGAGAACTAGAACAAAGCGCGAGATCTGACCCGGCTGGAGCTCTCCCGTGATGCTGTACTGTCCAACCTTGGGAGTGAATTCCTCCGCAGAACCCTCTCCCATTGGCTGCTCGCTCACTTGTAAAGTGACCGACAAAGGATTCGGCCAGGCGTTTCGCAAATCAAGTAGCAGGATGCAGTGATCGTGCCCGTATGCGCCTCGTCCCAGTTGAGATAGCACTGGGGCGAATGGGTCGCCGTCCGTGGTGCTGTTCCCGACAGAGTCCAGCTCCAATCCCTGGCTGTTCCGCCATGCAAAGTCACTGCTAAAAGGTAAGATGTCGCAACGGGCCACTTCAATGCTAGCATTCACTGTCACGGTAAACGGTATGAACAACTGCCGCGTGTAGAACACCTCCGGTAATTGGCCGTTGGAAAGCCCGACGTAGGAATAATCAATCTGCACAGTCGTATCTTGCAAGCCCGGTTTGCCAACGATGTCGAGGGAAAACGTCGCACTTTGTCCCGCATCAATGACAAGGTCGTCCGGTGAAGTACCCTGTCGGCGCCACCGCAAGCCCGGTTTCATAGATAATTGCAGTTCCAACTCGTACACTTCTACCGGCAGCAGGTCTTTGTTTGCCAGCGCGGATTGAATCTGTCTCGTAGTGGAATCATGAAACGTGAAAGTTATGAAGTCAAGAGGGCAACTGGACGTGTTACGCAGCGTGATGTCGAAAGACTGGGTTTCTCCTTCCAGCACCATCACCGCTGATTGCGACAATGACATCGACTCGATCACAAGGGACGGCTGTTGGCCAATGACTTTGACTTCACAGGACCTTGTCTCGGGGCCTTTCTTCGGCTGCTGTTTTCCATCTTTCGAAGTGGTTGAGCTCCAGGACAGCGGCCGATCTGTCAAAGGTTTTTTAGCCGCGAGGCCTGTTCGCTTGAACTTCATTTCAATCTCTGGTTTCCAGAATTCATTGAATATCGGGAATTTGCGTTCCCTGCAATATCGAACTTTGACAATACAGCCTGTGACGTTAATTGTCCCTTCTGTAGGGGCAGTTCCGATAACCGTCACTTCTTGTAGACAAAGTGGTGGAAGTATTATCCATTCTGCAACAGCATTTAATGGCACACCTTCACCATGGAGACGAATCCGTTCAATCTCGATTTCAAACTCATAGGGGTTTTGAAGAGTAACTGTGAATGCTGCATGCTCACCAGCGATCATGAGCGACTCAGAGATTTTACTGCTTGTTTTAGAGAATGGGTTATATAAGAATGGGTCTTTAGAGGGCTTGTCGCCGTTGCCGGAGACCACGTCCAGATGTGACTTGGAACGTCGAACAGGTCTCTTAGAGTCAGGTAGAGCAAGGAGCCGAACGTCACGAACGAGGAAGTCATCCCAGTATTCTGCTTCTAGATCCGAAGCTCCAAGCTTATGAGCTGCGCCGACTGTCCGCTTAATATTGTTTAATAGGCGGACCTGCTCGTCTTGCGGCAGAAACGGCGGCTGATAATAATTTTCAGCAAGCATCAGGTCTCCCCGAATAGTTTGAAGCAGTTCAACTGTGAACCGGAGAACACCAGTAAAATCTGGAAGGGCCTCGCAGCAGTTGATGCACGCTTTGAGGGCGTCTATTTTCAAGTTCAGGTCACCATATCTGTCCAGAGCCACATGGCGAAATGATCGCTCAATAATCGCGGCGATAGAGTCGTACTCAGGAATTGGATCCGTGCCACTCGCAGTCGAGGAGCGTTTCTTCTCCCATTCATAGAATGGGGATGGTTGAACACCATATATTTCCCCTATGAGGCCCAAAAGGGCACGCATACTACTTTCCATATTACCTGACCCAACATCAAGAGCGTTGATATCAAATGCTGTATCACTGAGCGACGCCAACCCAGCAGCGGGGTGAATCCCAACTTCTGCAGCACCGATTTTGCGGGCCTGGACGAGAGTTGGGACTATTACTGAAAGGAATTCCCGCAGAATGAATGCTTTCTTTCGCGGTAGATCAAGCGCATTCAGTACAGACACGACTCCAATGACAATCGGTATAGTATCTGTTGCAGGCAGATCTGAGCTTGGGGAGAGTGGTAAAGCACGGAACAGGAAATTGGAAATCTCTGACTGGCGGAGGATAATCAAGCCACGAGGTCGTTCTGGGCGATGCAGTGGCAGCAAAGGCTCGTTCATTACGATGTGCTTCAAAGCATTATCGTCCAGAGCGCCATCGCGTACTCGCGCGGCTACCAGCAACCTTGAGAGCCGGATTACTGTCTCCGAAAAGACGAGCTGGGGCACCGGCTCATCTGTGATGTTGGAAGCACGATCGTAGAGATGAAGAATATTGTTTGCAAGGTCGGGTAAGAGGTTAGCAAGATTTTGAAGGGAGATGATGCGGTTCCCAGGCGTAGACTGTCCCACTTCAAGAGCACTGCTATGGATTGCTTTAGAGGATTTATCGGCGACCGGGTAGCAGATCGGAGGTATCTAACGCAGAGGGATCAGTGGAATGGGGACAGTGAACAAGACGCTGAATAGGGTATAGGACGCACCTGGAAATCCATGCCTGCCCATGCGAACATGAGAAGACAAAGAAGGATTGACTCGAGAGCTTTGGCATGCCAAACATAATCACTGCTTGCCCTGGCATTTGTCGCTGCTTCTACCAACTCTTTGAGAGCGTCTGGCCACCTCCCCGTCTGAAGAAAGAGGGTTCCAATCACGATTCCCGCACGGCCTTTGATCCGGTTTTTCGTGCGATCAGTAGCACTCACTCCGCTCACTGACATTCGATCACGGCTATGCTCTTTCGAGGTCGGCAGAGAGTTGGGTTTGCCAAAGGTACTTGCGCGATTAGCCAACTGGATAGACCGTGTAATTTCGTCAAACGTTGTAGGTGTCTCATGCTCGCTTGGACCAGGCGAGCTCTTATTGGAAGCCAAAGAGGTCTCCGGTGCATCATTGGGGTGAGATGGGAGATGCGCAGGCAAGGTCATCCGGTGAATCAGCCTGTCGGCAGGCCTTGTGCGCAAGTCTGGGCCACGATGTGGCCCCCAAGATGAGGCCTTGGGGGATTCAATAAAGGGGATGCTTTGGATCGTCTTCGCGAACTCGTCAAGCTCGGAAAGCAGTATCGACGTGATATCACACAATGCAGTCTTTATCGTGGTCGCCTTAGACGCTTCAGGTCGGGGAACCCAGATTATACCGTCGGGACCACTCGAGAGCTTGCTCACACCCTCACGATCGAAGATCAAGAGCTGGTGAACTAGAGCCCGGGTGTTCTTCTCCTTGACCAAGCGCAGTCCATCCAACAGTTCGTCTACCCCGGGTTGCATTCGATCCCCGGACCTTGTGGCTGAGTCGGCCTCACTCTCTTCATTTCGTTCAGGTAGCTCGGCTCCATCCGCTATAGCTATGACGACCAAGGGTTCTCGGAAGACCTCGAATGGGAACAACTCTAAGTGTGATATGGGAGGGACGGAAAAAGTAAGGTCATATATTATCATTCCAGTTGGAAATGCAAGCGGTGAAAACATATCTAACAGGAGAATCAGTCAATCATTGCACCCAACGTCATAAACTTGTTGTATTCTTTCTTCCTCACGGAAGAAGCGACAGTGCCTACTTCGATTGGGTCGCGCATTGGGACTGATATCTCCCAGGCGGACAACATTTTCCGCCTGTAGTCTTGCAGCGAAGCTAAGGAACCTCGAGCGCTTTATCCTCCCGACAGGAAGTAGCAGTGCCTTCAAGCGCGCGGGCGCAATGGGAGAAAGGGGATCCACGGCCATGTTGTCATCGGAAAGGAGGCGGGAGGGGAGGCAGTCGGCGATATGCTCTGGACTGCTTCCACAAGAAGTCACCCAAGCTTATAAAAATCATACGAGAAAGAAATTTTGAAAATTTTGGACGGCGCAAGATTTAAAGAAAAAATCAATGCCAGTCCAACTGTCCTATCACAAATTAGTGACCGTTGGGTCACTCTTTGGCTGAAGCAACAGCAACAACAACAACAACACCAACAACTGATAGTAGTAAGGTAATAATAATGATCCACAGCGATTCGATAATCACGGCGCTTTTGGTATTCCTGGTCCGCCGTAGTGTTCCTGTCCTCGGATAAGAATGATTAAGTAATTCAATGCACGTGGCGATAAGCGATAACCTTGGTCAGTTTAACTCCGCTGTCTCCGATAAGGACGACGTTCGCCTCCAGACCGAGAGGTACAGCTTCACATATATATACATATTTCCTGCTTGTTGCCATTCGCTGTCTCTGGTTTTGTATGCTTATTCTGGTTGTCATTTTATTCTGACCATCTTTGATTCCAGACCCGATCAAATACCCAGGAAGCATCTTGTTACAGTCTATTCTCGTTGGTTGTCTGGGCACCCATGTTTATCGACCACGTAATATCCGGAGTTTCAAATTATTGAGGTATACACAGATCAAAACTCTTGCGTCTTGATTACGTGCACTTTCAGTTGAAGCATTTTATTGGGGTGGCTTGGTAGATCTATGCGTCGAGCGTCTTGATTCTTACGACATGACGAAGAACATCGATTTCAACGCGCTGAAGGCGCGGACGATGGGCTCAGGGAACGACGAAGAGGCTGTCACTGTTGACACACGGGGCTTGATATCCAAGGTCCTCGCACGATATTCAGGAAAATGGTAAGTGATTGTTACCATCTTGTTCTTGGCTCTGAGAGAACAGTACTAATGCAGAGTGGACAGGACCGTCCTACGAGAGATGATCCAGAATGCCGCGGACGCAAACGCTACCAAAGTCACCATCAAGTTTGAGACTCTGCCTTCTACGACCGTACCCTTGCCTGCTAGCGCCGATCAGACTACCTTGTTGAAGCATACCATATCCCATCATACCCTCAAGCGTTTGTTGATCTCGAATAATGGTCTTCCTTTCAGCGAGAAGGATTGGGCAAGACTAAAACGTATTGCGGATGGAAATCCCGACGAAACTAAGATTGGCGCATTTGGTGTCGGGTTTTACAGTGTCTTTGATGACTGTGAGGAACCATTTGTGTCTTCAGGCAAAGATGCGATGGCTTTTTACTGGAAGGGAAACGCGCTATTTACACGTCGCTTGCAACTTAGCGAAGAGTCGAATCCAGAAACAACATTTGTGCTTGACTATCGCAACGATACTTCTCCGGTTCCGTCTCTGATGCAGCTGTGTCAATTCTTATCAAGCAGTCTTACTTTCGTCAGTCTCGAGAGCATAGAATTATGGCTTGATGACTGGAATCTCCTGCGCCTCGTGAAGAAGACTGCACCCAGCGTCAATCTTACGATACCCAAAGACATTGAAACTAAGACGCCTCAAGGTCTGATGAAAGTAACGGGTATCACTCGAGAGGTAATTCAAGTCGACGCCGCCTGGATGCGTGTCGTTGAGTGGAATCCGAACGCAAGCGTGTTTCGCTTGGACGGACTGAGAGATACCACAGGCTCCTTGCGTACCTTTTTCTCCCGACTCACCGGTCAGAGCACACAAGAGAACCCTGCAAAGACCGAGAAGCCGGACAACATCAGCGAATCCGGAGACTTGGCCACTGTCTTGAAAGCATCCGTTTTCTTGCATATCAGCACTGCAAGTATCCAGTGTTCCGTCAGTCACTCCCTGAGCAGCGAGCTTGAACGAGCTACGCGCAAGCCTCCACCGAAACGAACTACCCTTGCGATACTTACACCTTCCTATGACACGGACGTTGCATCCGGAGCGTCAACGTCACGATCAGAGGTCCTATCCTCAATTCTACCTACCAAGGCTGGAAGGGTTTTCATAGGATTTCCCACCCACCAGACAACAGGATTGAACGCTCACATATCTGCGCCTTCGGTGATTCCGACGGTGGAGAGAGAGAGTATTGACCTCAATACGAGATACATCAGCAAATGGAACCTTGAGATGTTACGAGCGGCTGGAATAGTCTGTCGAGTTGCTTGGTCCGCAGAAATGGCATCGATCAAGTCCAGAATCCTGTCCAAGATCGACTCGTCCAAGTCATCAAAGATCCGGAAAGACGACATTGTTGGAGTCTTGCCTGAAGCGATTTATACCGCCAACCAGTTTGTTTTCCGCGAGTCGACCCCGTCATCCGTATTAGGTCAGACTATCGAAGACGCCTTCTGGACATGTAATAAAAACGCGTCCATAGAGGTACTGTCAACATGTGGTATTATACAAAGTCATCAGGCACGCATTGCTCCCAGAGATTTGAGCTTCATGGATTCTATCCCGGTCCTGCCGGATGAGCTTGTGTCGGGCGCAAAAGATTTCGTCAGAAAATTAACTGATTTTGGGCTGGTCACTGAAGTCACCGTCTCGGATATCAAGCGAGAACTCGAGGCCAGCACCTTACGGCCCGGCCAGGTCATCGAATTTCTTGGTTGGTTAAGTCGCAAAGCTACTTCAGGCCAACTTGATTCCTTCTCAATCCAGAGCCTCTTGAGTGTTGCAGTGGCAAACGATGAAGATAGCTCCGGCAATCCTGCCCGACTCCTTGTTTTCGGGGACATTAACAATTTTCTGAATCCCCAGCGTATACCCGTTGATTTGCCTGTGCCGTCCTCAGTTATACCTTTCAAATACTCCAAGTCTCTCTCGAAGCAGGAACTGGAAGTACTCGGGTGGGCGGAACTTCAGACAGTCCCTTGGATCCGCTGGCTTGTCATCAATGCTGGTAATAGGGATATTCTCCCATTAGAGCAAGATATAACGCAGACGCCGTCCTTCTCTGCGCAGGTTCTTCCTGTGCTGTCAAAACAATGGGATAACGGCCTGAGCCAGTCATCGAAACAGACGATTGTCACATTATTGAGGTCGCAAACAGTCATCCCAACCAAACTTGGGATGAAAAGGCCCGCTGAGACATATTTCTCTTCAGTGCGACTGTTCGATGACCTCCCTATCGTTCATGGTCTTAATAGCGTTAAGGAAAAGTTCCTCATGGCGCTTGGCGTTCGTAAGACTGTCGAACTTGGAGTCATTTTCGAGCGGCTTCTCGATAACCCCCAAGCTTCCGATGGCAAGAGCGACAGTCGACGAAAATGGAGTCATGTTGATCTCATTCGTTATCTTGCTTCCGTTCGCGATGACATCCCGGCGAATGACATCAAAAGACTCAAGAATACTAGCATCTGCACCGCCGAAGCCACGGGAGACTCGAAGCCGGTAGATGGAAAGCGATATAAGATTTTTGAGTTGTTTGAGCCGAAAGATTCCCTTAGAGATCTTGGGCTCCCCATCCTCGAATGGCCGGGAAAATATCAGCCAAGCAGTATTGAAGGAAAATTCCTTACCATGCTTGGTTTGAGGAGTTTCCCGTCGGCGCCTGAGCTGATAGATGTTATGTCAAAGGCGGCTGCTGGGGATGACTGGGATTTGCACGGAAAAGCTATGTCTTACTACATTTCCGAATATCATACAAACGGTTATGCCACGTTCGATTGCGGTGCTGTCAATGTTCCGTTTCTGCCCATTGAAGGGACTCGCGACCTGAGCACACCAGGCAGATGTTTCACTGATGAAGGCGCAACATTGTTTGGATTTAAGATTCTCCGACGTGACCTTCACCCTCATGCTTCGAAATTTGGGGTCAAGCAACACGCCAGCATGACGAGTTGTCTTGATTACCTGATCCGTCATCCACCATCCACAAAGCGAGACGCAAGAGTGCTGTTCAAGTATCTTGCTGGGAGAGTAGCGGAGCTAAGCGCACGGGATATAGAGCGTACGGGTAATGCACAAATAGTCCCGATCACCACAAGGGATACAGTTGAGCGAGGTTCGGTTATTCGCCGTGTTGCCCCGAAGCTATGCTACCTTGGAGAGGGCGAAGATTACCGAGACATCTTTGACTTTGTGGATTTTGGTCAAGAGGCCAATCTCTTCCTCATGGCAGTCGGGTCTAAGAGAGAGCCAACAAAGACCGAACTTGCGTACATGCTGGTCAAAGAACCGGCTAGAATTTCTGCTTCTTTTCAGAGTGCCGACAAGTATCTCAAGCTCCTGAGAAGTCTTGCAGAGCACCTTGCCGTTCTGAGACGGGACAAGGAACTCTTTACTGAGATGAAACGGTCCGCTTTTCTTCTGGCGAGTCGAGACATCACCTCTCTCGCTCAGGGAAAGGTCAAGACTGAGGATCTTCTGGGCTCAGATGACGATGAGGTAGAAGATCAGAGCATCAAGGAATGGACGTTGACAGCTGCGAAGGATGCTGTTGTGGTGGATGATTTTCAGAGTTTCAACCTTTTCAAAGAGCACATACTAGCGGCACCGCAAGAGGAATTGTTAGAGAACTTCTACTCCGCACTCGGAGCTATTCCATTAAGCGGACTGGTGGAGGAACGTGCCAACTGGGGAGCCGTGGCCCCCGCTCAGGGTCCAGCGGCTAAACTGCAGAAGCTGATCAACGAACGTTCAAGGTTGTTTCTTCACGATCAATCCCCAGATTCAATTCGCCACGATGTCAGATGGCTGGAGAAGAACCTCAAAGTGCAGGTTGTGAACTCCATCTCGCTCACGCGGTCTCTCAAGGGCCGTCGGGTGTCGCACACGCAGGAACGGAGTGCCATAATCACCCAGAACGGGCGGACTTGGATTCTTTGGATCTGTCCCGGCAAATATGACCTCTACGAAATCAGTCAAGCTCTTGTACATCTCATTCTCGTTCGGCCAAAGCTCCATTCCACGCTCACTTTGGAGATGTTGCTGAAGACTGACCTCCTAGAACTGAAGGCACGAGGATATAACGTGGAGAGAATTTTGAAGCAAAAGGCACAAGAGGCCAAGATAGCTGAGGATCGGCGTCAGAAACAGTTGGAAGAGGAGCGACAGCGGCTAAAAGAGAGGGAAGCTACCTGGGCCAAGGAACAGGCTCAGCTCCAAGCACAAGAGCGGGAGACGGAAGCGAAGAGTCAACCTCTTATGCCAGGTGATTTTCCCGACTCACCCACTAATAAGGGGTCGAATCCCAATGTGCAAGCCGAAGCAACAGAGACACTCCAGGAGCGGCGTCCGCGCGGTTTGTTTGCCAACCTGACCAAGCGATTTGGTTTGGAAGGTGGCAGGTCGAACTGGAACCCTCTTGGGGGACAGCCATCGCCGCCGCAGCCTGCTGGGACACCGGAGCCTACAGGCACCCCTCCTCCGCCATATTCTGCAGACGACCCTCAGATACCGCGCCCGGAAGAACCCGCGCCTGTGCATCCTCCGCATCGTTTGCAGAACGAGTTGCTCTCTGCTATTCAAGCCTGCCGCCCTCACGGATCGTCGAGCTTGTACAGCCGGCCGGAGACGAACGAGGTCACTGAGACAAAATCCTACTGTGACGAGAAGCCAAGCCATGACTTGGAGTTCGTGGCGACTCTTCCCTGTGGAATCAATGTGCTGTTCGTGAAGACCCTAGCTGATCGATCCGCGTTCCTGTCCAAGAACAGTGCTGGAATCAATTTGTTTGCTGCCCTGTTGATTGAATGTGCTAGTGTCTTTTCACTGCGCAAGGACACTCTTAGTGTTTTCTACGACCCAGGTGGAAAGACAATAGCATTCAACCGGGCTGGCAGTATTTTCTGCAACTACTTCTACTTCCAGCAGCTGCATGAAAAGGAATTACTTCAAGACCAGTCGGCTGACAGATCTGAATCGATGGTATACTGGTGGGTCATCCTCTGTCACGAATTGGCCCATAATTTGGTGGGAGACCATAGCTCCGCCCACAGTTACTACAGGTAAGAGGACCCTCTGTCCTTGATGATATGGAAAGCCAACTAACTTGCTACAGTGAGGGCTTCGTGGCGCAATATTTCCCGAAGATCGCAGTCAAGCTGGCCAACGCGAGCCAGTCAAAGTCGGGTTCAAGTGAATGAATCCATTATACGATTTGATGAACATAATGAGTGCTTCCATGAGTCGTTGAGAGGATAGACATATTACATGTTACAGTACATAAATCAATGGCATTTCGGCGCTTATATAACTGAACATAATTACAATAATTATTTTCCTCTTTTTCTCTTCGTATGCCAGGCTTCAACTGGAGCTTGAGACCCTGGAGTGGCAAGCAGGCAGTCCTTATGGACAAATACACCAAACAGGGCAACCAGTTGCCACTGTCATCCAGAAAATATGGCTCTCCCCTTCCTCTCCCAATCATCTTTATCAACCGATGCTGGACCGTTCGGGGGAAGAAGGTTATCGGAGAAGGACCCAAGGATCGTAGAGCAAAATGTTCCGTTGATTGCCGCTCCACTTCCAGGGACCCTTTTCTTTCCGCCGTGTTATTTTTTATCTACTACGGAGGAGTCACTTGTCTGTCCTTTTTCTTTTGCATGATCTTTCTCCTGTGTTTGAATCCTTTTGAATTTCTATTACATTTTCAATATGTACATTTCTTCCATGGCGGCGATTAACTGATCAAAAATTGGCCCATCAGGTAGGAGGACAGTGTATCTACAGTCTTACCTATCGCCACTCCTGGTTGTTGGCCGATGAATTCTGGCTGTCGACTAGTTACGCTCTTGACGTCCTTGATTCATTCTTACTTGGCTGGTCGCTGTGTTGGATAATTACATCCAACTCTATCTTTCACTTTAACACACTCCCCCTTTTGGTGTTCTCTGTGAGTACCGTTCGAGCCTGCGGGCCACAGCGTTATGGCGCCATTTATAGGCGATGATGAGAGGGCTTCAGGTGCCGGCCAGTCATCTGGCTCAAGTGTCGATGCTCCTGCTCGAAGAAATGTCCTTTACATTGATGCATACGATTCCTTCTCCTATAATGTTGTCGCAATGCTCGAGGAGGTTCTGGATGTTAAAGTCTCGGTGATGACCATCGACTCCGATTGGCCAGACGGCAACATGGTCCAGTACCTACAGCATTTCGAAGCTGTCGTGCTTGGCCCTGGTCCTGGAGATCCGAACGTTGCTGAAGATGTCGGCATCATGCGAGATATTTGGAACCTGAGCGGCGCCGATATGTTACCTGTCTTTGGAATCTGTCTGGGTTTTCAGAGCCTCTGTCTCCATCAGGGCATTTCTATAGGACGATTGCCATATCCACTACATGGCCAGGTTCATCGGATAAAGACTGTGAACAGGGACATTTTCGAAAACGTGCAAGATGTCGAGGTGACGCTTTATCACTCGCTTTATGCGAAATTGGATGTCCCCGAGCAGTTGACTCGAGGGGGCGATAGTGGAAACCCTCATACCGATCGATTCGCTTCTAAGGACCTTGATCTTCTAGCTTGGTTCCTCCTAGAAGACGGGAAGACGCAGATTCCCATGGCTGTGCGCCACCAGAAGAAACCACTTTGGGGGGTGCAGTTTCACCCTGAGTCTTGCAAATCTGACAGGGAAGCTTGCGCTGAGTTGCTCAGAGGATGGTGGGATATGGCTCTGAATTACAACAAAAAGACCGGGCGAGGAGGATATGGTACTCTTCCGGACCCTAACCACTACGCCAGTGGTAGTATTACTCTTCCCGACGCCGCGTCCACAATATTGGATTGGAGCGCAAGCACTTCCTCCTGTTCCGCATACCATACCTTCACAGCGAGGAGTCTCGATGCCGAGGTCATCTGCGAGAGCTTGAATACTCCCAACTCGCCAACCGTGCTATTCCAATCTAATGGGAGGCACAGTATTATCTCGGTCCCAAGCCCCGCCAGCTGGAGACTCGAATACTTTTCTGAGACTCAGAGACTGCTGCTAGAGAAGCTGCAGGAGCGCCAAGGGACAGAAAGTTCCCCCAGTGGGCAGTCAGTCACAGATGACGTTATTGAGAGATTCTTGTCGGTCTCTCAATTCTGGGATATGCTGAGGTTCGTGATGGATATGAAGAAGGTTGATTCAGGAAGTCTCACAGTGCCGTTCTGGGGAGGTTTCCTGGGTTACTTTTCCTATGAAATGGGCCTTGCCTGTCTTGCACGTCCCAAAACAGCTGCAGAAATCCATCCGACGAGCCAAAATGTCGGGGAAGACCCTGCCGACGCCAGCTTGCTGTGGACTGAGAGGAGTATCGTTATTGACCACAAGACAGGTCAAATCACGGTCCAGTCAACACGGGCTGGCGATGACATGCCGACTGGATGGCTCCATCAGACCGAGCAGTTTTTACAAGACCTTGCACGTAGCAGGAGTCAATGCAAGGTCTACACCAGCGACACCGACGCAGAATTCTTGGATTCTATCCTCAAGCAGAGCGTCATCAAGTTCCCAACCCAGGAGAGTTATCAGAGGCAGATCAAAGCTTGTCAGGCTGAGTTGGAGGCTGGCGAGT
The DNA here is from genome assembly GCF_010724455.1 of Aspergillus lentulus. Next base: position 281,877 of record NW_022983888.1, on the reverse strand, counting down.
CGTACGAACTATGTCTCACTGGCGAAACGTTGATTACGCTACCCTCTCCAGCTGGTCACTGTGGCCGTGTCAGTTTCCCCTGGAAGCTGTACAAGCGTTTGAGGAAGTACAACCCCGCTGCCTTTAGTGGTTTTGCGCGACTAGGTCACGTCAAGATTGTCAGCAGCAGCCCCGAATGCTTCCTCAACTGGGATCGGGACTCTACGCTGGAAATGAAGCCAATGAAGGGCACTGTGAGGAAAACCGAAGATATGACCATGGAGAAGGCCCGCGAAATCCTTGGATCGACGAAAGAGATGGCGGAGAACCTCATGATCGCGGATCTGATCCGCCACGATCTCTACGGCATCTGTGGCTCGGGCGGCGTCCACGTAGAAAAGCTCCTGGAAGTGGAGGATCACGGACGTGTTTACCAGATGATCACTCATGTCAAAGCTAGGGTTGATCGAAATCGGCCCGGATTTGCGGCACGGGATATGCCGCAGTTACCGTCCTCGACCATGTCCGGATACGGACTGACTGCGTTGCAAAGATGTCTGCCACCCGGCTCGATGACTGGTGCCCCTAAGGAACGCTCATGCATGCACCTCAGCTCCATCGAGGACCGAAAACGTGGAATCTATTCGGGCGTCATGGGCTTCCTGGACCTCGGTGGCGGGGGGAGCTTCTCAGTACTCATCCGCACAGCTTTTACCTGCTCAAATGAGCAAGATGACGAGCAACTCTGGCGAATTGGCGCCGGGGGAGCCGTGACCACTCTGAGTACTCCCGAAGGGGAATGGGATGAGATGTTGACCAAGTTGCGTACGGTCTGTGGGATTTTCGCTCCGCTCAACCCGTAGCGACGCTTCTTCTTTTTTATGATGATGTTATGGGTACCCAAGGCGAATATTTCAACATTTGCAGCGATTTGTTTACGATTTGCATTAGACGATAGAGGTCGATTCAACATTCAGCATGGGGGATTTGGGCATGGCGTTTGGTTACTTGGAGATACCTTATGATATCTCATGATGTCCTCATGAAGGAATTATATGTCATTGACAAATATATATACATACTCGTCATTTCTCTGCATTGGTTCTGTCACAAGTAGCTTGCGGTTCTCATAAGCATCAATATCGTGCACTACGGTAGTTTAGGCTTTACTTGGTACGATATGCGGCAGCTGTGGAACATGCTGCAAACATTCCAAACATCACTTTCTGTCTCTGCGGAGAGCTATCAACTGGTCAGCATCTGTGGTCACACACCAGCGATCCCTGGGAAGACAATTGAGCTTCGCTGCGACCTAGCTCTCGACCTATACGCGTGTGTCAACTTGGGTCTATTCTGGAAGTTTAAGGAGCATCTCAATGGCCGGTCCCCAGGATGCTTCGTTAGAGGAGATCCTCTGGCGGTCTCCCCCGCACGTCCAGATGATGGGAGGATATCTGCATTCGAATAACAGTAAGGGCAGCTTCTCTGGGCTTAGCAAGCTTGCAGATATTAGACCTCAATTTTTGACACGATGAGCAACGATCAGTTCTGTTCTATTTCGCCGAGTCGCCCTTCTTCGACGCCACCTCGAATAACGCCTCCCTCGCCATCCAGGCCAACTACAATGAAGCCTTTCGCCATTTCGTCGAGACCCGCGAAGCCTTTGAAGGGCGATTGCGGACTATGCAAGGCCTGGAGTTTGTCGTCGCTTACGATCCACTGCAAGCCGCTGCGCAGACAGATACTCAGTTCGCTCACGAACCATCGAACGTATGGGTGATCCGCAAGCAGATGCGGCGAAAGCGCGCTGGTCAGGAAGATGAGGTGGTGGTCCTGGCGACATTCTTTGTAGTGGGGGATTGTATCTACATGGCTCCCTCAGTTGCTAGTGTCGTTGGTAACCGCATTGTACGTTTACAATGGTTCTATCTCTCTCACTTGTGGAAGGGCATGGCTGACCGAATCGCATCAGCTCTCTGCTGTCACATCGCTAACCAGTCTTCTGAAAACCGCCTCGACGCTGCCAATCTTCACCCCGGCCCATGGGCATACCTATCTACCACCAGCTCCGAAACCGGCTGATGCCGGTCAACCTGGCGTTCCGTCTCAGCAGAGCAAGGAGAACACGCCCATGCCCGATGCAGAGAATCCGGCCAGAGTCCCCCTGGTGGGGTCGCAGACGGGGAACACTGCTTCTACATTCCAGGATACGAGGACACTCGCTGAATCGCTAAATCTGTTCCTCAGGTATGAGGACGAGTACATGGATGAGAATCCGTTGGTCGGCGAGCCCGGATCGTTTATTATGTCCAAGGCCAATGACGTAGATCGGACGGCGACAGCAAAACAGCCGCCAAATACGATCCCTACCAAGATGGGCACTCCGTTGGTGAGAGTGGATACACCAGGAAAGGGCCCGGAGAAGGTCGGCACTCCATCTAGCTCTGATGAGAGTAGATTGAAGAAGAAAAAGGGCCGAGTTGGCGGTTGAAGCATGTTCTCGTTATTGCATTAGACTTCTACAAGATACCCCAGAGACATAATATTGATGCGGCTATTCATAAGAAAACAAGCATTTCTTTACGTTACCAGGTCTAAATGAAGTTAGAGCAGGTGGCAGTACAGCAATGAGTCACAACTATCGCATCCAGGAATGGATTCGATCAAGCAATGTACAGCTAGGCTGCAGCTACTTATCACCGAAACCCACTTGTGATGACTCATAAGACGGCAAGTAAACATGGTCAAGCAATTGTCCATAATCCTAAACATGGTTAGATTTTCATGGAGATATCCGAACAGAAAAGAAGCTATTATTGCTCTTTGATCTTTCTGACCTGGCTGATTCTTAAGGCCGCGGACTGTACCAGCTTATCCGCGAGATATATTTATAGTCACCCACTTAACAACGATTGTCCCTGAATGTAACACTGGACTCATCTCTTTCCATTCATAGCATTATAGCATAGATCCTTCAATCAGTGACAACCATAGCGATCACCATGGCCACCACACAAAAAGACAAGCCTACAGTCGTCTGTGTCTTGTAAGCTATCCCTCCCCTCCCCGCCATCCACCGGAAACGCCATCCCTCCCAAGCAACACGCTCTCAACCTTATCTATGGCGAAAAGCTTATTAACACAATGCAATTCATTTCAGCTGCGGCTCAGTGGCAGGCAATGACCCCATCCACATGGAAACCGCGCGAGCCCTCGCCCACGAATTCCACAAGAACAACGTCCAGCTCGTCTACGGCGGCGGCACCAAGGGGCTAATGGGCGAGCTGGCGCGCACGCTCGTCTCCCTCTCCGGCCCACAAGCCGTCCACGGCGTGATCCCGCGGGCGCTCGTCCGCGTGGAACCAGGCTACGACAACAAGGGCGGGGAGGAGAAGCCCACGGAGAGCGGCGGGAAGAGCGCGGAGCGGACCATCAAGGAGCCGCTTGACAAGACGGCTCTGCTGGGGGAGTCGGAGTACGGGATTACGACGATTGTGCCGGACATGCATACGCGCAAGCGGCTTATGGCTGAGAAGGTCATGGCCGGGGGACCTGGTTCGGGCTTCGTGTCGCTGGCGGGTGGGTTTGGAACTATTGAGGAGGTCATGGAGATGACGACGTGGAATCAGCTGGGTATTCACCATTTGGGGATTGTGTTGCTGAATGTCAATGGGTACTGGGATGGGCTGCTGTCGTGGGTGCAGAGTGCCGTCAAGGAGGGGTACATTGGGGCAGACAACGGCAAGATCTTAGTCGAGGCGAAGGATCCTCGCGAGGTTCTGCCGAAGCTGCTGGAGTACCGGGTTAGCAACGGCAGGATGGACCTGGATTGGGGTCAGGAATGAGTTTAGTCCAAGCGGACTGCTGTTGGTACTGGCTTCGGCTCAAGGACTGTTTTGAGCTAGCAGCTCGGATACATGATGGGATGAAATAGAACTAGACGAATGATGCAATGCAAGAGATACTACTATTACGAATTGCTAGCATTTAGTTTCGCACGATCCGTGATGGATGCATAATCCCACAACCATATCCCGAATCAGATCGCACTACCGAACATGCCGGAGTATAGAATAAGTATAGTGAAGCGGATCCACAAGAAGAGGAAAGAGATCAAGCTTGCATATCTATCGGCGTTAAGTCCAAAGGGAACTATGAATCGACCTCCATCGACTCCTCTTCTTTCGTCTCCCCGGAATCTGTCTGCTCAAGAGCTTCCAGCAACGGTGAGATGCTCTGGCCATCATATAACTTGAAGGTCTCGATCTTGCCCTGAGCCCCTTCTCCAGCAAGTCCCACCACTCCGACAGATGTGTTGTCCACCGTCAGCTCCTTGTCATGAGACAAAGTTTCTTTCAAAGCCCGAAGGCCGTGGCTAATCAGCTCTTCCCGGCTGCAGTCGGCGAATTTGTCCAGATTCCGCTCCAGGTAAGTCCGCGCCATTTGCGAACGAGCCCCGATGGCGCAAGCAAGCATCTCTTGAGTCATGCCGGACGGCTGAAATTCGAACAGATGGGGTCCAGCCTCGTCGACACCTGCAACGAGCAGACCGACACCGTAAGGTCGCTTGCCATATTGCTGAGTGTTGGTCTGGGCGCGGTCGCCAATCTGAGTAACAATACGATCCACTGGCAGCGGACGGCCGTAAGTCATTCTAGAACCAAGGCACTGTTGCTTCATGTAGTTGGAGAGCACGCGAGCGTCCGATGCCAGACCGGCGATAGCAATGCCCATGTGGGAGTCAACTTCGATGATCTTCTTCTGGTAGGATGATAGTTCCTCGGCGTTTCGCTAGAAGAAGTCAGAGCAAACCGTATTAGCATATCAGCTGTCCTCTGCGATAGGAGCAAGTAAATCTGAAGACAGTTCGTACCTTTAGACCGACCAGCACGGCATGTGTCTTGTTGACAAGTCCTACAACAACTGATCCTTGCTTGACTGCTTCCTGTGCATATTCAACCTGGAATATCCGGCCTTGTGGCGAGCTGTCCCAATCAATAGCCTGTTAGTTATGAGAAAGCTTTATATCATGGATAGGATAGCTCGGTGGACCTACAAGGTGACCGCATCGTTGTCGTAATTGTTTCTGAACATGATTGCGGGCTATGGTTGAGGAGGGAGTGTCTCAAGGAGGATTCAGACTTGGTAGAATATTGCACCTGGGAAGCTCAATACCGACAGGAAGAGATTGGAAAAGATTGATGATGCAGAGAGGGGGGAAGAGACACAAGCAGTATCGAAGCAGGCAGTGAGCGACTGACGCGGTGACCTCTAGCAACTGTCAGTAGTAAGGGAAGCTCTCCGCCTGCTGGGTAAGCTCGGGCCTGCGTGCCTGAGGCTGCCAATATGCCCCATTGCCAACGTCACCTCCACAGCTGCAGCTGTGCCGCTAGCACACGCTTATCACTCAAACGACCCAGACCGTCTCGATGCAGACAAAACAGTCGCTGTGATTTAGATCATATTTGATATCTGGAGATAAGTCGCTGCTGGCTCTGTCTACAGAGAACGAATCCCTCATATCTCACCTGCCTTGGGCCCTTCGAGGTCCTGTATATCCGCAGCCATGATGGCAGGTCTGAAGACTATTATCGCTCTCTCCTTTGTGAGTCCCTCGTTACTCATTATTGCTTTGGTGGCGCATTGTACTGATCCAATATCTTGACTGCTTAGGTTCTTGCCATTGGCTTTCTTCTGGTCATCCTCTCCTCCGCTCTTTGGCACAACTTCCTCCCGTTGATTGTGGTTGCGACATATGTCATCGCTCCTCTACCGAACTGGATTTGCGCTCGATGCGCTAATCCAGACGATTTTATGGACAGTTCCGGCAATGCAGTCGCTGATTTTGGGCGTTTCTTGACTGGTTTCCTAGTGTTGATGGGTATTGGTAAGTTTGTTCAGCCTACTGCTTATCATCTGTCCTCCATCGCATTTGCGTCTCATGGGATATCCTCATTATATGCCTTGCAAACCTTCGTCATATGACTGGTGTCTAATGCGGATGACTCTAGCCCTGCCGGCCGTGCTTGCGCATAGCGGCGCTATCCAGGTCCCTGCCATGATCATGTCCATCCTCGGAGGTCTTCTGATTTACGGCACTATTATCAGTTTCTCGATGTTCTTCAAGGAGCAAGAGGAGTTTTGATCTCCGTAAAGTGTCAGCCGCAACGGGGAACGCTCGAGGGCGGATACTTTTTCTACGACACCATTCCAGCAGACCGTTCATAAACCTCTGTGAAGTCCTAGGGCACTGGCTCACCACAAGTGACGAGTTGTTTTTCCCCGCTTGATTTGACCTACTGTTACTCTTATGTGAAATTTCATGAACTGCAGCCTGTTTCTTTTGACCCTGTTTTGTCAGCGATACGAACGGTGTACTATAGCCGATGCGAAGTTATATAGAGCATTGCCACGGTATTTCTTGGATAATACCCCTAGCTTGACTTAATCTTCGATGATACGTTAGAATCTCATGCTATATATTGGCATGGTATTGGTAACTAGACAAGATTTCGGATACAGCCATGTGGACTAATTAGTTTACGTAGACAGAGTAGACGACACGTGACCTCGCGCCGGTATCCAGAGCGCGTCGTGTTGCAAGTAGAAACCTCCACTATAGCAACCTGGTAAAGTGCGCCTGTATCTGTACCAGCGAATCTTCACATTGGCAAGGTATGCGATTCTCGGGCCATATAATTACTCTACCATGGACATCTGGTCTGGATCCATTGCGCTGAACAGGCAATCTGTGCTTCAAGGTACCGCTTCACGCGACTGGGCCCTCTGCTTTACGCGCTGCTCACTACTGAATTTACAGGTTTACGTCTAATCGACCGGACGTCGAATTGGCAATCGGATACACTCAAAGACTCAAGTTTAGCCTTTCGCAGCTTCGTGAATCCCGCACTGATACCCTTTTACGCGAGAACTGGACCGAGCCTTGAAGTACACACAGCTGACGTCGAAACATCACAATGGCTGAAGAGCAAATTGCTGGGCAATATATGGCTGGAGGAGGAGGAATTAGAAAAGTTCCAGACATTTCAATGTCCGGTCGGAATTCTTCTCAGTATCAACAGGCCCTCTCGAACCAAGGCCCCTGGTCTCGTTACAACAGATCTAATGGTCCATGGTGTCCTGTCAAGCGCAGCCTCAGTTGAACGGCCACCTACTCCGCCTATCTCGTCTTCTCCCGAGCCGTATGAATATGCATCTCATGTTCATAAGCAGGAGCTGAGAATCTATGCGACCCCGCTTTCTTCGTCCCTCATCACAAAGACTCAGGCTCATTGTTCCCCACCGCAAGATCCGGACGGGCTCCCCAGCGATGGACGATTTGCTGAATTTCTTCCGGACATTCGGTCACCCAGTCCCAAGCGTAAAAGAGTTGCTACGCTGTTTGAGACGGCTGCTCAGCATCACAAGAAAGTGCGACAGAAAGGAGGAGAGGCGGTCTCCCAGTTGATGGCCAACTCGCTTTCTCATCCCTCCCAACATCTACAGACCTTCAGAATCAAACATGAGCCCGAGGAACCGTCGCTGCCGTTATTGGAAAAGATAGCCTTTCAGCGGTCGCGGTCATTGTCCATTGGAGCCAATCTGCATCCCCTCAGACCGTCTGATTTCCGAAATGAACCGACCCGACCCAGCAGCCGTAGAAGCCACTTTGCTTCGCGGAAGAACACCCCGAATCCAGTGGAATCTATGTCCCGAAGGGAACACTCGACGGCGTTACCGTCTTCGGACGACAAGCTGGAGCCTTCTGCGACACCTAAGGATGCCGAAACCATTATTTCTGAGAATAAAAATACCATCACTCGTACGATCTTGACGTGCATGCGATTGTACGGCTTCAATCGCTCATCGCGACCTACAAGCACAGCCAAAAATGGCAATGGGATCGATTCGGATGTGAATTTGTCCACGGAGATAGGGGCAACTTCTTGTACCGACGAAGATGAGTTCAAGGCGATGTATCATGCAACTTATCGCGCATCAACATTTGCCCTCCGCAAGTATCTGAAGCAATGCCCCAGTACCGACGGGGCGGCAAAGGACCTTCCGCCTTTGCTAGACAAAGAAAAGGCAATGACATATATAGACGAGTTCTTGAGGCTATTTTGTGAAGAGGATTGACATCTGTCTGGTACAGATTAATGAGATACGATGTCATGAATAACTTTGAAGCATTGAGATGGACTACTTTAGATTCGGGGTCTCAACGTCATTATTTGAGCTGCTTTGTAGACTGTAACCGCCTGCCTGACTCGCTGCACACCAGTATTTGCAAAAGTAAATCCAACGATTTCAGACATGATTCTTTCAGGGCCACATAATCCCGTTATTTTCTATGTTGATATGGAACAGGCGAGGATGCATCATGCGCTACGCCATATGTCGGATATTGTAAATCTCCGAGCTCCGGTCACCAACTGCATCATAACCCCAGATAGCTGCGCATGCGGACGTCGATCGAGCAAATATACGTACTTTCACGCCTGCCATAGCACAGCTACTTTATACGTCATCTGACTCCAACAAAAGCTCGCAATGGAAGGTTCCAATAACCGCCTCTTCCGATGGTCCAAGCCCGAATGGCTGAATAACTCGACCGTCCGCAGTGCGGGCGTCTACACGTCGGGAGCTCTGGTGAGCTCGACCCCGTCTTCTTGAACGCAACGCAGCAAAGCACATGAGTTACTGACCATATATTGCAACCAGTTTTCCCTCGGGTTCTTCTTCCTCGTCGACGCGGCCGTATTCTCCCACAGCTCGCGCAACGGGTCCAAAGTAAACGTCAAGTTCGTCGACTGGATTCCCGGCATCTGCTCGGCGCTCGGGATGCTGGTGATCAACTCGATTGAGAAGTCGCGGCTGCAGGCAGATAGCTTCAGCTACAGTGGCAGCGGAGTGGCATGGAAGGCGCGATTTGTGCTGTTCCTGGGGTTTGCGCTTCTGGCGGGTGGTTTGGCGGGGAGTGTGGTTCGTCTTTTCTCTTCTTTTCTTTCTTTGCTCCTGCTGCGGAGGTTGAGGACAGGACTGAAAGTGCTGACTGGGGATGGAAACAGACGGTCATGGTCTTGAAATATCTGATCAAGCAGTACCCGTTACCGACGCTGTATTTTGGAATCGCTAATGTCGTCGCTAATGGCTTGGTCATGCTAAGGTATGTTGATACGTTTCCTGCATCTATATATCTGTCCGTTTGCTGATTGATTTGCTACAGTACTATTGTTCTATGGATCTCGCAGAATATAGAGGATGATTACACCTACAACCTCGCGTTGTAGCCATGGACTGGTTTCAAGTTTCGTGCGTTGTTTGATGTTTTCTTGGTATGAATCGGAGCATGTTCAGTGCGTCACAGCCCATGCTTTATTTGTTTTCTCTTGACTGGCGCACTCGTTACTTGAAGTGTTTGTACTTTCAGCCTGGCATACCTATGCTCATGTTTATCTTTATACTTGATGAATTGTTAGAATTGGAATTTCGAAGATCACGAACCTGTTGCGTAGAGAACACAAAGTAGCGGTGGCACATTCAAAAGGGTCATTCAACGTGTGCACAGTCTAGGCATTAGCATAAGGTACTTAGTTTCAAGGCTAGGCAGCGGCCTTTCGAACTTCATTTGAAACAGTGAAGATTACGCAAGCCGACGCAAATAGTTAAATTTGTTTCTGTTTTATTGATCTATATTCTCCATGTACACGTATAATGCACGTAGCACATGGTTACATATCCGCACTCAGGCAACATGCAAGTTTCGGCCTCGAAGCAATGGTTGGAAGCGCAAACATAGCAGCCTAGCGGAGTCATGCCCAACGCTCGACTTCGCCTGATATACAGGTAGCAGGATGAGATCCCGTCAAGCATAGCTCGCTCGAATCGGAGCTATTCATGTTTTTATACAACCAAGCCGGGGGTTCGCCTACCGACGGCCCAGACACGCGGGGCCACGCGCAGTAATGGCGGGCGGCAGGAACTGCGATATTTCTGCCTCTATCGGAGCCATTCATCCGGTTCATGATGTTCACATGCGTGATAGCATCACGGCGAATGAGGGAGTATGTCTCATTATAACGCAGACGTAGCTTCATGCGGAGACTTCGGACGGGTGAGCCCTGAGTTTGTCCAGCAAGGCGTTGATAGCATCCATATCTGCCGCATCGATCTTTTCTCCGCTAGTATATCCTTCGGGAAGATGCTTGACGAACTCATCCATAGCGGGTTGGTAGTTGCGGACTCCGGAAGAGATGGCGTACACTGCCTTCTTGCGAGCGGCGGGTGCCGGGTCTGAGGTGGACATGGCGACGAGGGTTGGGAGGACATTGAAAACGATGAGCTGAAGACGGACCTGTTAGCATTTTTCTCCACAGTAAAACAGGAAGCGAGCCGGTAACAAAGAATGTACCTTATCCTGCGCTTTTTCGTTATTCTGCACGGCAGTTCCGATGCACCAGGCGGCCATGCGTCTCATTTCAGCTTCCTCGTGCTTGAGCAGTTCCACGAGCGGCGTCCACAGACCCAGTGGCTCCAGATTGTTCGCGTTATCGATAGACTCAATGAGCTGCTCGAAGTTGTCAAATGCGATCATCTTGTTCTCAAGATCGACTTCGTCCGAGTGCAGCGCTTCCATCGCGGCTTTCATGAGGTCGGCATCTGAGGGGCCTCCGAACAGAGCGGAGAGCATCTCAGGGTTCAGATTGCTGCGAGTGGTAGGGGCGGGAGCAGCGTCATTGGAATCGCCGGCCTGCCGAGCTGAGGTCGAGTTCTCGATACTCCATTTGAGGAGATTGTTCATGTTGGGGTCCATGGTGAAGATCTGAAAGTGATTTGCTCGAGGATTGAAAACTGCGGTTCCTGAAGAATGTGCTCAAAATATAGCAATTGACGTATGAAGAGGATGAATTCAGATGTTAAATTAATTCAACTAAAGGAATTGAATATAATGTAATCTTTATGACGGAGAAAATGTGTCAGATAATTTTTCTTATCGCTCTATTTTGGAGTACCTCTTGTAGATGGGCGGCGGTACGGTTCTGACGAATCGAGATGATTCATGGATGTTCCACCCGCTTCCACTCCCACACACACTGCACGACCCCAGTAAGAAAAGAATAGTTGATAGAATGATTTTAAGGGCGATTCTACGTTTGGGATTGACAGTTGGGAACATAGTTTCAAGATCAACAGTATATCTTAGCCGTGAATCAATGATATAAGACACTGTGATGGCTGTTTAGATCTTGCTCTTCTGGAAGCTGCCCCGCCATCCGCCGCTTAACCCCGCGATGAGTTATGGCTGGAAGCTGATATGGTCACCAGCTGTTCCGAGTGTGATGTCTTAAATCTTGGAATCCGAAGAAGATTTCTTGATTGTGTCTCTTCAGTCTTCTCAAGTAATAGTGTGTACTAGATGCATATGAGAAGGGGTTGAATCTCAAGGTTGACCCCTGTTCTTTCTATGGAGGACCTGGAGTCCTCCCAAAAGGCGGTGAGGTGAGAATGTAAGCCCAGAACCAGGTCTCCGTCTCTTCAAGATGATAGGAGAATACAGGAGATCATTGACATTTTGCCGCGTCAATCAGGCACTCATGCACATGGAGTCAGTAAGGTAATAACAATGAGTCCGGAGACTATTCCGTCTTACCAATGTACGTATGTTTGTAGACCGTAGACCATCTGGCTGATGCTTCCGCAGTGATGGACTGCTATGACGGGACCTAATCTTACAGGGGTTCTGGTAGAGAATCAAGAGAATAACCGATACTAGTACGTGCAGTAAGGTTCTGTAGGGGTTGCGATGGCCAATCATCCCAAATATTCGAATATAGAAGAATACCCCCATATTATAATGAATGTATGTGGAAGCCTAGGATCATCATCCAGAAGGAGTCAGGGTTACGGCCTGATTGGTAAGTAATCTAGCTTATGGGACGGGGATGAACCCTTTTTCTGGTCCGCCCAGTGACAGGAGGAACCATTCCCAAGCTTCCGATTATTATGATCATTGAGGCATTGAACATCTATTTCTGGTTCTTGGATAGGGACCAGCCCCACGAAGCATGCGCAATTGTTTTTGCCATCCTCCTGGCCTCTTGAAAGGCCACCTAAGCGTGACCACTCACTGTGCTCAAATGATTTTCTCCAGGACGAGATCCGGAATTGTCAAAATGATTCTGCCTTAGTATTTCTAGACTTCTGCGGAGTACGGCATTGACGGGTTAGTCTACCGAGCATCATTCATCAGCAGCCGCATCATCATGAGAGGCAGCAATATTTTGGGACTTATTAACATTAGTCTATGTGATCATGATAAATTCAACTTCAAATAGGCATCATTTTTGTAGTACTGAATATTCTCCTTGGTCTCTCTGTAGCTAAGGTATAAATACTTTGATAACGGTACCAGTGGCGGTGGACGGCCTCCTATACGAAGCGGCACCAAACCCGACGACCCTCTTTGCCTCTTATCCAAGCACCAACATCATCACTGTCAAGACGATCCATAGTCGTTACAACTGTCTGGTTAAAGAACCAACATCATCATCGGCATAACAATAACCTTAGCAAAGAAAGACTCCTAAGATTGGGTGGACTTTAAGCCTCTCGACTGTTCGCTTTCTTTTCTTTGGACCAGTCGCAGCCCACCACAGCACCCACTAGTCCACTCTCTCCCTTCTCCTTGTCCTTCTCCTCCGCCCCCGACCAATACCACCAACTTACAAAGTTACTTACGGTTACCGCTAACCCAGCCAGCCAGCCCAGCTAGCTATCTTCCTTTCTCTCGCTCTCCTCTCTCCTCTCTCTCCCCCTACTTCGAACTTCTCTCCCTCCTACACAACAACCTTTCCCAACTTACGTACTCAAACTCAACTTTCCATCCACCTCCCCTCTATCTCGTTTTCCCCCTCCATCAGTCTATATCTCTCTCTCTTCTCTTTTATTTTTCTTTTTTTCTTCTCTGTAGTTTTCGTCTTAATCCTATTTCTGTCACCATGGAAGGTACGTGGTTTCTGACACCTCAACAGCTTTGCTTGGGCTCCCTGCCACCAAACAAACCCCCCGTTCCACCCCCTCCTGCTCGCTTGCTTTACACCCACATAGCGAACAACAACTGACAATTGCATCGTTCCAATTTACAGAAGAAGTTGCTGCTCTCGTCATCGACAATGGGTATGTTTTTTTATCTTCAGCATCACAACGGTTCTCTCTCGACTTGGGCGTTGTAAATCCAAAGAGTCCCGCTCCTGAGCCTCCTGACCGTCCGAGCTCTCGGTCGCTCAACTGGCGCCTTTGGCACCTTCCAGCGCTGGCATCGGTTGTCTCTCACGGAGTGCTTCCCTTGGGTTTCTTTCTGTTCAACGCAGCGAGAGAATGCTCTTGAAATGATGAACACAATATTTTGTATCTCGTACTGACGCTTGGTTTGTAGTTCGGGTATGTGCAAGGCCGGTTTCGCCGGTGACGATGCTCCCCGTGCTGTCTTCCGTAAGTCGACCCCTCACCCCATAATCCTAAACATTTGAGTCAACCCCTCCTACCACATGTCATCCCTTGATGTCACTGTGCAGGTTGTCGCCAGGGGATGTGTCAACCGTTGCCCTTGCGTCGGGTGGCTATTCCCCTACTGGCGGTTTCCTCTCCCTGAATCATCGTGCGCGACAGCTTTAAGTTGAACAATTAAACGCTAACTTGCGAGATAGCCTCCATTGTCGGTCGTCCCCGTCACCATGGGTAAATTATTCCCCCTTTCCTAATTCTCAGCTGTTGCGCTAGCTCGAGTCATGGTCGCTGACGATTCCAACGCAGTATCATGATTGGTATGGGCCAGAAGGACTCGTATGTCGGTGATGAGGCACAGTCGAAGCGTGGTATCCTCACCCTCAGATACCCCATCGAGCACGGTGTTGTCACAAACTGGGATGACATGGAGAAGATCTGGCATCACACATTCTACAACGAGCTCCGTGTCGCTCCTGAGGAGCACCCTGTCCTCTTGACCGAAGCCCCCATCAACCCCAAGTCCAACCGTGAGAAGATGACCCAGATTGTCTTCGAGACCTTCAACGCTCCTGCCTTCTACGTCTCCATCCAGGCCGTTCTCTCCCTCTACGCTTCCGGTCGTACCACCGGTATCGTCCTGGACTCTGGTGATGGTGTCACTCACGTTGTCCCCATCTACGAGGGTTTCGCTCTCCCCCACGCCATCTCCCGTGTCGACATGGCTGGTCGCGATCTGACGGACTACCTGATGAAGATCCTGGCTGAGCGTGGTTACACATTCTCCACTACCGCTGAGCGTGAAATTGTCCGTGACATTAAGGAGAAGCTTTGCTACGTCGCCCTCGACTTTGAGCAGGAGATCCAGACTGCCTCCCAGAGCTCCAGCTTGGAGAAGTCCTATGAACTTCCCGATGGTCAGGTCATCACCATTGGTAACGAGCGTTTCCGTGCTCCTGAGGCTCTCTTCCAGCCTAGCGTTCTGGGTCTGGAGAGCGGCGGTATCCACGTCACCACTTTCAACTCCATCATGAAGTGTGATGTCGATGTCCGTAAGGATCTCTACGGTAACATTGTCATGGTAAGTCTTCCTGCCATTCTGTTCGGCTCATGCTGTCTCTTTCTCAACTGTGTACTTATTTTTTCTTCTCTCTTTAGTCTGGTGGTACCACCATGTACCCCGGTATCTCCGACCGTATGCAGAAGGAAATCACTGCCCTTGCTCCCTCGTCTATGAAGGTCAAGATCATTGCTCCTCCTGAGCGTAAATACTCTGTGTGGATTGGTGGTTCCATCCTGGCCTCCCTGTCCACCTTCCAGCAGATGTGGATCTCCAAGCAGGAGTACGACGAGAGCGGTCCTTCGATCGTTCACCGCAAGTGCTTCTAAGGTATGACGGTGTTCCTCCATTATCCTCCTGAGTTTTCCATGACACTAAGCTGACCGGGTTACAGCTCTTGCATTTGGTTTTTTCTTCGCTCGTACTGTCCCGTTGTATCAAAAGACCGGAATGGAGGGAATGGTGACATGCAGGCCTTCTCTACTCGCACTATGAGGAAAAGATTGCCTGGAAAAGGAATTTTTTATATTAGTTGTGAAATAGAGATGGTTTACCATTGATATGCTTGTTACTCGGTGTACTGGCAATTTCGGACGGCTCACGGAATGTGGCCAGAAGGAGTAGTGGTAGCCGATAAAAGGAAGCAGTGTAGAAGGAGTGTACATGGGGTCTTGCGGACAGTGCGTGTGACAGTCCTCGTATAGTTCAGCGCATGTTTGAATCCTATTGCTTCCTATTTTCACCAGATTGATGTTCTGGTCTCCGGCCTGCTCTTTGTCTTCAAGTATCGCTGGAGAACCTGGCTCTTCGCTGCTGGCATGGGCTCCTGCTAGTCCTGTAGAGAGCACAGAGGTACGTCTTGTAGTCCGTCTATTTGTGATTGTCACAACCTAGCTCTCGTGCCTACCAGAAAGCAGTTACCGACGGTGGTTGGCAGTTTTATCGCATGGATATCAGGCCTAGAACCTTAGCAGGTGTACTCGAGGAGTATATAGACGTGTGGGTATTGCTTGTATTCATTCTATAAGTGCATTCCACCCAACCTAAGGTGTTATTGACATTCATCCCTCGTCATCACTTATGTAGTAGGCAAGTCAAGTTGTCATCAACAAAAATATAAATAATCAAAAAAGACTTTCAGAGAGCATGTCATGAGATATAGTATGTAACAAAGAAAGGGAAAGAATTCTTTTGGTTTTCAGAAGCAGTTTCAAGCATCCCAGGTCTGTAAACCCTCGAGTACACAGCCTTCCTCGCCGTCCTGGCGGGGCTTGAGTTCACCGACTTGGTAGACGACTTCACCCTCCTTCTCGAAGAGTTCTTTGACGGCGGCCTCGGATCCCTTCTCGACCACGATGACCATGCCGACACCGCAGTTGAAGGCGCGCGCCATCTCGGTGGCGGTCACGTTGCCGTTTTTCTTGAGCCAGGAGAAGACGGGGGGCAGTTGCCAGGCGGAGACATTGATGTGTGCCGAGAGGGTCGAAGGAAGCATGCGGGGCACGTTCTCGACCAGACCGCCACCGGTGATGTGGGCGAGACCCTTGATGGCGGAGGAACCGCTGGCGCCGTTGGAGGGCGGGATTGACAGAGCCTTCAGGATGGGCTTGACGTAGATGCGGGTAGGGGTGAGGAGGGCGCGGCCCATGGTCAGAGATTCGGAGGAAGAGAAAGGCATGGTGAAGGGGGCAGGGTCGTTGTAGCTCAGTCCGGATCTCTCAACGATCTTACGGACCAACGAGTATCCGTTGGAGTGGGGGCCAGAGGACGCCAATGCGAGCAGGACATCACCGGCTTGCATGGCAGAGGTGGCCGGCAGGATGGACTTGGCGTTCTTACCGGTGGTGTTGATGGCACCGACGGCGGCACCAACGGCGTCGTAGGTCTCGTCGACGAAGAGACCTGGCATCTCGGCAGTTTCACCACCGATCAAGGCACAGCCCGCCTGCACGCAACCGTCCGCGACGCCGGTCACGAAGGCGGCAGCGGTCTCGACGTCCAGCTTGCCGCAAGAGTAACAGTCAAGGAAGAAGAGGGGCTCGGCACCCTGGACAACCAAGTCATTGACGTTCATGGCCACCAGATCGATTCCTACGGTGTCGTGCACACCCACAGTGTGGGCAATCTTCAACTTGGTTCCGACGCCATCAATCGCTCCGATCAGAGTAGGAGATTCAGGGTGGTATGCAGAGTTGGCGGCCGCAAGGGAGAAGAGACCTCCGAAGCCACCAATCACAGCGTCCGTGCCAGGGCGCTTCGTACGAGCGACACAGCTCTTGATCTTATTGACGAGATCATTGCCAGCGTCGATGGACACACCAGCAGAGGCATAGGTGAGAGCCTGCTGCTGCTGGGAAGCAGCTGCGTCTCTCTGTCTGAAGGCACGGTGCGCAATATCCTTGCGGTAGAACATGTCTTCAAAGTGAATTGTCGAAATGCCAGCGTAACTCTTGCGGAGTGCTTCCTCGAGAGTGGATGCAGTAGCGGTGGAAGCAATAACACGGCCACCGTTGGTCTGCAGTTCGTTGCCGGAGAGTTTCGTGCCGGCATGGAAGATCAATGTGTCTTCAGGTGCCGGATCCAGAGTGATTGCCTTGCCCTTAGCGTAGGAGCCGGGGTAACCACCCGCTACGGCAATGACAGTGGTGGAGAAGTCGGGTTTGATCTTGATGTCCACACCGTCAAGCCAGTGTTCAGTGCAAGCAACCATGATCTGGGCCAGGTCGGTATCGTCGCTGAGCAACGGGAGCAAGGTCTGGGTTTCCGGGTCTCCGCCACGGACATTGTATTCAAGGACTTTAGGGCCGTCCTTGGTCATCATGAGACCGGTGAAGAGGATGCCCACAAAGGGGAAACCTGATTTCATCAAATCTATTAGCATGCGTCCGATAAAGCTCGAAATTGGTTGAATCAAACGAACCATCCTTTCTCATGCCGTCAACTGTTGGCTGCACAATGGTGCGGTCGATCTCCTCCAGAACCTCCTTCGATGAGATGGGAGTTGGAGCATAGCAGCCCATTCCGCCAGTGTTAGGACCCTGGTCACCATCGAAGATCCGCTTGTGATCCTGTGCAGGAGGGAGGGAGCGAATCGTATAGCCGTCGCTGAAGGTGAGGATACTGAGTTCATCACCCTCAAGATACTCCTCGATAACAACCTCATTACCAGCGTCTCCAAACTGATGATCCAGCATCATTTCGCGGAGCGCTTTGTGGGCCTCCTCCTTAGTCTGAGGGATAATGACACCTTTACCAGCTGCCAACCCATCTGCCTTGATGACAACGTTGTGGTTCACAGAGTCAAGGTACTGACGTGCGGGCTCATATTCGTAAAAGTTCTGGTATGCGGCGGTGGGGATGTTGTGACGCTTCATGAAGTCCTTGGAGAAGGTCTTGGATCCCTCCATGCGGGCTGCAGCCTTGGAAGGCCCAAAGCATCTAATTCCGACTGTCATGGACGTCAATAGCATGTCCCATACTATTAAGTATCACCCAGAGGGTCCGGCAGGGAACAAAACACCCACCTGCCTGGAAATAGCCTTGAATGCCGTCCACAAGGGGTGCCTCAGGCCCAGGAACGACCAAGTTGACACCATTTTTCTGCGCAAACTCGACAAGGCCAGGGTAATCGTCTCCCTTAACGTTGGCGTTGGTAATCTTGCTGGAGGCGCCCTGAGCAGTACCGCCATTGCCTGGAGCGACGTAGACGATATCGACGCGGGGCGATTGGCTCAGCTTCCAGGCATACGCATGTTCGCGTCCACCGTTGCCGACCACAAGGACGCGCAGTTGTTCTTGAGCCATCTTGGATGCAGTTTTCTCGAGCAAACCTGAAAGGTATGACTCACGTTAGCGGTCTATCGAGAAGGTAGTGAGGCAGGCTGTAATTTCTCCAATTGTTCTGCCGCAAGTCCAAACGCGCAGTAATATTCAGAGATGAGACAGATTGTATTCCCCGCGCAGAGAGATTCAATCAGCCATCATCGATGACTGACAATCATGAACCGCAGCCGCTCGGAGGGGCACCTGGTTAGTGCCCCTCACTCATTGCATGTTCACGATAGGCAGGGGATGGACAAGTCAATCACGACAGACACCAGGATAAACAAAAGCAAGAAATTGCCTCACCTCTTGAGAGAATTGACTTGAGATCAAACTGCGTTGACAGCAGATAATGTGGCTGTTGGGAAAAGAAGCTTTCCACAGATTCTCCCAAAAGGCACCGCACCTTTTTTTTTTCTGTCGCGGACCGGCGGGCCCTCTTTTTCCCTTCCGACCCCGGATTTGGCGATGCGCAGATTGCCCTCAGCTTTTGTCTACACTAGGAGATGTATCCGGTCAATTGCTTCCTACAGTGCAGTGGTATAGTTGTTATTTGAAGGGTCATCACTGAGATATTCAAAAGTAGTTTACTTTCTGAGGGTGCAAAGAGGTTCCAGAGACCTCTACACTATTACTACTGTGTTGCACGTAGCAGTTTTATCGCTGAGTAATATCCTGAAATCATTACAGCAGATTTGATATGTCAATCTGCACATCATTGATATTTTCAGACAGCTCCGTCACTCAACAAGACACCGAGCGAAGATCATCGCCAACCTACTCCGTATGCCATCTTCATCGGCCTATCTGAACTGTTATCAACAGAGCAAGGGCGGTGAACGCCAACCGGCAGAAAAAGCCAAAAAGACCCTGGAGACGCTTCAAGCTCTCGCGTTTACAGCATTGACTGACCTCCACAACTCAAATCAATTGAACGGACGTTCCTGACGGCTCGCCAAGCATACTGCGATACATCTGGACTGGATGTTTCGGACCTCCGTGCGGTCTTTGAAAGACCCTCTCCGCGAACATGTCTGCTTTTCCTGTTTAGCTCAGGGACTCGGAGGTCGTCCCCGGTTGCGCCAGTTCTACAGCTCGCCTCTATCACGCGCTAAATCTGGTGATGAGCAGGCCTCTGATAGAAACACTCATGCAACTTCCGATGAGGTATTTTTCTTCTTCGTACTGGCTCTGAAGCCAGCTACGCCCGAAGACTCGCTTTACTCCTAGATCCAGCTGCTGATTTTTCATACTCCCAAGGGCGATTCCCCCCCAACGAAGAAGAAGAAGAAAAAGAGAAAGGGTCTACAGGATGTCACAGACCCTGTTGTTCGCAGAATACCCAATATCAGTCCCAGTCCCAGTCCCAGTCCCAGTCCCGGTCCCACTCCCACTCCCACTCCCACTCCCGCTCCCAGTACCAGCGCATCTATGTCCCTTCAGGAACAGATCCTGAAAACGCTTCGCGACGATGACGCCAAGGTACGCACGGAAGCTACAAAAAAGACACGTGGAAGTACTGCACCAGACACTGGTCAACCAATTCGGAAAGAGACAGTGACGGCGAAGATCAAGCGAGCTGAGCTCTCCGCGTTGGAAAAAGCGAGAACAGGGAATCCAGGCGCTCCATTCCAAGGCGAGGTGAGTACACCATTTCTTTTTGCAGTTCGCCCTGTAGCTGACCCACAATTCAGCAGGACAGCACTGCCCGTATTCAGTCCTCCCTTCAGTCAGTTGTGACTCTGCTGGATTCCAGAGGTGCAGATCTCGGGGCCAGAGAAACCGTCCAAACCTTGTCGGCAAATGCGCGCTCTGTACTGGGCCGACATTCTGGTGAATTGCATTCCGAAGAGTTATCTATCACCCGTACGTGCTTCATTCCTCATTCAACGTACTTTAGATCATTTAGCTCACTGATGCAAAGCTCTGGAAATTAAGACCGCTCCGGTTCCTCAATTGTCATTCGGTCTTGACAGAGTCCTGTTCAAGTAGGTTGCTTCCGATTTTTTTCTTCAAGACACGAGGGTGAGCTAACATACTGGTTCCTTAAGCCCTGGTGTATATCATCTCCGTGATCCTCGATCCCGCGTCTTCAACTTCGATCCGTATCTGGGCTCCATCATGCCTGTCACTGAATTCGACTTTGATGCACTCAAGGAATACATTACTTCGTCCAGGGACGAGACTCTGCGGGGAATTGCAGAAAAAGAGAAGAAAAAGTACGTTGGCTCATCGTCGAGCATGACCTCGGTACTTTCTCATTTCCATTACCTGCTCTCGTCGTGGAGACCAATCGACGCCCGAAACATATCACAGGGCTTCCCAGATAAGTTGCGTACATTTACACGCCTTTTGCGAGCGCCGGCAGCCATGTTCCTCCGGTATCAAGACGGTGTATACGCCATTGATGCCGATAAGGAGTTTGACTCTGCCAACATTCTGATTAACCTTGGCAAGTCATTAGAGAAACTCCTCACTCTGCCAAAGGAGGATTTTGAGCGATACAGGAGGACAAGTACGAACAAGATCTCTCCAGAAGAAGAACAGGCTATTCCCGAGGCCTACCATTATTCGACAATGGGCGATTTCGTCATGAGGTCTCAATTGGACGCTTATGATCCCAGGCTTCCGGGAACTGGAATGTTCGATCTGAAGACCCGAGCGGTTGTGTCCATCCGTATGGACGTACGCAACTTTGAGCATGGCCTCGGTTACGAGATTCGCCATCGCTTCGGCGGCTACGAGTCCTATGAGCGCGAATTCTTCGACATGATTCGGGCTGCGTTCTTGAAGTACTCTCTCCAAGTACGAATTGGGCGTATGGATGGCATCTTCGTCGCCTTCCACAATATTGAGCGTATCTTTGGATTTCAGTACGTCAGTTTGCCGGAAATGGACCAGACTTTGCACGGTCAGTCCGACACTGCACTGGGCGATACCGAGTTTCAACTCAGCCTAGCATTATGGAACAAGATCCTCGACAAAGCCACCGAAAAATTTCCAAAGAAGTCATTGCGATTCCATTTTGAGACCCGAGACGCGCAGACGCCGTTCATGTATATCTTCGCGGAGCCGGTCACCGATGACGAAATCCACGCCATTCAAACGAAGAACCAGGAAAAAATCGAGGCCTACCAGCGTCGCATTCTCAACCTACCCTCAAAGGAGCGTATAAAACCTAAACCTACATCAGCGCCATCAGAACTTAAAGCAGGAAGCCAGCCAGCCACCCCCGCAAAGGACCAGACTGCTGAATCGAGCAACAAGAAAAAAGGCTCATCGCAGGAAATTTCCACTACATCCGATGCCGATCAAGAGACACCAGCAACTTCAGACGGATCGTCTGCCTCGGAATCTCAAGACGCACCCGCGGAGGAGTCTCAGGAAGCGCCGCGGGAATTACTTGCCATGACCCTCATGGTCAAGAACAAAATGAACGGCTACTACGTCGAGCGGCCCACCAATTTCACAGCGTCCGACAAGTGGACGGTCCAGTGGGAGCTGACCGAGGTGAAACAGCCGCAAGCGCAATCCTTATACACTGCATGCCAGAACCGCCGGGCCAAGGCTCTCGCAATCCGCGGAGAGGGCGAGAGCGGCGTCGCGGCCAATGTATATATCCGTAAACTGCGAGAGCTCGCCAAGCAGGGCCGCGAATTCCGCCGAAGGGAGGACGCACTCGACAAGAAGCGAGGAGTCGTCGTTCTGGATGGTGTGGTCTAATCATTTGATCTTCTTCGCTTCCTGCGTGCGCCAGTGACATTCATTCAGCCTTTCTAATCATTTTCATTTGACTTTGAGCTTGTCATCCGGTTTCTCCCTTGATGTATACTTTCACCCACTGTTTTGAGAGAAGGAGAAGCCGCCCTGCATATCTGGGTGCGCGGCCTGCGTCTTTTGGTATCCTATCACGGCGTTTATGGTTAGTCTCAGGCAACGTAATATTGTACGACTCACTGCATAAAACATGTACTTTTGGACACCTCAATTTCTGAACAGTTCGGGCAATTTTTAAGATACCTTCTGATTCTTTCTTAGTGCCTGCAAGGCAATCTTGTGTCCTGTAATAATGGACGGGCGATGTCACCTGTCGCAGAATATATTCAAGTTAAAAGAGAAAACAGCTTAACTGACTGAAAATAGAACACCTTCAAGATCTGAAACGGGAAGAATTCGATATTCTAGAATATATATTCATACATGGATGCTATCTAAATACAGCATTCGTAGGAAAAAGATATCATAGTATTCAACAGAGCCTTATCTCGAGACAGCCCTCAGCTTTCGAGACAGACAACAACTCTATGACATTATCAATTAGAATCATCAGACTTCCATGCCGTAAGAAAAAGAGACAAGAGATC
Organism: Aspergillus lentulus; assembly: GCF_010724455.1. Next base: position 259,146 of record NW_022983888.1, on the reverse strand, counting down.
GGCAAAGGGGAAAGAAGAAAGTGAAGTGCAAAACGCCGAGGGGATGTGCATTTGCGCTAGAAGTAGCATGTTGCAAACAAATGAGACAAATTGCGCACCAAGTCCTTGCGCCAAAACTCGCAGATCCGTGTTATGCTCACCTTCAGCCTTTGGTAGACGCCTTTTCGAAGAAAGAAAAAAAAAGGGAAAATGCAGAAATGACTCGGCAGGGATATCCGTTGAAAATCAAGCAAGCGCCAAAAGAAAGCGGAAAAATGCAAAAAGAAGAGGGGACGAAGAGCAGAGGTTAGGAGGGAATGGGTCCAGGCAATACTGTTCAAAATATGCAGCCATGGTAATCCACGAATTCATCTTTCAGGAGCGCTGTGAATGGCTAAGATCACGGACAGGTTGGATAGTGAGTACAGGCAGGCTCAGCCAAGAGAGAGAAATGAAGAAAGTAACAAAATGGAAGAAGAAAAGAAATTGTTGTCGAATATTCAGGAACAAATTGTGCTGTACAATTTCATAATGTGTCCTTTCGCGTGGAGGTTGCTCAGAACCGGCGCGGAAGATGATGCATGCGTTCAAGCGAGTCCAGACAAGCTCATCAAACTTCCCAGACCTGGGGGCTGTGGACACCATCATCTATCGGAACCCACGTAGTTCTAGCTGAGGTGGTGTCCAATCCAGTTGGGGAGGCGCATCACTAGAGACACAAAGAGGCCCAGGTTTCAATTTATCAAGACCGCGCCGATCTTTCGATACGCCTTTGCTGAGGAAGCCCCTTAGCGTGGAGGAAGCTGTGCCGTATGCACTACGTGAACTCACTGTAGTACCCGCGCTTGTCGACACGGAGCTCGAGCTGCGGGCGCTTCGGACGCTGTTAGGTTTGACTGTAGCTGATGGCATCGCAGGAACCGGAACTGCCAAGCGCGCCGAGGGTGCATTAGAGTTAGAGTACTCTAGTGGCAAGCCTGGGGACCCATGGTGCGTTAGCACGACACCAGCTGTCTGTGGTCGATCCCCGAGTTCGGCTCGAAAGCCACTATCGGCGTCGAGGCTCTTGAAAATGTCCAGATGACTGCTCTTGCTTTCTGCACTGGCAGTTGATGGCGTTGGAGAGTCGGCTTTCTCTTCAGATGGTGGTGTAGCCTGAAAGCTGGTCTGAGATATCGTAGGTTTCTCGTCGCTGAGTTCCGAACTACTCAGTTTCAGAGTTTCCAGCATCGTCCCAAGGCTAGCCGCCGTAGCCGGCCGGCCATCACTAGCGGCATCCTCGTAGCCATCGTCGATTCCATTGGCCAGGTTGTAGTTCCGAAACAGATAGCGACGCAGACGCGCAACCTCCGAGTCCCATTTTTCATTCAAGGATTGCAGAATAATCTCAACATCGTGATCCATCATATGGGAAGCCTGCACGGCGGTGGTCGACGCTGCGCTCAAAGATGGCGAGGTCATAGAACGAGCAGGGTTTGCCGCTGAGGAATGCTTGGACAGCTTATTCCCAACCGTCGGATTCTTGACATGAATGGCAGCGTGGATCGAGCGGCGAATAGAGGCCGTAGTGGAACTCTGCGCGTGGCTCAGATCACGCTTCACGTTCTCAATCTCCCGCCGGAATTTATCGAGCGACTGAACCCGGTCGCGGTCCATGGAAGAGAGATCCAAGATTGTCCTGTTTCGCTGGAGTCCGTTGACTAGGACAGTGAACGATTGCAAATTGATGTCGTTGTTCTCACAGTGGACTTCCCGCAGGCAGGTGTTCTCCTCCAGCACGGAGGCCAAAGTGCTCGCGCCTTGAAATCCAAGTTTCTGGTGCTCTATCTTCAAGACCTTGAGGGACTTGTTCTTTTTCAAGCCGGTCAAGGCCAGGTTGAGCCCAATCCCAAATCGTGCCACATCCAAGTGTGCACTCTCTCCGCTGATATCCAGGTCTTCCAATGTGCTGTTCTCCTCGAACATTAATTGGAGCGATCTGCACGTCTCCGGTCCGGCGTCATACGGCAGTGAGGCTTTGGAAATGTCGAGATATTTCAGGGTCCGGTTGATCCTGAGAGCCTCCACTAGTTCCTGAAATTGCTCTTCCCTCTTAAAGTCAATCATCCTCATTGAAAGATGCGACGGTGTCTTGTTCTGAGCTATGGCGTCGAAAAGATACGAACAACCGAGGTCTAGGCGGTTTTCACTGACGTAAAGATGCAGATCCCGAGGCGCACCAACCACAGCTATTGAGTGCAGAAAAATGGCAACATCCTGCCCTGTCAATCCACACTGGTCGAGCCGAAGTGCACGTAGGTCGCGAGATTGATCGCTGGCCAGATAAGTAGCTATCGCATCGACAGTCTCTCTATTGACCGCAGTTCCACTCAGAGAAAACTCCTGCAGCCGCCATCTGAATAGAGTCTCTGGGCTGAGCAGCGCTTCCGGGCCCGAAGTTCGGGAGACGCGGGAGAGATCAAATTTTTTCAGTTTGCCAAAGTGCCCGAGGTACTGTTGAAGTAAGCTGGGACCCAAACGGCCCTGTATACCAGAAAGGTCGATGGCCTCTAGCGTAGAGGCTTGAGTAACGAGTGTTGAAAGAAGGAGATCAATGTCGTGAACGGTCAGGCCGCAGTGCCCTACTTCCAATGCACGTAAATGACTTCCTTTCTGCGAGGCAGCGTCGACTAAGTAGTCGAGATCTGAATCTCCGAGTCTGATTCCATTGAGCGCAACACAGTCGACGCTCGTAAGCTGCCTGCGGCAGATGGGGAAAAGGGCTTCAGGAATTCCACATCCTGGATCGTGACTCTCACTATCAGACCTGGGCGTGCGACTCAACGTGTAGGAAAAATCAAGCCGTTTGAGGCAAGTGCTTTTCAGGGCCAAAGCGCGAATCTCTTGCGACAACACTGACAAGTTCTCTTGGCCGGGAATGTGAATGGGAGAGCCGGAGCGAGTGAGGAGAGCGTCTGTGTCCACTCCATGGAAATCACGAACACTCTGGAGCGCATCCAAGCTGACCCTGCTAAATGAGATAGAGCAGAAAGACTCGTTGTACCGAAGAGCTCGTAAGACCGCAATGAGCTCTAACGCGGTGTATTTCTGGCGGTGGGGGGAAGCGGGCGGCAAAAGTCTGAAGCAGGGCGCATTGTCACATTGCATGTCAATCGTATAGCGGATGTTAGAGGTGTCGATATCATAACTGGCGGAATAGGCGACCAATGTCCGATCAAAGCAGCCGTAGTCTTCGTCCAAGCTGACCGGCGGGTAATTGCTCTCATGGTTCAAATCGCGAGGCACAATAAAATCGTATGGCTGCCGGAGCCACAACGGACGCAAAAACTCCGTCTGCTGCCTTATCCAGAAAGCCACCTCGAGCGAATGTACGGAAGCCAGGAAGACCGAGAATGGTTTGCCAAGCGGAAGCCGAAAAGTCAGATGGAGGCTATCGTCGCCCCATTCCATTGATAAACCGGTTAGATTCATCAAGCCGAAAGATGTTGCAGTTTCCAGATCGGACATCGAAACAACCGAAGAGCGACTGGAGATTTTGTGCAAAGGTATCAGGTGAAGCTTGTGCGAACCCAAGGCGAGATAGCACCCGGTGGGGGAAAGCTTGGTGAGGTCATCCGATGAGGCCCGAGTGGTAGTCTTGCTACTGGAGGCCATCTGGATGACCCGAAACATACGAAACGTTTCTGGGTCATAATCTCTCTCGTATTCGAGCATCCGGGACACGCACTCGATCGACTTCTGGTCGAAGGGTAGAGGATCCACATTACGGGTCATTTCCGCTGCTGAACGAATCCCTACCATCCATAGGTTTAGTTCCTGGAGATCAGATGTTTGCATTTGTATGAAAGCGGCCTTGTGCAGCCGCTCGTCCAGATAGGCAACTTCGACCATGGACGAAGGTCTCCCGTCGTCCAACATGTACACCGCGATGATGCTGTTCAGAGGGATTCCCATAGAGACATCGTTGGGAACAGCAAGCTGGGGTTCTTGCAACGAGTTAATTGAGGCGACTGATTGGCGATTCATTGTTGGGGACCGCGTATAGGACGCAGGTATTGAGGAGAACATTTCCGCAGCCTTGCTCTGACTTTTGAACCGAACGAGATGCGTATCCGTGAGGACCAGGTACTGGCTTTTCTTCCTCCACATGCCGCCTGTCGTCTGGATCGTCCCATGGTGCAGAATGACCGAGCCGATTCCATTTCGAGAGGCAAAGGCGTCTTCATCGTCAACGGGCGAACCTTTTACGCGTCCGAGAGCCTTTTCGTCGTCATCCAGTGAATGAAGCGATCGTAAGGAACCAAAGACAGACGTGCGCCTTTTCTGCAGGGATTTACGTCGGGAACGAGTGGTGGTCTCCGGCACTATTATTGTAGGTGTCGACGCTATGCAGGCTGCCGTTGATTCCGATTCGATCGTGACGGGCCAATGCTGAGCATTGTTGCCCGGAGCTCTTGCTGGGCTGGTGTTCCGGACACCAAAAAACCCGGAATTTCGTCGGTTCTTCTTCTTGAGAGTGTTGACATCGTCCGAGGGCGATCGATCGTGGGTAATCGCGGAACCGGATAGAATTGAGGTCGTCGAGGACGGGCTAAACACGCTCAGGCTTTTTCTGCGCTCTTTCTTCCCCAAGCTGTCGGCCATGGCGGGGAGGAGCGGATAAATTGGAATAGGTTCAGATCCACGGCAAGCGTAGAAAAACAGAAATAACGAGTGTCAGGGAAATTATTAAAGGAGTGAAAAGTCCTCACATCGACGACATCGACGTCGTTCTCACTAGGAGAGAAGCGCAGCAGAACCAAGTTAGCTGAGTGTCACCACATGGTAATGACGGGCATGCATATTGGATAAAGACCGGCTAGTGGTAGATAGTGAGAGCATGGTTTTGGGGACCATGAAACTAGCTCAGCCTATGGTCCTGTGGAGCAGGGAAGATGGGAGAAGGAAAACGAGGGAAAAGCAGACTAATTGGGGAGAGGGAAGAAGAGGGAAAGGAGAAGAAGAGATGGGACATACAGCAGTCCGTCAAGGCGCCATGAGAAGCAATTGGAAGACTGAGGGGAAACACCGGAGCTACGGCGACGACAGTGGTACTTTAGGCCAAGTACTGTAGCTTGGACTGTAGTCACCAGAGATTTTAATAAACGATCGGAAATGGTTAAGAGAAAAGTAAACCAGTAAAGAAGTAAAGAAAAAAATATCGAAGTCCACAAATTCCCTAGGAGCTCAAAGCAACCGCTAACTGATTGATCACCTGAAGGAGAACAGAAAAACAAAAGAATGAAGAAAGGTACGTGGAAGGTTACAATGAGACGGAGGAGCTGAGAGACGATAACCGCGCAGAGAGAATCAGAAGAACAGAAGCAGCGGATGAAGCGCCGGAAAGGGAAACAGATGAAAACGAAAGCAGCCAACAACGACAAGAAGGATGAATATGACTAGTACTGGCTTGCAATACTGGAGGAGGGCGAGATAGGTAGCTAAGGTATGATAATGATAATAATGCGATGTGAAGGTACCTAGGTATTGAAGTATGGTAAGAACAGGGGAAATAAACCAGGAACAGGAACGAAATAAGATGACCAGGAACAAGATTTCACACCAGAACCAGAGGGGAAGAATCAACAGATGGAAATGGACGGAGGTTAGCTATCTTAGTAGTCTTAGCAGGTGAATTAATAAGAGCATGACAGGACTAGAGAGGTACAATAGCTGGATATAAATTTCGACTGTTAGTTAATTACTACAAAAGTATCAAAATAATACACTGTCAATAATAATGTCATTCGATTTGCTGATTGACAACAAGCATGATGTCAGCTCGATATCATGTAAGCAGTTTACTAGTTATGTTTATTTACCCTCTTTAGTAAGGTAAGGAATTACTTCAGTTACGTACAAGTTACAGGTTACTGCTGCAAACAGCTCTGGCGGCAAGACGAGAACAGTCAAGGACGATCAATGCCTCATGGTGATGTGATGGCAAAATTTAATGCTACTGCCGTACTTGCTGACTTACTGATCAATAACGATCATAAAGCTCCGCAACGGGAAATGATCAGATGGAGTCGATCGCAATAAGGTACAGGGAAATTAGCAGCAATAGCATCATTGTATGATGTACCACCCTATAAATCCATGACCTAAGTTCTCAAATCCTGAGTTCCTGACCATCCAGCACTGACACTAATCGACCCATGAGAGAGACTGAGTATCTAACCCAGATACCTCACTGTCTAGCCAGGTACAGAGGTACTCCATAGGTTAAAAAAAAAAAAAAAAAGGGGGGGTTGAAATTTGAAACAGTGTGGATTTAAGCTACCTGATACCGACTAACACTTAGCCTATCTGGTAAACAATTTGAAGTGACCCTTCATTTACAAAAGCGTGACGGACCCGAGACACCAGTTGTAGACAAAATAAACGAACAGACGACTCTCCCATCCGTACAACAACAGTTCAAGATAACTTCCTTTAGTTCATGGTCGGTTTCAGGAGACGAGGAACGCCTCCGAAGCACGGAACATCTACACTGTAACAGCTAAATACAGCTTTCAACTAGCGCAACGCAAGCTCCACCAGATCTCGGATCGTCATCGTGTGGATTACTCAATTCATAGAGAGAGAGGTATGCCACTACGAGAAAAGGGTACACAGCCCAGCTCCAAGTCTTCTGCGGTCTCCATCTTACCACCCAAGGCCAGCCAAATATCACTTCGACTATGTGGAACTCAGAATGGCTCCTGCCTCCTTCATGGTTCTAACTCCGATCCTAGCTGAGAAGCCTGAAAGGTACTCACTGCCTCACTCATGCGGAGCCTTTTGAAGCCTATTTTACTGAGCCACAAGCCCGGGAAACCTTCGAGAAACTAAGAATAGCCGCGCACACCAGCAAAGTAAGGCTGCAAGTGACTTTGGCTTAGGGCTAACCGCCATAGTATTCGTAATACAAAGGCCAAGAAAAGCCATTTGGATCGAGTGACTTACCCTTGATGTCATGTTACAGATCTTTTCGGATCATGGCCCTTTTCGTCCTGCGATCAGCTTGAAGTCTATGGTGCAGCACAGCTTGCATTCTTGATGAATGACGGAGTCCTATTACTGATCTACGCAATCGGATAGCTGAGGATCTACAGGACTTAGTCGAGCCGTCGTCACGGAGATCACAGGGTTTCAGATTCATCCCCGCACAGAGAGCCAGTACCGTGGCGAGGAGAGAACGATGACGAAAATAGCGCATCGGCCAGTTGAGCCATGTAGTTATGAGGCAGACCATAAGTATCGTTCTGGTCATTGTCTCGGCTCGACACGATGCAATGCCACACATCGACACTGCCCTGTGTTTTCGGCTGGTGGATGCCTTCGATGAGCGGAGACCTTTGATGAAATTTCAAACTCATGCAAAACCCGTCTACTCCGATTCCGAGAATCGCGCTACCCTCTGTGCCTGCAGTCGTTCGGCTCGTTTTACCTTCCGCATGAAATCGATATATTCGTTCACTCTCCGCTCGGCCCAGATGCATCCCCCCAGAGTCATTGCCGCAATCTGTAGGAAGACCTTAAATTGCGGAGTCAATCCCCGGTAGACCCGGGCCGTCGGAGACAGCCACTCAGAAAACCCCTCAAGGGGGCCGTAGATGAATTTGGACCGTAGATGGTCCTTGGAAAAACGCAATGTCCTCGGACGACTTGATGACGGCGACGCCGGTGGATGTGACGGAGTTGCTGCTGGTGGAGAGAACTTGAAAGGATGAGGAAGCATGAGGATCATATGTGCAAGGATGGACACGGAGCCAAACTACCAATCAAGAGCTGTGCGTTAGCATGTTGCACTCATTTCGCCAGCACATACTCCTAAACCGGCCCAAGTAATTGGTACAGATCGCTTGAGCGAGGTCTGAGTATTCACCCCATGAACCCGATATGGAACTCATCTGGAAATAACAAGGATTATGATGATCACCCACCCGAAACGCTCCAGTGAGGAACCCTCGAACAGCCTCCGATGTGACCTCGTCTGGAGGGTCGATATCCCCTTTTTGACTCACTGTAGGCATGCTGGAGGGATCTGATGATATGCCAAGATTATATAGATGTTATGGACTGAAAAAAAAGTCCAGAAGAACAGGAACAATTGTCGACATGAAGCTGAGATGACATTTGCAGCTGTTATCATTCGATAACACTTGCGAATGACGCAGCTATACAGTCGGATTAAGTGATTGTCCATTTCCGGTAACACTGAAACGCGGGACATGTTCCGCTAAAAAAAGTGACACTGAACCAGACCTTGATTACTACCCAGTCCTTGAGTCGAGATACTGCTGAGACAGTCTGAATCAGGATTCAATTGCACGCGAACTGTTTGATTACTGAATCTTAGAAACACACCCCTTCAATTACTGAACCTGCCGCCCTACATCCACACAATGCCTCTCCCCGCACGAACAGCGACCGTCTCGCGGGTGACCAACGAGACCAAGATCCAGGTCTCTCTCTCTCTGGACGGCGGCGTGCTCCCTCCATACGAACCGTCGGAGCATTTCCCTGCTCCTGAAGACCCGAAGGAGGCAGAGGCAGCCAAGCACGGCATCGTTCCTCCCAAGAATGCCGCCCATGCGACCCAATTCACACCGACCCAGCAAATCACCGTGAGCACCGGGATCGGATTTCTGGATCATATGCTGCATGCTCTGGCCAAACACTCCGGGTGGAGCTTAGCCATCAGAGCCAAGGGAGATCTGTACAGTATGTGCTTCAGTCTCGCCCCCTAGCACTATCTCGTGGCTAATGTGTTGTACAGTTGACGATCACCACACCACCGAAGATACCTTCCTTGCGCTCGGTACTGCCTTCACCAAAGCCCTAGGCGCCCGGCAATCTCTTGCACGATTTGGACGCGGCGATGCTCCGCTCGACGAGGCTCTCTCCTGGGCTGTGATCGACCTCTCCAGCCGTCCCTGGGCTGTGATCAATTTGGGCTTCAAGCGGGAGAAGATCGGAGACCTGAGCACCGAGATGATCACTCATGGACTGCACAGCTTCGCGCAGGCTGCGGATGTAACGCTGCATGTTGGTTGCACATACGGAGATAACGACCACCACCGTGCGGAGAGTGCGTTCAAGGCGCTGGCCGTAGCTATCCGCACTGCCTGTGCCAGAAGGGTGGCTGGTGAAGTCGGAGCGGGAGATGTGGTTAGTACAAAGGGAGTGCTGTAAGGGTCGTAAAGATATATGAGAGGGGGAGGGGCAACTACGGATATATCAGCGGCCCGAGAGACGAAGTTACGAAGATACAGATGAACTTCGAAAATACACTGCATTGATGTTCAATTGGAACTATTAGTCGAGATCCAAAGTCGCTCCTCCAAACTCTAAGCACCCAGCGCCTGGACGGCCCGCGTCCAGTACGCCTTGCGCTCCTCATTCGCATCAGTCCCCACACAACTGCTGATGTACTTCTCCCATCCAGCCTGCGAACCAGACTGGAGCTCCGAGCGCACTTCCTGCGAGCACTGCGTGGTGAGAAACCAAGCCCCGGAACCAAAATCATATTCCTCGTTCGATAGCAACAAGTCAAGGACACCCGCCGGATCGCCCGAGACACCCTCCAACTTGTCCGCAAGAGCCGGCAGAGAAGCAGCGTACTTGGCATTGAAGGCAGGCGATTGCATATTCCGAGCTATTGGTATCAGGGTCAGCCCTTTTCTCACAGAATACAAATAGTGAAAAAGCGCAAACATACTTCCTTGCCCCGCAACACCGGGGAAATGGTTCCTATTGTACTCAAAATCCAAACTCTCAAACGCCATCAACCCGATCACGGCCGCCTGCTCCGCAACCGACGTCACCTTGTAGGTCTCGAATGACTTGGCGATGTTGGCCGCAGCCTGCTCGGATGTGGCACATTCGCCCGGGGCGGGTGCGTCCGCGCACGACTTTGACTTGGGCGCGATGGCCTCGATCTGCGCTGCTGTGATCTTCACGTCTCTGGCTTGGTGCTGAGTGGTGGTAGAAGCCGGAGCCGCGTAGCCCAGGGTAGGGAGGACGAGGAAGATGAGAGAATTGTAGAGATGAGTTGGCTTCATTTTGAGCTGCGCTGGTGTGGCAGATTTGTACTTCTACTGGCAATCAAATGTATAACAGACAGTATGAGTCCTCAGGTAAAGAGATCTGAAGATGTATGAGCAGTATTGGCTTCAAACACACGCTTTATATGATTTAAAAAGGAAGGCGGGTAATGCTGATGAAATAATTAGTCACTAGTCGCACCATTCATCACCAGAGGAGCGACGAGAGTCTTCATTCCTCATTGCCCATTCCACATATTTCAGGGTGGAGTGGAAATGGCTGATGAGACTGCGGCTGAATAGAACAGAACGAACAGCGGAGTCGCTTTGTCTCATGTTCCAATGTAGTTGTATTTGAAGGGGTAGTTTCGTTTAGAAATTCGCTATTCTACCCCTGCTGTCGTTCTGGATTCGTCGAGCGTTGCAAAGACAAAGGTTGCTGGACGAATCTGAAGCATATGCTTCTTACAGGTCCACGCCTGGTATGCGTTAGCGGCGATCTGCCAGTGCCGAACTCAAAGTTGATTGGAACACAAGAATCGGGGCTGAAACATGTTGCACGGTATTCTCCCAAGCTGCATGGTGCTGACGACCAAACAGGATGGAGAACAGCTTACTGACAATCTCTTGCGCGTTACTGAATCCTCTGGAGCCCAATGGCATAGCATTTTTTCTCCGTCAGTCCTCGACTGATAATTTGAAAGACAGAGGCATCCATGGACTTGATATAAAGAAGACAATGGTCATTTGATTGGCCTGTTCATCGCGAATGTATCATCGCTTAGCAAAATTCTATCTCCGGTCTGCTTCGCAGCCGATACGTTATATCTGTAGTGGGGTAGTATACCCATCACGAGCGCAAGTCTATAGTGACATGAAAGGTAGTGGGACCAAAAGGGGAGGTGAAAGATCAATACAAGGAATATATGTAAAGGAGACAATGGAGAATGAAAGGTGAAACGGAAAGAGCAAAGTAGATTAGGAATTTGAGAGAGCCAAATACAATGCGGGTAGGCTGCCTAGCAGACCACCTCGCATGCAGATAGATCCGAGTCATCTTGCCAAAACATGTACAAGCAACCATTTGATCCAAACAGGCGCTTCGGTCAATCCGTGACCCAAAGAAAAACTCCATACATGCACGAATAAGCAGAGAAACATGGCCCAGAACTGCGTGTCTCAGAGCAGCGTTGGACCATCGGGAATAGTGGGTACAAGAAATTCTGGATGCAAGAGTCGTATCAAAATGCGTTGCGAAGTGACCACGGTCACATTTTAGTCACATAAGAGGCGTAGAACCTTAATCGCGACGGCTGTAAAGTTCGAACGAGGTCTCCGTAACATGGGCAGATTCTTCGTCTTCTTTAAAGCTAACACGGCGAAGTAGCGTAGGCATCATGCCTCGAGATCGACGCGTGGGGGAAGATAAGCGACTCAGGCCCGGTAGTTTCGAGTATCGGTAGCGGTATTTCGAGCTCAGGAGAATCATGCGCCCATAGACCCACCAGAGGCAGAATCCCACGACAGAGGCCAGGATGAAACCCAGAACAGTGAGGAACATCCAATGTTGACCCATCCAGAAAATCAACCTGGCGTCTTTACCGTGCCAGCTGTTGCCGACATGGTGAGTGAAGAAGCTCCACGAGTACTTGTTGTATTCATCCTGCATGAGAATCCGAACTCGTGCAGCCTCACTCGGTTTATCTTGCATGTACTCCTTCCAAATCACTGACAGGAAGAGAGGACCAGTCGAGTACATGACGGTAATATAAGGAAGCAGCCAGCTGCGGTCGTAAGATTTCAGCAATTCAATGACTCGAAGGAAAAACGGGTGTTGGGGAACGGATCCCATGGCATCGTTCGAAATACCCGTTGGAACGGTACGGCGCACCCAAGCAGGGTAGGAGAGGAGGGGATCCAATCGCCGGTTGCAACCCTGAATCCATTCGAGTCAGCAAACAGAATTTCGCAGTTCACTTTGATAACCATGCTCGGAACACATACATCATCAAGGTCGATATATGTACCGCCAAAGTGAGCAAGAACAAAGTATCGGATAGTATCTGCCCGTTGGATCGGGTACTTGTAGCCGTCAAATGTGTCGAGGAACCACGGATATTCATCCTTGATAAATTCGCGGGACTTTTCGTTGGTCCATAGCTGATGCGGGCGGACACGTTAGTATAACAAGGCAACGGTTGCGGGAAATGAAGCACATACGATGTATTCATAGTCAGGGTGCAGATCTTTGCAGCTTTGTTGAGCCTCCCGCCATACTTCTGGGATTGTCTCGTTCTTGTATGTCTGGTGAATGATCTTGGGTATAATCTGCGGCCGTTGTTCAATTAAGCTCGAATTTGGCGAGGGAAGCTCCGCGTGACGAATTGCATCGGCCGAGGCATCTTCTACCAGCAAGGATAGTAGGGTGAAGACACTGCGCACAAGAAATGATATGATGAGCAGGTTGACAATGAGAAAGATCAAGACACCGCGCCGCATGTTGGATGTGTAGTAGCACGACCGTGCAACTGTGCAACAGTACGGCCGAACAAAAGATGGACAGGGTGTCCCCAATTGAAGCGCAAATTATTCTCTGACGTAATTTCGAGTCGTAAGGGCGTGTCGTGCGAGGTTCTTGTGAGCACGAAGAGGCTGCAACAACTGTCTTCCAGTTTGTTGTCTATCTTCAACCTTGTTTTGCCGCCAGCTCACGGAGTAAAAACGTTGACAATGCAAGCTCCAATTGCCGGATTTGGTGATAGTAGACTGATTATAATCCAAACAATAGTGATTGTATATGCCTGGAGGAGGATTAATACTGTCGCAAAGCACAGGCGTTATTCAGAAGGAGACAGGTAATCGGAGAGGTTCTGTTTGCCCTAAGTTGTGACGCCCCTTTTGATGAAGATCCTCGAAACTCGGCGGAAGGGCTTGCGAGGTTGGGGAGAAAGTGAGAGGACCGACACAAAAACGAAGCCTAGTGACGGACGACAAGCCACTACTACTACCACTACTTATTAGTAGTAATAATAGTTGACAGTTTCAAGAAGTGATCTGAGAGGTTCGAATGGGGAAAGGGAGGCGGGGAGGGGGCCAATTTGGGGCCGTTGGGAAGAAGCGACGAATAATACGAAGTAGAGCTAACTTTGTCAAGGATAGATTCGAAGGAAAATTAGGCAAATAATAATCTTTAAAGGACGTTTGGGACCTGTAGATCAATAATGGTAATGAATGTAGGAAGGTTAGAGTTTCTTGGACTGGAAATAAATAATAAAAAAAAAGAGGTGTAAGGGAAAAATAGAGATACGGAGTAAAGTTTAGGAAAAAAAAAAAGGGAAAAAGAAGGACAGTGGAAAAAATGATTTAAGAGAGCGAAGAGAAGGAACGAAGGATGCGTAGCTACAAAGCAAGCTAGAGAAAGACAAGTAGAGAGGGCAGTTCAAGAGCAAAAGAAAGAGAGAAAGAAGGGAGGCGTGGCCGCGTGTGTGTACGAGTCGTTCGATTCGCCCATGTCAACATCCCTTAACAGCGGTCCATGGTTACGAGAAAGGACCCAGGGCTGTTCAGGGGAGAGGGTCCCTGGAGAGGTGGGGGCGATGGGGCGTGATACTAGAGTGCAGTGGAGCAGGTCTGCGAATATTCGGGGAAGCCTTTAGGTTGGAGTTGAGAGCCACTGCGCCAGAGCTAAGCCTCCGCCACACTACTTGATCTAGCCCGCGAAGTCCTTCCCTGATCTGGTCTAGTGTCAAACTTTCACCGGGTTAGTTTATTACCAGCGTTGACGAGCAGGGCAGTGCATTGAATTAATTTCATACCTACGCGCGAGTATCTGGTAAGATATAATACTGGTAAGGTAGGTAGGTACCTACATAGGAAATTGAGACTATTATCCGCATATCGTCATTGAGCTGATGCAAACCACTTGAAGGTAAGGTGGTCTGATGGAAGAGTAAGTTCAAAAGGGATCAAAGGCCAGTACACGAGTTTATACTTAAGAAGCTTGCACCAATGAAACTAACGGCGCGACAAGGTTCGTCGCTGAAACTAGGCCATTCTAGCTGATTACCTTAGTGCTTCTGCTTTCTTCGTTAGCCTTTTGTTGAGACAGGAATGATAACTAAGCGGGATTGACGCAGTTGTCCAGAGCCTTGTTGGTATGTAAAGAGCAGCGGACTTGCTTTTCTTCTATACAGATTAAGCGGCGATTGCTGTTTTTAAGGCGATATTATTCGGATGATGATGTACCTCACTTAGATTTTCCTCGGGTCTACAGAACAGGTGATCATATCTACCCTGGACCGTTTCATTGACACGTACGATTTATTTGTCGGAAATCATTTCAGTGTGGATTACAGATTTCGTTCTTGTGCCTCGCCTGCGTGTATAGACTGAACCAATAAATGGGGTGTCTGATGGTAATGCAAAGTTGCTGGGGATAGGAATGTCCAATAGTGGCTTGTAAGACTGGCGCAAAATTGTACCTCGTACTCGTATCGCCGCTTGTGCATTGTGTAATGGCATAGGTATATATTATTTTGACTTAATCTAGGTCTACCATGAATCCATCCTGATCAACTCAGCCAAAAGAAGGCTCATTAATATTCCAAAGAGCATCGATTCCGAGGCTTGCTTCCTCAATCGGAGCCATGTCTCCGATGTCAACTGCCTTGTGTTACAGACAAGGATTTTGTATTTCCGCAGCATAAAAGCCAGCTGTCAGCCTGTCAGCCTGTCACTGGGTACGAACGAGGCACCGGAGTATTCAAGCCCCAAAATACCTGCCAATAAATGCCCTGCCTTTGATGTCGTTGAGGGAGCTGTTTCAGTAAGCTTGTCTCAGAGTTCGTATGGCTGGCGTAAGGTGTAATAGTACGACCTATTGCGGCTTGGACATTACCACTTTACCTAGATAGGTACCGATAGGTTGGAACGCGCCAAGGAGTACGTAAGTTCTCTCAGAGTAGGCAAACGGCGAATTATGGAAAGTTGCAAAGCCACAGTTGGGTCGTATTATGGAAAGTTGAGGGGTACGGACTACACAGTACAGTAACTCCGTATCCGTACTCCGTATCCGTACTCCGTACCTACTCGGCATATCTGATGATTGACAAGGCTCGCCTCTAGATCGCTTCTTCGCATCCGTCATTTCGGCTGCGGCGTACAACTAGCAAGAAGGCGAGACTTCGGCAGCACACGTCACAGTGCAGTTCACAATCCCAACTTATGACCTGATTTGCGTCGCTCCCATCAAACTATCCTTGGTATCCCCTTTGCGGCAATGTCTTCTGATCATACCGTTGTCAAGGTGGCGCTGACAGCGGAACACTTCCAAGCAAATCCTCATCAGTAGGCGACAACCATTCCATTGATTGTTACAGCCTACATCATCTGAACGGAGGGCTGTTCCATTGTCGAATTCCAGACATCGCCACAGAAGACCTCATGCATCTCGCGATCCTAGGCTTGGAGCAATGCCGAGCCTTGGTTGAGGAGGGAGGTCGAAACCCCGGCTCGAGCGTCGACCAAGGCTTCCAAATTAATACCAGCAAATGAAGCCAAGAGACAGCTCTGTTAGACTGTTTACCATCTCGAGCCTAGGAAAGACTGTCAAAGACTCAAAAAAGTTGATCCAAGGTGAGGGTAGTGCCATGCAGTGACTGCAGTGGCTTGTCTCATCTGCTTTTTGCGCAGGTCTACCAGACTTCGATTTTCCAGACTTCAACCTCCAGACTTGCAGCCATCCACCTTTATCATACAGCTATTTACAATTCAAGGTCAGAAGGCATTCTACTCCATTAAACCGATCTTCCCTTGGTGCGCTTGAACTGTAAAGGCTCGAAGTGGCATTTTCTACCAAACACACGAAAAAGGTGAGAAAATCAAAGTTCAATGTCCATGACTAACCGACCCACAGAACCGAACAAGCCAATCAACATTCTCAAACTCTGACGAAAACCACCTAACCACCTGGAAAACTCGTGGCATGTAAAGGCTTGGCCATGTAGGGCACTTTTTCATTGGGCGAAACTGCCACGCAATCAGTGAAAGTCAGTCAAAAACTCAAAGTGGGTCACTCATCGAATGTGCCCTACCTTGACTCTCAAACAAGATAAATTAGATACAATGTTTCGCAGAGAAGCAAGGCTCTTGTGTCTGATGATCAATACATTATTATTATGGTAAGACGTTCGCTAGACCATTCAATGGCCACTGTGGTCTTCTGATAGCTGAAGTCCGTGCAGCTGGGCGTCAGAAGGATGTAGTCACGCGTTCTACCCAAGTGGACCACACACTACGAAATCGTTTGGGCAATTCAAAGGCTGATTGCAAATGAGGGTGGATGCGTAACCTAAACTGAACCACCGCAGCCAAGATAAGCGTGCAGACCTGCAGTGTACTGACCACTGATCGACATCGAGTGTTGATGACGAAATGAACAAACCAAAAAGTCATGCCTTGTCGTGATTTAAGTAATAGGTAGAGCGGAGGCCTGAGGCCGATGCAGGAGCTGATATTCGTTGAATTTTTGTCTACAACTCCAGTAAGTTACATTGGTGGTGTTTATCCTAAGATCTGTCTCTATTCACATCTAGAAGCGTCGATTCGACAAAGCAATGGATGATCCCCATATGACCATCATCAACCATTATAGCTAGAATGTCTCGTCACAAATAATCGTAGTCCAGTTGATACACAAGAGGATTTGAAGCCAGCTTACACTGAGCACCACTGAGTTCTCATACAGCGGAGCGATCATAGTTTGATATCCCCCGTCTTGAGCCATCTCGACCAAGTGCAGATGTGCACTGCACCTCGTCCTCGAGTTTCTTCCCAGGTGTGCCGTATGCTTGCCCTCCGGGCCCCTGCTATGTCGTGATCTCTAATTATCCACACCGGAGAGTACCAAACAGCTGACTTGTTGCAAGCCAATTCGCCGGAGCCTGGGCACTGAATCCAGCCAGAGCTAATCCGATTCCTTCTCAGGTAATCCTTATATAGGTGGTTGCTGCGCTGGATGCGTTGCTAGTGCGAGGCATGTCTTGCCTGAATATTGGGGTGCTGAAAATGTTGCCCAATATGCCAAGCAACTCATCGGACCTCAGGCGCGGCCGCGGCGGCAAAATCACGGTTTACGTTATCCGCATCAGTCCTTTGTGCCTCTCCAGCTGTTGCTCTCGGATCAAAGATTCGCCTCCACCATCGTGGCGGATCCAAGGGGCGATGGCCGCCGTGAAGCGACGGGTAGACGTCATTGAAGAAGTACCAGATATGGCCGACAACAATGCCACAAATCTCATCTTTGGGCACAATGCCGTGCACAACCAAGCTGAAGGCCATCAAAACCCATGGAAGATATGGCGCAGTGAAGACCAATATGCCGAGGAAACTGAGTCGAGTGTCTGGGTTGCGGCGGCTCCAGATGTACACCAAGCTGGAGGAGAGGGCGGTGCCTAGGAAAGGAAGAGAGAGAAACGGTGAAATGAGGAGGAGAGAGGTCATCGCGTAGAACAGCAGCCATGAAAAATGAGCGGGGGATCGACCGGAAGATTCTTCGAGGAGTCGCGAGTACCGCTGAAGGAAAAAGACATGGAAGAGTAGATCCAGACTTAATGGACCGAAGTAGAGAAATGTTGTGAGAAGTCGCCAGTACTGCCATTACAGTCAGCCTTTGCTATTGGTCAAATAACAGCATCCTCTAGAGCTGCGGTTTCTCATGACGTACCTGAGACTTGAAGTAGACTGCGCGGAAGCTGTAGAACAGCTGAAATGGTGTCAGGATATGACATTGCACCAATACTGAAGTGGCCACGGTCGCAACAGTCCACCATCGAGTGACTGGAGGCATTTCATAGAACCATTGCTCCAAGGGGAACTGCCCGCCCTGTCCACCATTTCCCCAGATGGCGGCCATTACGTCGGAGATAGAGCAATAACAGAGCGGAGAACGGGTCGAGCTTGGTTAAGGAAGTGATTGACAGTGAGTGAGTGGTACGAAGAACTGAACAGCAATCAATGTCTTAATGAGAGCACAGGCAGTATGCTTCAATAAGGATCCATAAAAGTATATAAGGCACATGTGATCTTGGACAACATGTCAAACTGGATAAATAATAACACGGCAGGCACAAGAGCTCCAGGTGGCCTTTTCTCCACCTCCGAACAAACGTCAGGCGTGGATTTGCTTGCGGTTTGCTTACTTGCCCGATAAGCAAGTCCTTATCATCACGTGAGATCCAAGCGCGCGCTACGCGTCAGATAATTCGGATGGCTGGGGACAACATTCTGCCGGCGCATTGAAGAGACAGTGGAGACATGGAGTAATTGAGGGATCACCAGCCCCTTCCATCCCAACTGTCTTATTTACTTTGAAGAAGGTTTTCTCAAAGATAGAGGGCTCCATGTCAAAGTGGCCCCGGGTGGAATTGGTTCGACGTCAGGTCAGATGCACATTGAACCATCTAGATTAGGACCAAAACAAAACAAACTACCCTTTGTCCTCGCGCGAACCCCTGTCAGCAGACAGGACACAGCAAATTTGTGGAGGGCGCATAATCGCACAGTTGGTCGGATATCTTCAGCGGTTATATTCCTACGAAATACGGGCCCTCGAGTAACGATCTCGCGTAACACCGAACGCGCATTTGTCCACCATGCCGCCGAAGACTGGACGAGGACGTAAAGCAATTGGGGCTCCTCGAACGCAACCTCGAGATGACGGAGGTGCAGGACCATCTAATGCTGCGGCCACTGCATCACCTTCCACTCGGGGACGGCCGCCCAAGTCCCGCGGAGGAACAAGGGGGGGCAAGCGACCGGCCGGCGCCCCAAGGCCGTCAGACGTGCAACGTATGTACATACATGACTCCTTACGCAGACATATCAAAACCTATGCCATAGCATTATCGCTAATACTGTAACTAGCTGGGGACCCAACCCCCCAAGGGCGCCGACACCGGTACAAGCCGGGGACCGTCGCATTGAAAGAGATCCGCAAATACCAGCGCTCATATGACCTCCTTATTCAGAAGCTACCGTTTGCGCGACTCGTACGCGAGGTCGCACTGGAACTTCTCCCCGCTGAAGTGGGCGCGGAGTTACGATGGCAGTCACACGCAATTCAGGCACTACAGGAGGCAGCTGAAGCTTTCCTCGTCCATCTTTTCGAGGATACAAATCTCTGTGCTTTGCATGCTAAGCGTGTAACGATTATGCAGAAAGATATCCAGCTCGCCCGAAGAATACGCGGCGTTTGGGGCGGCCTGGGTTGATTTTGAGCTTCCAATTTGCAATATAACGGCGTTTTCTGGGGAAAGAAATATCAGTCAACAAAAGGGAAAAAAATATTTCTCATATGAGAATCAGACGCAAGGGAGCAACGGTCCCAATATCGATTATCGCACGCAGAAAGTCGACTTGTTCCGTGATGTCCGATCCCCATTCGAGGCTTTTTACTGCTATGTCACGGTGCGATTCAGCCCTGCTTTGAGTGGTATACACGTTGCAGGCGTATGGAGAGTTGTGGAGTCTTATTCAGGAATAAGGGTTTCAATCCGGTTCGTGTCGGCAGTTACATTGAGATTGTTTGTGCCATGGCCAAAGAGCCTTCGCGTGTTCAATGCATGTATATTAAGTAGTCGCCTTGCCAGCAAGGTTGAATAGTGGATGCGATGTAGTCGGCGCATCCAACTTGTGCGCACTTCAATTCCGTCAAGGAAATCGCAATTTATCAATGTCTGGAGACTTACTAGGATTATGCAGTTGAGTGTTTCTGAACAAATTCTCGTTCATTTTCATCAGGTGCCGGAGGGCAATACCTGCAATCTGCATGTCCATAGCAGACCTCCATGTTCATATAGCGGATGCTGTAGCAACAACTTGTTGTATCAATAGACGAGCTCCCATTTATGTATCCCAGATGCGCCAGCCATGTCCCATGTACGCAAAGATCATCACAATCGGCCATGAAGTGGTATCACAGAACAGAAGGCTAGCAAAATTGCCTTGGACAGAAGAAGCGAAAATGAAAAGAAATAAGAACGAAGATATAAAGAGAAGAAAGGTGCAATCACACAGGCCGTTTCAGAGCTGGCGGCAATCCGGTCATCACGCGGTGGCCCTCGTCGCGAACTCCCTCTGCCTCTTCACTTTTCCCTTGCCTTTCCAACGTCTCTGCCAGCATTTCATCAGTGACGCTGACCCAAAGTCGGTCATTGGCCTTCTTTGCCATTGCCCGGCCCGCGCGAGCGCTCTTTTCAGCTTGCTCCCCAACAACGCCGCGGAAATACTTCCAGCTCATGAACGTCAGCGTCATGCAGGTGATTTGACTGTTGCTTATTGCAGTGGCAGATTGAAGAGCCTGCTGAAGATACTGCTTGGTCTGAATGGTTGACTCTGTTTGCACTGTCGCACATACAAGGTAATAAGCCGCCTGGATATACTTGTTCGGGCTACCCTTACAGAATGACTCGACAAGGGCCAAAGCGCTGGGAAGATTGGAGTGAGACGGATGCTTGGGGTCACGGAGAATGAGGATCGTATTTAAGGCGGCAAGGATAGCGATGTCGCGACGAGGATCATTTCGTGCTGTCTTGCCGGTGATTGACGATAGTGAGAGAAGAGGGGACTGGAAAATGGAAAGGGCAGCCTCTAGATCACCGGTCGCCTGCGCAAGTGCGCCCGTTGCATACTCCATCAAGCGCTGAATGGTGTCAGGGAGCTGATCCCCAAGTTCCTCTGCAATGGGGCGCAGCTCCTTTAGTGTCTGATTCGCCAGATCCCAATCTGTCCGACCACAGGCAAGAAAAACCTGATGCAGAAGAAGATTGCAATACAGGGTCCGTCGCCAATCAACGCGTCTATTCGCACTGACCATTGACTCTGCAATTTCCTGCGGTGCTTTGAAGCTCCCTGCGGACTCCCGTTAGAGATTTTGGAACCCTAGAACGGAAATAGGACATACCTTTAACCATTCGTATCCCTTCCTGGAGAAATTTCTCGGCCTTACGACCGTCGTAAGAGTTCTTTGCGCTGAGTGTGATCGAGCTGAGGAAATAGCAAAGCGCATAGAGATCGTGCTGGGGAAGCCAATTGAAACTCAATAGGAGTGTCCCATTTTGAACTTGAAGGATATCGCCTGTGTCAATGGAGGAGGGTCCAGCTGATCTTCCGCTCAAGGGAATTGAGAAAGAGCCATCAGCACGCCAATTCGGATCATTCAATCTTTCGTCCATCAAATCTTGCATGACTTTCAATTTCTGAGATGACTGGTTGACGTCGTATTCAAGGAGACTACAACAAATATCAACCATTTGCACCAGAGTCGAGAGCTGCGGTATATGACGGAGCTCATCGTTGAGTTGATGGCTTCTTGCTACTGCAACCGCACGCTGAGCCTGTTCGATTGCATCGGAGCTCGTTCCATGTTGCAGATGAGCAAGTGCTTCGATCACGGCCGAGATGGCCGCAACAGCTTTGTCGCCTTGTCGGTTAGCCATATTCGAGATCTTATGTAAATGTTGCAGCGCCGAGACGGAATCCTGATGCGCCGATGTTGATAACGAAAGTGACACCCGTAGAAAGCGAAAAGCATACTCCCAAGCCGAATGGCGGTATCTGCGACTGTTAGAACCAAGCTGTGTGGAATGCAATGTTCCGACTTACGCTTCGACATCAAGGATCATACCATCGACAGCCTTCAATGAGGCTTTCGGGTTGGTCTTGTGTAGCATCCGCGCCAGAAGATGCTGCATACTATATTTGAGATCTAACATGCGATTCTGCAACACCGTAAGTAATCTGATAGTGTGTTCCAGGAGGGACGGCAATGCATAGCCGAGGGATGCCAACTCACTCTCTCACATAAATCAATCTGTCGAAGCAACAACGTCAGTAGACTGCTGGTTTAATGTACGATTGTGCGCTGGAGCCCTTACCCCTTTGCTCAGGGCTGTTTCTGCCTCAAGATCATTCTCCGTCTCCTCAAACAGTATGCGCGCATATCGCAACCTTACGAGAGCTTCCATTCGCGGTTGTAGCCTCCAATTCTGAAGGGCAACACTGAAATTAGCTTGAATGCTCGACAGTTACTGGCAAAGCAATTGTTGTAATTGGGGGAAGCGGTAATTCAAACCTTTAATACTGCCTCGAGACAGCCAAGACCTGTTGCAACAAGCTTGTAATATTCCTCAATTTCCATCTCCCGCCTTGATAAAGCGACCATGGTCCCGTGACCATAAGCTGCCTTTAAATACTCATCTGCCAAGCTCAACAAGAGGACTTGATAATCTATAGGCGGCTTGGTTGGCTTTTGCACGGGTTGCTGAGCGTTCTGTCGTTGCACTTGTTTTTTAGAGCCCTGGCGCTGCATTTTCTGTTGGACTTCCGGTGAAGGAGCCGGGACCAGGACTTGAGGGAGGGGTTTCTTGGTCTGCACGGGAGGCGCGGGTTTCGATGCCGACGGAACGGGAGGAGCAGGTCTCGAGAATGGAACAGGAGTCGCAGGTTTCGATGATGACGGAGGAGGAGCGGGTTTCGGAGATGGCACAGGAGGAGCGGCAGCTACTGAATTCGAAGTTGGAACCGAAGGTGCTGGAAGAGCAACCTGGGGGTACTGGTTGAAGACATTATTCCCCAAGTTTGGAGTTGGGGCTGTCTGATATGCCGATTGTGTTGATTGCGCAGGTGTTGATTGTGCGGTTGCGACGGCTGGGGAACGGTTGCTGTTGCCTGCAACAGAAACCATGGATTGGGCACCATATTGGGTTGAGCCATGGGCAAGTTGAGATGACGAGGCAGGAGGAATAAGCGGTTGATGGAACACGTCAGATGGGTTCACATATTGCTGTTGCGGCTGGTGCTGCGGCTGGTGCTGCTGCTGCTGCTGCTGCTGCTGTTGGTGATGCTGCAATTGTGGTTGGTGTTGATGCTGCTCTATATTATATGCTTGTCCGTACGTCGAATATGGCGAAATTATAGTCTGAGGGTAAGCGACAGGCTTGCCATACTCATATGGCGAAGCGTTTGAGTCGGCATTGCTATACAGTAGCTGCTGTGGTTGTTGCAAATACTGCGGGGGATATTGACCGTTATGAGATGGTGGGTAGTTCATCGCCCCCGAACGCAGATAACTGTCATGGAATCGCAACACTCTGCTATCCCGGATGATAGATTTCGAATTTGAGGACGAAGATGTTATCGAACCAGATACCTTTCATCATGATACGCGCCTTTTCCGTTTTCGGTTCGGAGAAACTCCAGGGCGGTCAGACCACCTGATTGATCGATGTATGACTTCGGAAAGCGACAGCCTAGCAAAACGACGCTCGTGCTGAAACCATCGACGTTTATTCGCAAGGTGCTTCTATTTTATTAACGATTATTACAAGAGACTGAGGTAGACAAATATCAAGCAGATGGTACAGGTATGCATTGCAAGGAAACGACTTGGTCTACTATGAGGGTATACTCTATGAGAAGCAAAGGTACCTATCCAAAATAGACAAAAAAGAGAAGGGAATCAAATCCACAAGAAGTCACTGGGAAATGA
Source organism: Aspergillus lentulus (assembly GCF_010724455.1). The sequence continues at coordinate 235,551 of NW_022983888.1, read as the reverse complement.
GAAGCATAATACACAATGGCAAACAAAGAAGCAGTATGAATGCGTGTCATCATAACGCCTTGCCCCCGCCTAATGGCCGAGGTGGAAGTGCCGAAGGCTCAGAGAGTCTTCCCGGTCTTTAAATCAGGTTTATTGAAGTGTAAAGCTGACTCATTGACTGATCTTGGACTGCAGGACCAAGGATATCCATTCCCAAAGCAGGTGGGCCGGTAGGAGGAGGATGCTCCCGGACAGTCCAAGGGCATAACTCGCTGCAATTGTCGACTTCAACCGAATTCTCAGCGGGATGTATACGTTGAGAAGCCCACGTCTGATCTGGCGTCGATGTCGCGCCACCAAGGCATCTCTCGGTCCAGAAGTGGTAAGTTGCCCTGCCTGAGTCCTGGTCAACACGGGAAGGTTGCCTCCGAGGACACTTGAGCACAGAGTTGCAAGAATTGCAAAATGATATTCGCTTGCATGACGCGCAGATGCTGTCGAAGCTTTGGCAAATAGTCGTCTGGCATACACTGGAGAGCCACAGGTCGACTGATCGATGAGCACATCCGAACCGGGGCGTTATGTATTCTTCCTTGCCTAGCTTTCCGGATTCCGTTGTCAATCGGTATTCGGTCTTGATTCTCAACTGATCTTGATAGTCCAGCTCCGGATAGATCTCAATTTGTAGCTGCGTAGGGCCATAGTCCTTGATGCAAGAATGCCAGCAGAACCGCTGTTGAATGCTGGCTCCGAACTGAGACTGTAAGGCGGCAACCGACCGCTGTCGCACTTTCAAAAGTTCAACAAGATCCATCTTATCCCGAAACGTCAATTTCTTGCAGGGACACAAGTCAACTATGCCCGCAAGGTTACCCAACAGACATACTCGGTCCTCTGGTTTGCGCCTGAGTTCGCGAGAGGAGAAAGCATCTCGCGGATGGAGCTTCAAGCATTTTGAGCAGGCCCACCACCTGCTGTTCTCTAGTATATTGATGAGTTGCCATCGGGTGGTGACGAAGTTGTGTCCGTTTCGGTAATGAAGGAATAGAGGTGCAAAATCCTGGCTAAACCTGAAGGGTCCAAGTTAGCGTAGTGGACTTCGATCTCTGGGTAAAGCTGACGAGGCAGTTTCTGTACCTTACAGATCTGAAAATGGCTCCGGATATCGCAAACATTCGTTTACAGGTCAGAGCCAGGCAAGTTTCAGGTATTACAGATAGATGCGAGATGATCTCTAGCAGCAGCTCTGTTGGCAGTTCAAGGAGATAGCACCGGGTCGAAGGTTTCGTCGCTGTGGTCTGCTCTTCGGATTGACCTCGCGCCCACGTATCCATCTTCGCAACAGTCTTCAGCTTTTCTCCAGCCCGGCGGAAAGGATACACCATGTTGACTGAAAGCCGCGTGCTTTTGATACGGGCTAGACTAGAAACCAGCAACTTGGCGCTTTGTCTCCAGCGTTTCTCGCCCTTTACTCCGAAAACCTTCGTTGAAGATTGACAGTAAGTCATGGATATGGTAAGAACCAGCTAGTTGGCTGCTGGCTCTCTGGTATCATAGTGTGTAGTTATATGAAAGACACAAAAAGTGCATCGCGTGACAAAGAGCCATTCAAAGAGGAAGACCAAGATACGGAGGACCTGTTGACCTTGAAGTAGTCCCCCACGATGGCTTAAGTTGCACGCAAACGGAGCACGCGCTATGATCACAGTGCAGCAGATGCTATCAGCATTACATACAAGGGCTAAGGCTCCCGATGCAGGGTCACTGTCCGACCACCCCAAAGGATGGCTGCTTCAACTCATCGATTAAAAAAATGCTGCAAGCATACATAAGTCCCAAATAATCTGTAAAGTAAATTTAGAAACCAGATTTCCATGGTGGAAGGGATTTGCAGGATGACTTCTCGCCGAATTTTGAGCTGGCTTTCCGCTTTCGGATTCCTGGCAGCCGCATTGAGCACTCTTAAGTCTCGTATATGTCTGCATCTTTCTTCTCAAAATATGCTCACTTCCAGCATGTGCCACTTGACTTAAGAAAAGCCACAGCCCATTCTGATAAAAAGAGGAGGGAAAGAGTTCGATGTAACTGGCTTTATTGTGTTATCAACTGACTGCTAGCATCCTGATCATAGGGTTTCCGTGTGTCTCATGATGCAAGGGAAAGCAAACAGAACAAACAGGGGAAGCAAGCATGTGATTGCTGAGTCACTGATCAGATAAGGATGCTTATGTCATGGCTTCCCGATATGGTAGTGATGCCGAGGCAGAAGGAGAGGAAAAAATCCTATACATGCAGAAGGCGTGGTGCAGAGTGGTAACGTAGGTCTGTTTCTGTCTCTTGATTCTGTATTCTATTTCTTTCATTTTGTGGCTACTATTGTCATAGCAAAAATCTGCTTATAGATCAGATTGTTGATGTATTCAGACGGGTCAGTCGATCATTGCTCTCATTCAGCTCTCTAGACTGCCGCTGTGGCCATGACTGACTTGCCATTCAAAGTATTCTAAACTCCTATTTACTTCCGTGGATTATCTCTGGGCTGCTGCTCGTAATAAGCATGTTGTCATGGATTCGACCAAGTGCACGGCTTTCTTTTTTCCATTCCAAGGATAACAAACTCCTGTTGACCAAGAAGCCTGGCGAATCCGGTGTTAAGCAGCAGGTTGCGCTGGCGGATGTCTGTCGCTCTGCGACGCCGGCGAAATGCCATCTGAATCCGTTCCTCTTCAATGGGCATTTGCAGACTGCCTGGACCACCGTCAAATTCGATGATGTTCCTGTGTATTACAAGCGTAGGATGTTTGAGGCCGACAGTTCGATGTATAAAGGGCACTTTGCAGTGGATTTTGTCGTTGAGCCGTACGAAACGCCCAAGGACAACGCCGAAGCTACTGATGAAGCAAGGAGATTCACTCTGCCTTCAGGTCTTCCGGAACGGACGTCTTTCTTCTCAGAAGAGGAGTTCCAAGCTCTGCCTTCAGACGATACGAAGCCCATGCTTGTGCTTCTCCATGGCTTAAGCGGTGGCTCACACGAGATCTATCTGCGCCATGTACTCGCGCCACTCATTGCGGATGGGAATTGGGAAGCATGTGTGGTCAATTCCAGAGGCTGCTCTCAAACCAAAATTACTACCGGAGTGCTCTACAATGCCCGGGCCACGTGGGATGTTCGTCAAACTGTAAAATGGCTCCGCAAAGCGTTTCCTAATCGACCCCTGTTCGGAATTGGGTTCTCTCTCGGCGCAAATATCCTTGCCAATGTAAGTTGCTCTCCCTTCGTGATTTAAGAGTGAATTAACACTTTCGTGCACAGTACCTCGGCGAAGAAGGTGATGCATGTCAGCTGAAAGCGGCGGTGCTCTGTGCAAGCCCCTGGAATTTAAATGTCAGCTCGGCAAACCTCCAAAAGACGTGGCTCGGACTTGAGGTGTACAGTAAGACGATGGGATCAAGCATGAAGCGACTATTTGAACAGTGAGTTCAGCGCTGTCAATAGCTATCTTGACATCCAGGTTGACTGGTCTATATCAGGCATGTTGAAGAAGTCTCAAGAAATCCGCGAGTGGACGTGGAGGCAGTCAGAAACTCTACATACTTGCACGAATTTGATCGGTAAGACCTTGTACATTCTCTCAGAACACTTTTTCGTCATTCGGTTATTGATCATTCGGTTAGGGCACTGCAATGCCCAACCTGGGGATACCCTACAGAAGGTGCATACTATCGAGACGCGGCATCCATCGATTCCATGCTTGCCATTCGAATCCCATTCTTCACGGTGCAGGCTGAAGATGATCCGGTCGGTCCTGCAAATAATTCTAGAGTTTGACGTCGAACTAATCACTTTGTAGATCGCCTCGGTCGATGCGCTTCCGTTTCAAGAAATGACGCAGACACCTTATGGTGTCATGTTGACTACGTCCTGGGGCGGTCACCTCGGTTGGTTTGAACTTGGTGGAGATAGGTGGTTTGTGAAACCGGTGTGTATCTTGCTACAGACACCATACGCTTCTACTGACCTTTGAGACAGGTGACAAACTTCCTGAACGCCATGGCGAAGGAGATTGACCTCGGGACGCCATTCGTAGTTGAGCATCCTGAGAAGCTTCCTGGTCATATTGCGAACTACTTTGACCTGAACAAAGATGTAGACACGGCGCCCAAACCGGACTTTGACCCTATGCGGCGCAAATTGGCCATGAAGATGGTGCAATAAGGGAACATAAATACACACTTCTGGCCTCGTTGGGAAGGCCGGTATACAATGCCCATTCATGTCACTTTCGGGTAATACATAGACCTGCGGAAACGCCAAATAACCCCATCTAGATACATAAAATTGGTATAGATAGAATAAACTTTTGTACATAGAACACTCAAGCAAAAGAAACACTCTTCCTCTTTCCTTTTGACTTTGAATCTGATTTGGACGTCGAAGAATCGGGTTTAGAGTCTTCATTGCCGCCGCTCTTGCGCTTCCGCTTCTGGCGAATTGATTGTTTCGCTTCTTCCTGTATTCAGAAGTTCCTGTTAGCCAATGCCTCCATGCAGAGCCAAGTCCAGCCAAGATTTTCCCTATGTAAACGATAATGCAAATATCAACACATACCAACTTGTTCTTCTTTTCCGCGTGTCTCGCTTCTGCTTCCTTTCTCTTGGCTTCGCGAATCTCCTCTAATTGACGCGCCTTCTGCAACTTGGACTCAATGTGGCCCTCTTGTTCGGCATTGACCATGGCAAGGATAGTCATCATTCCCTCCTATACAGGGTGCAGGTGTCAGTGATCTTCAGCCAAAGCGAGAGACAAAGATTGGAGAATGGACACACGCACCTGATCATCAACAAAAACCTTTCCCTTCTTCTTGCCCTTTGGCTTCACAACTCCGACAGGTGTAATCATATTCAGCTTTGGGAGGCCAAGTTCTTCTTCTGTATATTCCCTCTTCTTCGTCTTCTTCAATAGTGATGACTCCGTGCGTGCCTTCGACTTCACTTCCTTGGGTGGCGGGCGCTTTGCATTTTTCTTGCTCACTTTCGAGGCGGATGAGAGAGGCTTGCTCTTTCCTGATTCACCCTTGGAGGATGACTTGCCTTTGGCTGAAGGCTTATTTGGCGCCATATCTGTTATCTATCAAGATCGTGCCTCGCAAGTGCAGAGGGAATCGAATTTGCGGATATTCTTTCGCTTAAGGTAGGCTGATGGCGAGAGGACGAAAAGTAGACCAGAGTCGTATTTTTTTTAGACAGATTCAACAGTTACTTGCGCTGATAGAATGGGCAACAATGCGTATATGGAGATTATTTTCTGGAGTCGACCATAGCAAATCTCGATGCTCTCCAAACAACTGCGGACGAAATTTTTCGCAAAAGGAAGGCGGTAGGGCCAACCGGCGAGGATCTCAAACCTCCACTTCTAACCCATCCATCGTCACGCTAACTTGGGCCTGGAAAGGAACGTCGACTTTCAGCGCACCTGTCCCTCCCCCAGCTTGCTGCGTCTAGGCTCGGATCACCGACCACTTCCAAGATGACCATCAATCCCACTTACCTCGCGCAGCGCACGCGCTCCTGTACGTGCAGTCCTTCCCGCCCTGAGACCGTCCCGCGATGACCTTACAAATTGCCGCGAGTTCAGTGGATGAACTGGTCAATGCTAACGTACATGTTCATGGCAGCCGCCAATTGGGCTGATGCAAAGTCTCGCGTCATTCGGTCCTACAGAGCATGGCTCAGAGCGGTCAGTTCGCCCATCCCGCAGCTATACATACTCTGATTTAGCCTTTGGATTTCCGTCCATTGAGCTGCTGAAAGCTCTGTGCTTTGGCGAACGTTTCTCTGCAAGCAAGAAATGGCTAACATAGAACAACATTGAGGAGAATAGTCCCCGGAGATCCAGACCATGTACTCCTTGAACCTCCCCGTATCCGCAATCCGGACGAAGATTCGCCAAGAGTTTGAGAAGCACCGCTACGTCCAGCAGCTGGGCGTTGTTGATGTTCTGTTGTTCCAGAGCCATGCAGAATACCAGGTCAGTTCAGAGCAACGATATATCCTCCGTGGCTTGATCCTTTGTCTCGACATAGCCTTCTTCGGACCTCACTGATGGTATTTCTCTAGGAAACGCTCAACTACTGGAAGCAGCTTTCGCATGTGATGAAATACTTTCGGCCAGAAGAGGAGCCCGGAGCTAGGTTACCCCCTAACTTCATCTCCGGCTTCTTGGAAGGCCGCAATTGAATTTCCTGTTCGAGTTTCTTCACTTGCCATGAGTTTCTTCCGTCTTCGGGGATTGGGGCATTGCGTTGCGTCCCAGATAGAGAGCGGTCATGTAAATATTGTCAGACTAGCAAATTGCAGCTTTTGTTCATTGCATGTTGCACTTCATTCTACCTTTCCAGTGCTTGTACAAATCGTAGAAGGCAACTACGTCTCATGAACCGACGTTATCATTTGCACATCTGCTGCACATCATACATTGTAGAAGGATATCTAATAATTCTATTAAAGACATGTTTACTCCGGTAGAATGCTATAGACAACAAAATCGTCCCAATAATGAATACCAAGGAAACTTTTTGCTTCAATATACAACGCCATAAATGTCAAATCCACCCAAGAAGAACCATGCATCACGAGGTCATCTTATCGGCCTGGGCAGCATTGAACGCATCCCGCGCCGATGTAAATTTGTCTGTGACGACATCACAGAGGTCCATCAACGCCTCCAAGCCCTTCTCCAGGGCTTCAACTGCAGTTGTCGAATCTGCAATACTCCCGTCAGCTCCATTAAACCGCTCGTATGTGTGGTGTGGCAAAACACATACCGTAAGTCTGGATACGCAAGTTCATCTTGGCTTCCGAGGGATGCGGGATCGTATATCCGCAGAACTCAACTTCGGGGCTGAAAGAGGTAGGGGTCAGCAGTTGCGACGTCTCCGAGAACAAGAATAAGGCAGACTCACTTCTTCATGATGGCATAACGTAACGCATTCCCCAGAGTATGCCCCTCACCTTCAAACTGAAAAGAAGCTGCGGTCTCGGTGGCACCCGGTAGCTAAGAAGAAGATTCAGTAAGCGACCAGTCCGCGAAAATTCGCATTGCGTGCCTGATGGGAGCAGAACCGCGGACGATGGGGGACATATAACGCACCACGACAATACGCTTTTCCTCAAGCTCGAATTCCTCCTGTTCATAGTCCTGCTGCTGTTCTAGTTCCTGAGGAGCAGTGTCCATCATGGACTGGTCTTGATCTTGGGAGTGTACAGAGGCTGGCATGGTGGATATTCGAAGAAAGCTGAAAGGGTATGTAGCACGTGTAGTCGTACAGAGAGTGATAGTTGAATGCGGGCTTCGTCAACCTGGTCCAGGGGCGGAAGAGTGCGTCGAGTGCGCCTTCTCAAGAATCGCTAGCTCAGATCTCGTCTGTCTCGATGGATATGTCTTCCTTTTTCCGGTTGTGAACCTTCTTATCCAGTTCTTCTTGTTCCGAGATCAGTAGTTTGTAAGCAGCGGAGCACCTTCGGGGCGTCGCGTTCCTAGGTGTTCTTCCAACGGAGCAGATCGAACTGACGGAGCAAGTTCAAGTGGCTTTGACTGTGAAATAGAATGCCTGAACGCAACTGACTAGTGACGCCGAGGAGGAAATCCGAGTTGCGCAGTTCGAGGTCCCCCAAGGAAGAAAAAGAGTAAAAATAGTTATCGATAGCGCGCTGACCGCCTTCGATATTCGGTGAGTCTTGGCGGATCATAGGCCGCCAGGCGTAGATGAGTTACCTGGACATTCACATACATCCCTTAGAACACATAGAGGAGCTTTACTGCATCTGTACAATAACTGGATATGCTCTAACTGATTGATTATTCCAAATATCCACAGTTGCAGCAAGCAGAGTTAGGGTTGAGGAGTTGCTGTTCAGCCAAACGAATCTCACCTTGAAGATATACGGAGTTTCAGTACGGAATCCCATGCTTTACCTTCAACAACTGTACTTAATCGGCCAGTGTGGTTTGTCAGCTCGGAGCTCTTTTGGGTTTGAAGAGTCAGAACGTGCCAGCTACGCTTAATACAGGATACACAACATATTATACACGGAGTACGGAGTACTAGATATCCATGTGATAATGTGACTGCTGCTCATGTTGCAAGAGGCCGTCGGGGATAAATGCAGGTTATCTATTGGCTGTACTATTTCCCACAGTCCAGCTTTTAGTTGTCAACTCCCTCAGGATCGACCACTACCCCGATTTTGTGGATGTTGTGCAACTGTGGCTTGTCGAGCAGGGGCTATCAATATCTTCAGTGAGCGCAGTGCAGATACAGGATTCCGTTGGATCGGCTCTGTCGGTCAATGTTTCAGTTCAACTGGCAAGACTGAAGTAGCAGCATAAGCGGTCATATCAAGGGATATGATATCGGTCCTTCGGGCTTTCGAACAGCTGCGACCTACTAAGACACATATTCCTGTAGCATTGTCCTGATTTTGTTGTCATTTATCTAGGCAGGAATTTTCCGAAGTGTAGGGATTACGGAGCAGTGACAGGCTGACAGCCGACAATTGGCAGACACTAAAAGAAACTATTGTATTGAAATGGAACAATGGACTCGGTGGAGACCCAGTTGAGCCTGAGCAGCTGAAATCTGAACATGGTAATAGACTTGTAAACTTTCTGCTATTTGGAGTAGATCTCAGATTAAGATCGGCTAAAAAATGTACGCAAAGACCACTGGCCAACTGCTGTGAGCCTGTGACATGCCCATCGGCCATGACACTACTTCTCAAGCTCTCTGGTGGAGGAATAGGTCTGTGCAGACTCGTTATGGTGTTTTCCAGTGCCTGAGGATGACTCTCACTATTCAATAGTAATAATGGAGAATCAGAGAAGCATTGTTTTATGAATTAATCAATACATTTGATTTTGAAGGGTTAGTTCTCACGATGGTATCTGCTGCCATGATCTAGATTTGTAGCCCGTGTTCCTTAAGTTCATACTTCCTCGAGGCCGTGATATAATTTCGCTAGAAACACTCATTGGGCCGAAAGATCACTAGTGCATCCATCTTAGCACGTAATGCGACTGTGCTAAATTGCTAAGGTTGGCCTAGAAGAATTTCCCGGAGATTTGGATCATGGACTGTCTATCTACTACACCCGTCTTAACTTTCTCGACCTGTCACAATCCCAATGGATTTATGAGCTAACTTGCGGCTCGTGCCATGTCTCATCAAGAGGAGTCAGATTTCAGATGGATTACGAATGTTCAGTCAGACAGTCTTGCACGCTGTAGGTAACTTGATCAGAGGGCAAGTCTAGATGGCTAGAATGCTGCCGACTCTGTACTGATCTTTACAGGTAGATATCACATGATAGTGATCTTTATGCGTTGCTCATAGCATGGTTATAGCTAAAATAACTTATGCAATGACAGGGGTTGCAAGTTTGCTTATATTTATTGCATATTAGCCATGAACCACTTTACACTATGATTAGACTACTGCCAGAGACCTAGCTCATCAATAATATAATCGCTGCAACAAGAACAGGGATTGGCTCTCTTCCTGCATTAACTAGATCGATCCGTGCGTCGATATCTCATCTCAGCAATAATTGCAGGCCGCACAGGTCAAAAGTACCAGAAGTAACCATCTTCCGTAAGGTAGATCTGAGTTTCTACCACTACAAATGCCCCGAATCCATAAATCAATGTTGCACCCGCACTGACTCCTGTAATGACTAGCATATCTGAAGGGAAGGTGATGGACCGCACGAGGCATGGGTCTGTGTACGGAGAATAGATAAAGGGCCATATTCTCGAGTAAAATGCGGACACTCGAGTGACTCAGAAGCCCTGGCGAAGCTCGATCCATGGGGTTTGGATATATGACCTCGCGAAGAATCTCACGAGAGAAACAGTCGATAGCAGCATCTGCTGGATCTGTTGAAACTAGGGATGTCTAGTATCCCGGTTTTGTTTGAGACGAGCAACCCTGATGAGCATGAACGGCTGAATATTATTGTAGCTCATGCTACATGTAATAGACCCACGGATACTATATCTAGGTAGAAAAGAAGAAAGGTGATTGTGTCGAATTCAGAACGACGTTCTGATGGTGATCAGGAAGAGCAGATATATGCATAAATTAGTCCCTCGTGGGCATGGTCCTTGACAGACTGCCTGGTTTATTGGCGCAATTCCTTCTGTCTCTCAGTCATCTCAGTATCTAGTCTACTCCGTAACGTCAGGAAGATTCAGACGTAGAATCTGATGATATTAATTTTCTCTTCCAAAAAGATAGCTCAAAAATGACCAAGCGAGAACCCATGACGCTAGAGAATTAAACAACAATGCCATGGTTCAGGGATTTGATTGGAGGACTTGAAGGTCGTGGTGAGGGACACTGGCGTCGCAGATTTGGACGCCCTGGCTCGCCACAGGGGAAAGAGGGGCAGCATTTGTGTGTACTGTAACTGATTAGGAATGGACTGGACCAGTATATCCGCGTTTGAGAAATGTTTGCTACTATGGATCTCTGTAGATTATTAACTCTTGCTACCCCCTGGTTTTTGAATGTAAGCTTGCGTAATTATTTGTTGTAATTCGGTTGAACTATGAGTATAACCACTAATTCATTGCTCGGAAGTCGACTCGGTAGAACCTGGGCACCATGCCGTTTGTTATCTTGAAGATATGCCTCGAAAGTCAGATCTGTTGAGAATGTATTTATTTCCTTTCTTGGTTACTTGATACCAAGCTGTCGAATCCAATGTCAATGCTGGGTCGACGCTAGATCCAAAATTAATGCCAGAGGCGGGAAGGAAGCCAGAATGGGGTCAGACCGTCAGACCTTATGGTGTTCCAGATTTCAATCGTTGTAAGTATGATACCAAAAATATCTGTCCCTACTTATGTAGTGTTGTTCAGGTTGCAAACCGGACTGCGATTCTGTAAGCACGCCATTTACTCGGCTTTGACTTGAGGCCGAGGCATACCTAGTTTTGCTTCCTAAAAGCTGCGTCTGCTTATGTTTAATATATATATATGTGTGTGGTATGATATCCCGACTGAGATACGAATCGCATCCCAGCCTGCATTGTTGAAAGTTGGCTGTCTTAGTTGTCACATCATTGACGGACAAGCCCTGGGCAGAAACAAACCATGTCTCAGAATGCTCCAATCGAGTCTCATCCCAAAGTCTCATCGTCTCCACTCACCCTTTGCCCTGACAATCAGGAGGAAATAATAGTAACACTTAAAACGAAATAAATTAAGTACATCTCTCTTTGATCTCAGCTTTGGTATGTTCAAACTCGAAGTATCGTAGGATATCAATAGATGCCATTATCATATTCAGTAGAAGTACAGAGCAGAGTACCTTATGGAGTATGTGATGGCTGTATGAGTGATTTGGCGACTTGAATAAGGATACCCAATAATCCAGGAATTTCATCCATTTAATCCCTTACGGGGTACTTGAATCTCGGAGATGTTTTAAAATCGTCCTACAGAATCAAGTGGTCACAGCTTGTCTGGTTTCATCCCCACATGCTCCTCCTCCCCTTCTCCATAGTTATTAGTTAGCCCGTCCATACTCCCATAGCCTCATGTTGTAGACTTGTATCCATCGAGGCTGCTCCATATTCCGATATCCTCCTGTCAGCCTCTTTGAGAGTCGCCCAGCCCCTCTTTAATTAATATTATTACTCGTTAGTAGCTGAGCACATTTTTACCCTTCTGAGTCCTGATATTTTTTGCTTTCCATCCATATCCCAAGTGGTCAGACACTGCTATACAAGTTACAACACCAACAGTGTCCATGATTATTGATCCACTTCTGTATTAGATAGTATACGCCATTTTGTTTCTGATTTCTCATCTTGATTTTCATTGTTATCATTATCGTTATTATTATATTATTTTATTGCCTTCTCTCAGTCCGTCGTCTTATATCTGTCTTCCAGTCATACCTGTCTTCGTCCTTGGTTCTCTCTCTTTCCTCCCCTCTTCCCCCTTTGACCTTTCTCAATATCACCTGTCACTTAACTCTTCTTTTCTTCTTTTTCCATATTTCTTGTGTCTTAGCCTTGTCTTTGTTCTCTCTCTCCTTTTTAGGCAACTTGCCTGTTTGCCTGCATCCTAGTTGGCCAGACCTGTCGAAATCCCTGTCCATTTTCTCTCGCTTGTTGCTCTGGATCGATCTCCGGCCTGACCGACCCTGTCGGCGCCGTCACGCTGCCGCCAGCCAGCTTTACTTAACCGCCCTCCCCGAAAGTGTCTGACCACTTCGTGTCACACCTCCAGCAGCATTTTTCTTTTCAATTCATTCTCCTTTTGGGCGTGGGTCATATCTCTCGGTACCGTGACTCTTCGCTCGTCTTCTTGACTGCCCCTTGACTTGGCAGCGGCGGTGCTCTGCTTGTCGCTGTTTGTGTTTCGGGTTGCTTTTTCTGGATATTTGTTGGCTAGGCAGCTTTCACTCCTTGAAAAGAGGAAAAGCCCAGCATAGCCGCTAACCACCGCCGCGCTCTCCCATCCGCGCGCGATTCAACTTTACGCCTACCAAGTTACCAACAGCCGAAGTCGATTCTCTAACAGAAAGACACTTCGATTTCCCGGACTTTTCGATACCACCTCTCCTCAACCATCGAATCAACACCATCATATACACGAGGCCTATACACACTGAGTGCGGCACAGACCTATACCTACTCTAGACTCTCCGAGCTTCAACCAGCGATATATACGGAGTACTGTCCGATCCACATACTCTGATTGTTCCGCACCGTCTTGCTTCGTCCGCGGACCTGTGCGACTTACCGAGGACAACAACTCCGTTATTCAGTCAATCTGGTTCGCTGTCCGTTCCATACCATTGCATTTAAACAACTAGTTTTCCGGGATATTCTTAAATAGACTTTATACTATCATGTCTACGGCGGTTGCACCTGCTACAGCCGCTCCATTGCCGTCGCCGCATATGAATCGCGATCCGAGTCCAAAAAATTGCCCGACCCTGGCACCGACAACGACAAGTTCCAGCTCCAGTTTGACACCTCCACGAGCATTTGGCGTCTCACAAGATGGATCTGCAGCGACGAAAAGTTCACCACCGGGACGAAAACACACATCGCCATCGTAAGTGCCTCGATTTATAATACGCAAAAGGGGTGATCTGGTGTTTGCTAACACTTTATTTTTGCTGCATTGTCTAGATCACAAAATGGAAGCATCCCCCCCAAGGTGATAGTGAAAAAGGAACCGCCCTCTTCGCCTGCTATGCAAACTCAGACCCACACTCGGCCCCGACCCCGAAAGCTGGACCTCTCTACCAGCCTCCCGGCTGCGGGAGGTCTTACAGCTCGTGCCGCCGGTGGTCCCATGACAGCCCGTGACGGAGTTACCATGCATGACGTTGGGATCGCATGCTTGTCACCAGGGTTTCAAACTCATGACCCGATTATGAGGGAGCAGCTTCAAAGAAGTCTTTCCGTGCGAGACCAGCAGAGGTCCATCATAGAATCCCGGTTGCACAAGTCGGCCAAGGATGACGGTCCGGATGGTGTTAAACCATCGGAGTCAAACTCATTTGGTGCCCCCAAAACGGGCGCCTCCAAGCGTAGACCTCCGCCTGGTCTGTCAATCGTGCCTCCGTCTGCTGCACAATTTGCGAACGAGCGTGTCATTCAATCGGCGCCGCTGAATCAAACCTTTACAGGTCGATACCAAGCGCAGCCGCTGACTCGGCACGTTGTGAACCAAAGCCCTACCCTCGGGTCAACTTCTCACATTCACCATGTACCTGCTACTCAAACAAATAACCGCCTTCCCCCGCTATCCGACGTCTTTGGCTCTGATGCTCTAGGCTCCCGTGACCGGGATCCTAATCGCGGCACATACTATCAGGCTGTTTCAGGCGCAAATCCGTCACAGTCCAATAACCTTCCGCCGTTACCATCTCCAAGGATGCCGGGATCTGCTGCGCAAGCGCAAGGTCGACCTCGGGAGTACCGATCCGCAGAGGAGGCTGTCCATGAATTAGCTGGTGGACGAGAGGAGCTTCTACCACGCATTGTTCACTATGGCGGCCACCAGCCTCCAACTCCACCGTCTCCTCATGTAAACAATGGACAAGCCAAGTCGCGCACTAGTACTGACGCTGCACCTTCGGCGCCCCATCAGCCTCTCCAACCTGTATTACAGTCAACCGAGGGAACTGCTCGCCGGCGCCCGAGAAGTGAATATGAACAAGATAACGGAAGTCCCCCCTTGGGCCATGGCCCCGAACCGCACTATCGACCCAATCCAGCTCTAGTTTCTGGCACAAACACCACTTACGGGCCCTTTGGAGCAGGCAGAGACTCTCCTGAGACACAACGGAGAAAGAAGGAAGAGTTTCTCAGCCTGTGTGCCAGGGCTTGGGATCTTTTTCATTCATGAACCAGGCTCATCTGGGGCCTGTTGTATCTTATCATTCTGTCTGATGTTATTCGCTTGTTTCAGCTTTGGGCTTTATTCTACAAGTCAGATCTTGCGGTGCTCAGATCCTCTGCATCTCGCAAAAGAACTCACATGGGCCCAAATCAAAAGCGGTCTTGGTATACTGAGATTCAAAACAGCTGAGAATCGGACAGGCACGAAGCTTTTTGACTGAATGAGATTAGTCAGTTGAGATTGATGATTGCGAGACTTACGACTTATCCTTACGAATTTTTTCGAACCTCCCTGACCCCAGAGCAGGAGCTGTTATCATTTCTGATTTACTCCTTGGGTCTCTTCTTTCCGCTTTTTTGGGGGCTGCTGTTCACTGGCGTTGTATCTTTTTTTTTGGATCGGGTGCTGGACCACGCCAACTTTACACAATACTATGTCCATATCGTTCTTCTCCTCCGCCGATATCATTGCTGGCATTTGTCGCCGCTGATTTGGGTCATCTTGTTGTGATACCATTGTTTTCGTCCCCATTTTCTTTTCTTCCATTTCGACATAGCATTTCCGTCAGACAAAGCTCGTTTCCTTTTTCCCTTAAAACGTTCTTTTTTCTTGTCCTGCACCTTACAGTAATGCCCGGCGCAGATCAATCCTCTCGAATCAGGACTGGTGATAACTCGGAAGAGACGTCATCTTGCAGTTTTTTTTATAGCACAATTAATGTGGACTGGTAGATACAGTCAACTTTTAATAATGAGTTCTCATGATCATTCCCTTGATCTATTCAGAGTCCAGACGCAAGCCTTTCATAGAAGAAATAATGTAGAAGGAAACAAACGGTTTCGCCATAAAGCATTGACGGATTGAAGATATGGGCACAATGTCTCTAAGCAAGCCGCCTGCGTTTACCGCCGCCGCCATCATTGTAAGGCGTGGAATCATTCCCAAGTCCGCGTCGCTCCATAGGCATTTCCTTCCTCTCCTTAGCAGTCAACTTCTTCTGCCTTCTCTCTAGCGCCTTCACACGTTGCCTAGAGCCCATGCTCTCATACTTCTTAAGCAACACCTGCTTCTTGAGGTCTGACTTCTTGAGGAAGTAGGGGTTACTCTTCTTGCCTTCGCGGATGAGCTCCTTCTCTCGTTTCTTGTGCTCCGCTAATACCTCCTTCTCCCGTCTTCTGTTTTCAATTGTGCGGAGACGGTCCGTAGCCGACCGGATATCATGCTTCAAGGCCTCCTTCTGTCTCGGGTCCTTGGTCTTTGCGAGCTTCTCCTTCATTTCCTTGAGCTCCGCAGCGCGGTAATCGTCCAAGAAGGCGTAGGCGCTTTGGGAAGCTTCACTACGCCCGCTTTGGCTGCGTACCGCGGGATCAAAACGCGGGTCCCGCGATTTAAGGGCGGCCGGCGGCTCGATGATGGTGCGCTTGCGGGTAACGGGGTGTTTGGATGACTGCACCATCGGTGCGTGTTTGGAGGAGCGAGAAGGCTTCTCGGAGTCTTTCGACTTTGAGGATCCCTGTCGTTTCTGTTCACGGGCTTCGCGGATGCGTGCGCGAATGTCGTCTAATGGGGAGGCAGCTGGGGTTTCTCCATCATCTGTTGTTGATTGGGTGGCTTTGGATTTGCGCTTGGCTTTGGCTCCTAATGAGGCTTGCGCTTTGGCGAGTGCACCGAAAGAGATGTTGCTTAATGAAGCCTGTACATCGTCTTGGTCGTCGTCGCTGTCTTCATCGTCCTCGTCATCTTCCTCCTCGTTTTCGTTGCTCATGGCATCTGACCCATCTTGGGACTGATGATGACTTTTAGAAAGTGTGAAACCTAGCGCAAGATTTTGGGAGGCTTACCTCAGAGCCGTAGTCCCCTTCTGAACTATCATCGCTAATATTCGATCCTGATCCCTCGACCTCTTCATCATTACTTTCCGACTCTGATGCAGATGCTCCAGAGTAAACCTCTTCGTCCTCGTCTGGTAGGGCTCGCACTCGCCGGTTGAGAAGATCAGAAACCGCCATCCTCTTCTGCGAATTTAGCTCGATGTGTATAACAGCGAATGGACTGGAGCAAAGTATAAGAGCGCAGTAACCAGCTGAGCCTCAAATACTCTGCGGCGGTGAAGACCAGCGCAGAAAAAAGTTGATTATACTGCCACTGAATAAGGCGGTGGGCTTGGCGGCGGGACTCTCGTTGGCCGCTTTTCTTTCCGCGCGGCGATGGTCTGTTGTCGCCTTTTTATTTTGCCGCTCTTCCATCCATCCAAGCGCAGACAATCTTGGTCATTCTTTCTTTCCTTACGTGCAGCGTCAATTCTTCGTCTACTTCATGGTTTTTAGGCGCTGGGTCCATCCATTCGTTAGGCTTGCTTCGTTTATCTCATCTCTGCCGCTGTCAGTGACTGCTGTCTACCCCCGCATGCTCCAAGGCGGGGCGTCCGAGAAGGTGTGTTACGAATCCAGGTACAGGTGATCACCATGGTCGGCGACTGAACACTTGGTTGTCCTGTATAGGTCCTGCCCCATCTCAAAGTGCCAGCCAATTCTGTTTTGAGGGCGCCACCGCATATCAACCCGTCGAAGAAACCCCAACTGCAAGCTACCGTCGGTAGTGCTCTCGAAGATCTAGGCATGACACGATCAAAAGCTGCGAGAGATGGTACACATCAAGCAGGATATCATCCACAGAACAATAATGGTCTACACGATACAAGCCAGAATTCAAGGAAATCATGGAGGCCATATAAAGGTCGTTGGGATTCGAACAACGCCGGTTGGCGCTCCGCAACAGTGATTTCCTCCGGATCTGACAATGCTGTGTCGAGCGGTTCGCGGAAGGACGGTATACGGCGCAATGCCAGATCTTTTGACAGAATGTCAAAAGAAGAACCGTCACCGTATAGTTCGCATCCGTCAGGCTCTCAACAAGCTCAAGTTCCCCACATGCAAATACAGCAGGCCTTCAATGTGCCGTCTACCATTCCGCCATTTGACCCGAATATCAACTCGATTCCCGTTTTGCCTATACCATCAAATACACCAGACGCTTTTAACAACACGGCTATGCAGCTGCCGTCCGTCCCGTTACACCTATCACACTTACAATCGCCACAATCGCAGAATTTGCCCAATAATTTCCCGTTCACCCCTTACGGTTTCCCGCCAATGCCAGACTTGAGTAACCCTGGAAAGATACTGCCTTTCATGCATCCGATGGCCCAATTCCCTCCCATGAACTTGAGTGTTTCCAATCCAGCATTGGCACCACCAGTTTTCGGCGGATTCCCGTTCTGTCCCTTCGACCCGATGTATCCTACAACAGCTGGCCCTACTGGAAGCAGTTCTCAAGGTCCAACACCGCAACCATTGCTCCCAATCCCGGCGCGTGATCGGCGGTCTAAAACCCCGGAGCCTCCTGCGCCGACTAAGGAGTATCTGACGCAATCATTATTGGCCCCGATACTAAATCCCAACCGCCAGCCTCTACTAGTCATTCTTGACTTGAACGGCACTCTGATCTTTCGAAAGCATCGACGTCTGCCCCCTTCTTTCGCCAAAAGAACAGGCCTGGACCAGTTCTTGGACGCTTTGTTGAAAAACTACAAAGTCATGATCTGGTCCAGTTCGCAACCAGAGACGGTAAACGCCGTTTGCGAGAAACTTTTTCCTGGCGAGAAAAGGAAGTCACTGGTAGCTGAATGGGGCCGCGATAAGTTGAATCTCTCGAAATCTCAGTACAGGTCAAAGGTGCAGGTCTATAAGACCCTAGAGACAGTATGGAGCAATCAAGAGATTCAAGCCTCGTATCCCAGCTCCCATCAGAGCGGTCGGTCTAAAACGAAGAAAAAGGCAGCGCGGGGGAATTCGCGCTGGGACCAGACGAACACCGTTCTCATCGATGATAGCAAACTCAAGGCACTCAGCGAGCCCTACAACATCCTGGAAATCCCGGAGTTCACGAACGCGCCGGGTATCGACGAGTCTCACATATTCCCGAAAGTCTTGGAATGCCTTGACGCCCTAGCCCAGCACGACGACGTCAGCAAGTTGCTCCAGCTCTGGAACTCAAAGCTCGCGACAAGCATCGCGACAAACAGCACGATCCTTGATCTCGACATCGGAGTGAATCAGTCTCCACAACAACAAAACGGAAGTTCTTCGACCACACCCTCAACACCCCAGGAAGTAGCCCAGGCACGCAAGGAACGACGGAGAGCTCGCAAACAGGAGAAGAAAGCGGCGCGACGGGCTGCCGCCGCTATCGGCGCTGCACCTGCGAATGCACCCACTGCCATTGCTATTTCTGCCATAACAGCTGAGGGGGTCAACGAAGGGGTTACTCCGATTGACAGCACCCCAGCTACACAAGGTGACGACAGCGCTATCCCGACAGATACAGCTGTGCCGCAATCGCATACAAGACGTTCTCCGTCTCCCGCTTCCTCAGTGCAATCGGAAAACTACCTTCTCGATCGCCTAGAGGAGTCGTTGAATGATCGCCGCGACTGATTCGACTTTTTGTTCTGTTTTTTGTCTTTATTGATTCACGGAGAGGATACCCCTGTTAAGCGTTGCTGTAAATCTAAATGCGAAGTTATCGGTTGTCTTGAATAGATACATTACAATTTGAGCCTCGTGAGGCTTGCCAAGAACATGCATGGCGACTTTCAAATGCATCATCTACGCCCACGGCGTGCGTCGAACATATTACTGGATACATAATACGAACAGAAAACTGCTAGGATCAAGAAGTGCTTTTTGGCTTCTTCATGGCTAGACTAGCTACTATCATTCCACATTTCAAGATATCATTAGCGTGGATGTACAATATCCATGCATTTTAGGAAGAGAATCTTTTTTGAAAGTCAAGTCGACGAATGAAAATACGTAAACCATTCAGTCGTGGGCAACGTAGACATTAGGAGGGTCAAATTGGGCGCGTGGAGGGGATGAGAGGGATATCAAATGGGAAGCCAGGCCCATAGCCCTTCTGGTAGCAGGTACTTATGGAGTGTATCCTGAAACCAAAGGGCTTATGGCCCCGGCTTGAGTTCATATAGAAGCTAACCCAATGTCATGAGAGGAAGAGAGGACATCATGAGGTTGCTGATAGCATTCCCAGAATACCATCTATTTGAAGACGTGACCATCAACGTGGGGGTACTCCTTGCCGTCGACAGTGACGGAGGTGTCCCAGGCCCACATGTCCTCGACGAGCTTCTTATCCTCGGGGTTGGAGGGGTCGAGCTTGCGGAAGTCGTAGCTCTCCCAGTCAGGGGCGACCTCGAAGGCGGGCTTCCAGTCCTGGCCACGGACGAGGAAGACACCGCGGACGACGCAGTTGTAGTTCTCGCCGTAGACGGACTGAGCACCGAAGAGGTACTTGCGGGAAGCCTCAAGACGGGCGTGGAAACCACCTAGGATGGGAAGTCAGAATGTGGGAGCAAGATGAATCCAAAGAAGTGAAATCCTTACCGATTAGGTTGTTAGCCATGAAAGTGAGCTTGAGCTCGTTGTTGTACTTGTAGTCAACAGCATAGAGAGAGTACTCCTCGGGCTTGTAGTTCTGCCAGAACCAGGGCAGAGCAACGGGGCGGGTGTCCTCGTTAGAGTACTGACGCTTCCACTCATCGAGGACGAACTCGGGCTTGCCAAGAGCCTCAAGAGGGTGCTTGGGCTTCTTCTCAGGCTGGGCCTCGGGCTCAGCAGCAGGAGCAGCAGGCTTGGCAGGAGCAGCCTTGGGCTTCTCCTCCTTCTTGGGAGGAGTGTACTTGATAGCCTCCTCAGCGAAGACAGGGCTGGGGACGACAGCCTTGAAAGGAGCCTGGTTGATGATAGTGTTGTACCATCTGACGACGGCAACGTTCTCAGAGCGCCAAGCCTTGTCCAGAACGGTAGCGAAAGCGCGGGTGAGGAGAGAGGCACCGAAGTAATCGGCGAGGGTGATGCGCTCGCCAACCAGGTAGGTGTTGGCGGTGAGGTGCTTCTCAAGGACGGCGAGGGCCTTGTTGGCAGCCTTGGCGGCATCTTCAACGTTCTTCTTGTTGTAGGGGTCAAGACCCATCAGAGGGCGGTACCAGCCACCGAGCTTGGGGAGGACCTCAGCGTTGACGAACGAGAGCCAGCGGAGGATGGCAGCGTAGTCCTGCTTGGTCTTGCCCAGGAGAGTGGTCTTCTCGTTCTGGGATGTCACTTTAAATCCAGTCAGTCTCAAAATGTTCAGGACCAGTGGTGGTTTGCAACGATGAAACAAGGACAATTCCATTTTGGGAAATTTTCTGCCAAAAGGCGGGGTAACCAAAAGGGATTCAGAGTTGTAATGTTATCAACACAGTAGTTCTGCCAGGGATAACTAGTAATAAAAAATTGCTCATCATGTAAAGGAATCCAACATAGCTGTAGTGGAAAAGAGACGTTTAAGCAAGATTGAAACATACCGTAGACAGCGATGGCGATGGACTCGGAGAGAGTGAAGCCATTGGCACCCTCGAAAGCAGGGATCTTGCCGAGGGGGCTGAGCTTGAGGTACTCAGCAGACTGGTTGAAGGCAGCGGCAGAGTTGGCCTCAGTGTTAACCAGCTCGAGCTCCAAGTCATTGCACTTGGCAGCGACGAGGGCGGCGATGGTACGACCGTTCTCCTGTTTGAGTCACTCCGATTAGCCACCTGTCCAAAGCAACGGAAGCAAGACAGCTGAATGGATGTCATCCATCAAATCAATCGGGCTGATTATCAAGAATCTCACATACAGGAAGACCGTAAAGCTTTCCGAAAGCCATTGTGAATGTGAGGTGTGGATGGGGAGATGTAGGAGGGAAAAGAGAGGAAGAGGGAGGAGGGGTGGGAAAAGGAGAAGCTGCTCAAATAAAAAAAACCCGACACCTGAGGGGCTCTGGCGGAAACGAACGACGAAATTTTGTGCGAATCAAGACTCGGCGTCGGCGACCGGAGGAACGTTTGGTCGTTCACGTGATATGTCATCGAAAAACCTCAGGCTTGCCCAACAACGGCAGAACAAGGATAGGCTAGGATTTCGACGAGGTGACCACGCTGCTACAATATTTCCCTCTCCCTACATTCTTTGACAGTTCTACTACGGTTCAAGCAAGGCTCCTGCCTGCCGGTTTCCTCAATTATGGCGTGGCAGAGGCCTAATTGCATCGTTCAGGCGGTGCAGACGGTCCGAACAGCTCAGTTGCAGTCCATCCTGCGAACCTCCACAGTCACTTCGGGGAGCTTATTACAACAGCGAAAGGGTACGCGAAGTTATGCAACTGAGGCCCAAACCACTGGTGGAAATGCTCTTCAGGTACGAGCAGCTCCCGAGATCGATTTCTCCCAACTCGCTACCCGTCCTGCTCGGGTCATTCCCGCATCACCGGCCTACTTTTCCGGCAGTCCCAAGTTCATCGATCATTTATTGAATTTGGAACGTATCTGCGCAAAGTACGCATCACTACCTACGGTGTCCCCGAGCGAAGCGCCTCGAATGGCATGGTTCAAACTTGCACAGTTCCGCGACTTTGTCGGCGAGCCCGTACCGACGAAGAAATACAAGAGCTTGGTCAAGATTCTGCAGCGACTCAATCGCATTGAGCCTGCTCTTCTCCCGGGGGAAGTCCGCGACACCTTGAAGACCTTTCTTCGGCCCGGTAACCCGTACGGAAATAAGCCGGCGCCGGCGACGGTGGACGAGATGGGGCGAGCTCGCGGCAAGGGAAAGCGCAAGACCTCTTCGGCGGTGGTCCACCTTGTCGAAGGAGAGGGTGAGGTCATGGTAAACGGCAAGACGCTTACGGAAGCTTTTCCCCGTCTGCACGACCGTGAGAGCGCAACTTGGCCGCTGAGATGCACGTCGAGACTAGACAAGTATAATGTGTGGGCTACAGTTCGGGGAGGTGGAGTCACTGGCCAGGCAGAGGCCATCACATTAGCGCTTGCTCGGGCACTGCTCGTCCATGAGCCGGCGCTGAAGCCAATTTTGCGAAAAGGTACGTTACCGTTGAGGCCGCCTCGGTGGGTAGTAAAGAATGTTGCTGACAATTTTTCTAGCTGGTGTCATTACCGTCGATGCTCGTCGCGTCGAGAGAAAGAAACCCGGTCACGTCAAGGCTCGCAAGATGCCAACCTGGGTCAAGAGATGAAGACATGTTTATTCTCCCTTGATCCCGGCGTGCTGTCTGTTCTTTACACCATTTACTGTTCTTATTTCCCCGACCTGTATCATTATCTCACTTGCCATCTTGATTTTGAATGAATATACTTCCAAATCCTCCGCATCACCGTGAGTGCCACGGCGGTTTGTTTCAAGACAAGACACTTGCATGGGCGGTCTCGGCGACAAGCAATGTACCTTAGTTTGAGTCTTATCCGGCGTTACCCTCAAATGACAATGAAATCGATTGATTAGAATTGTGGATAAACACTGGACGAACATTGAGAAGGCCCGCAGCAGGAACTATGACTCCTGACCACTGTCAAATCAGTGCACAACATCAAGACGATTCTAACTTCCCGAGTCTCGGTCTAATTCCAAACTGTAGTCCGAATGCAGAAGAACCAAGCAACCCAAACATGTAAAAACGAACAGAAAAAGGCGCAGGGTTTTCCGTACGAGAGGGGGAGGATTGCGCAGACCTTGTACGACTACGGACCCAGCCCAGTGCTGACAGAAATGAGTACCAACGTTACACAGTACATACACTGCCGTTGAGGTCTCCTCGAGTCCGAGTCAGAGTCTCGAGTTTCAGGTCGATGAAGGGATCATGGGTCGCGGACTCGAACTCAGACTATCGCAGCTATTTATTGCTATTGGGAGCGTGGCGCTGAGATCTTCGATCTGCGAACTGAGGAGAATGAGGGAGCCTGGATGCTGGAAGGGCTGAGTGAGAGTTCGCAGGAGGGTGGTTGCACTTTGCTGAGTCTGAGCTTGTTTCATTGTTGTCATCTCCTGGTCAGTTTGCAATGTTCCTGCCTGCCTATGACTTTATTTATGGATACAATAATCATAGTGGCAGGCAGAAGCAATTTTTATGATACCCTTTGACCATGTTCAGTATATGTTGTTACCTAAGTACCTATGCCATGTGTATGGTCTTCACCAATCATATGCCCTACCTTATATTTTGATTGAACTTGACACTCAACCCTCGTTTCGCATTGTACGATGATCTTCCATGAATAGAGATCCTGCACTAGTGACAGCAACTCACATATCACAAGAGTTCACATTGATGGTTGACTAATGTGCAGCTGGCAGCCTGGCACGCCTCACTTGGAATATCCGTAGTATCATTGGCAAAGCTGCAAAAGCTGGAAGACTATGACGAGAAGGATAACAACAGGATGAAAACATAAGGAAATCACTCAGCCTACTATCAATTATTGAGTCCCAGGCGAAGTATTTCAAATCAACAAATACCGATCATGGGTTCTATTGGATCACGCCGCAGCCGTCAGTCCCCGATCTGACGCCTGGGCCTGGGCCCCGCGCACACTAGCTTCTATAGCTTGAACTGTGACTTAAAATCATTCGTACCATTTTCCCTCTGGGAATATAGCACAATCTATCAAGATCCAAGTGACATCTCTTGCAGGTCCCCAAGCTCTATTGGGTTCGTTTCTGGTTTCTAAACTCGACAAGCGACCAATTGGTCGGTCCGTCCTGCATGCATGGCCTTTCCCAGGATTCCGGTCGCGAGCAGGTCAGTACTGTCGATTGTCTTTAGCTAGGTACTCAGTACTCGTCGATCACAGTATCCTTGTTGACTGTTCGCTACTTTTGCACGAGTTTGCTCGTGTTCAATGACAAGTAGAACTCGGCGCTGATTCTCTCAGAGGGAAGACAAGGGTCATGTTAACAACTCAGTGCGCTCCGCACCTGTGATTTCATAAACACAGCTTAATTTCTGTTCTAGAACACGCTAATAGAGTTTGTTCGTCAGTTCGGCGGTGACTATCAAGACTATGACTTGATCACTTGGGGACAGGCGGGTACGTACTTTGTGCGTTTCTCCTCTGGGGGCTTTCTCCTTCCCTGAGGATCGGAGTACAGTGGTAAGCATACATAACTCATACCAATATTCTTCTTCGGTCTGTTGTTCTTCACCGAGTTTTGTCTTTCTCTTCTCGACTTGTTTCGTGTTTTGTTTTCCGAAATTATACCAGATGAAGCTAATCATTGAGAAAGTTTAACCTCTGAGCAGCCACAAGGGGGGAACCAGTGTCTCGGGCTCCTGGGGCTGAGTGGGATTTGTCAAAATCGAGCCATCAATAAATATGATCAACAGATGACGAAGATCCCCGAAGTGGATTCGTGGAAGATCAGCCAAGCACTAAGCATGGACAGCGTCATATAGTAGCCCTGATGTGTTCATAGTTCATAGTTCGAGTCCTAGACTAATACTCAAATATTGTAGGACTAGACTAGACCATAGAAATATAAGGCAGGATGCAACAATAATATGTCCAGCACTCGGGTGACTCGAATCTAAGACAAAGCTAGTGAGCTAGTGGTACCTTACTTTAGGAAACTACCTACTTACCTAGTGGCCCTCTCCTCTAACCTTATCGGTCATTCCCCTCTGTCGACTTGGATCTGTCGATTTTCTGGCCTGTTTCTTTCGGTCTCTCTGCATCATCGTGCGCCCCAGCACTATGGAAGGACCGATTAGCTCCGCGTCTTCGCATAGGGTTAATAAAAGCAGCTCGAAATGACTAGTTGTCATCTTTCTTCATTTACTCTTTTAGTATGCTTTCCATCCTGGTGGTCCAACTACGTAAGCAGAAATATCAATATTCTCCAGTATATACTCGCTAGATCAGATCAGTTAGAGCATCGTCAGGAAACGCTCTCGGGTCTATGCTGCCCAATGATGACCCATAAGAATCCCAACAACAGGACTACACCACGAATCATAGGGAGAAGGGCAGCAATTAGTACAGTATGATATAGGTAGTATTGATAGAAACAGCGCGAGAAGAGAATTTCTGCCCCCAATGGCTCGGAACAAACGAAAAAAGAAACAAGTAGCATCCGCCATCACGTTCGGGTTGACCGAGTCAAGTGGACACAAAAAGCAAATGGATAGAAGACAGGTATGGACCACTTCATGTATGCTTGATAGAACAATAGTAATAATGATGATGATTATTCCAAGCAGAAGATCTTGCTGCTGTCTTCTAACTTGGAATTAGATCACTTGCGTTGATTTTTCTTTTTCTTTTTCTTTTTGTTTGTCCCTTTAACTCCCCCCATTCCTCTATTTTTTTTTTTTTTTTGGTGTTTTTTTATTTTTTCTTTTTACTTTTTCCCCTCGTTCTCGTCATATGTTGTGTATTTCTTTCTTTCCTTTTTTTTCTTTTGTTTTCGTTTTTTTATTGAATTTAATTTAATTTAATTTTACTCATCTTTTTGTTGCTTGCGCTTGCTTGCCTGGATGTAAGCGCATCAATAAAGACCACCAAGAGATCAGCAATACTTCAGCCTTTCCCTTATATTGCACTGCTTCTAAATGATACAGCCCCTAGATGCTGATCCTGTCTTCTCCTGAGAGTTTAAATATATACCCTAGAGACCGCTTATTTCTTGATCTATTCTAGTCACTGTCAGTTGAAGTATATCTTGCAACCCATCCTTGCGCTCTTGTTCCCCCACTCTCTCCACAGTCTCTGGTGTCCCTCATCTGTCAGAGCAGGTTGCTTGGGCTGCAATTATAGGACTACAGTCATTGGGTCTTACCTTTTCTGAATCATAGAACAATTTATTATTAGCCCTGGTTCTCTTCCGCTCTTTGTCATTCTGCCGCACTGTTGTGCGTTTCGTTCTCTACCAGAGGTTACCATTCTCAAAGAACCACGACTTGGGAGGGGCTCAGTGTATCAGAGAGGTACGTCGTTGCTAATGATGCGTACATATTCTGCATTTCAATCTGGTTATGTCAAAACATCTTCATTCATAACGCTGATGGATACCAGACAGCGCATGCTTGCGCAACACGGTACATTGAACCGCACAGAGATTCGGCACGAGACTCGGCACATCCGATAGCAAGAGTATCGTTCCGAACTGCTTGTACCAGTCCATGAATGAGTGGAAGAGGAGTAGGAACTCACGTTGTAAAGGCTTTCACACTGACGACGTCGTTAACGACCAAACACCACAATCCGGCAAACTGGAACCATACGCGAGTCCTCCACTCTCCCCCGAATCGCATTGGTCTCTTGACCTCGATCCAGCGCGCAGGGTCTCGTGGGACCGACTGCGTGGTATGGATGGCGATAGCCGACGCATGAAGCAGCATGATCCCTCCAGTTTCACAACCAGCTCGGGGCAGACACGTCGAGGGGTCCCCAGTTCATCCCGCGGTGCTGCGGATCGTTTTCGACAGCATGGCCAACCTTCAGCACGTGGAAACCATCCAGGATTGTCACAAGCAGCGACAAGATCTCGACTGTCAGCCTACATGGACTATGGATACACAGACACTGCGTTTCAGGGTGATTCCCTGCACGGAGACGAATTACAACCGTATCCTACGACGTTGCGCGAACAACATCGCCAGCAGTCGATACAGCAACCCTTCGCCGCGTATGAATCGGAGATGGTATATAATCTCGGCCAGCAAGGTCCGACACAAAATCCGTACGAGGTCGTGCCACAGTACCCAGCACGGCAGTCTGCAGCGATTGACGCCCTGTCCAGCCAATTTGCCGTTCCACAGTACTTTCCAACTAATGAGCCGATGGCAACAGGGGTCCCTGCAGAGGTTTCGCCCTACCTGAACCCGCACCTCTCTTCACCTGCTTATAACCAGCCCGGTCCCATTGGGCGCTCGAGCGCAATGCAGCCCTTTCCCGCAACCATGGCCGAGTTTACACCTGTGGGGACAACGGCGAGACGTTTGGAGCAACAAGAAACGTCTCAGCAGCAGCAACATCATTCACAGCAACAGCAGCAGCAGCATGTAATTGCAGATTCGACAAATTTGAATGAAGAATATGGTCGGTTTCAACGAGTCTTGCGGTCGACGTTCGATCACATTCGCGCCGGTCGATTGGTAGAGGCCGGGCGATCACTCTTGGAAATCTCCGAGTGGCTTGTCACTAATGCGCGGGAACTCGGTATGTCTCTTCCCTAGCGTTTGTTTGGATTCCCACTCATCACCTTATCCACCATCCTTCAAGAATCGTACCTTTTTATCGTTACACTGAATACAATAATACGTTCACAATGAATACATCATCTGTTTTTGTTGATCGCACTCTTGGCACACGCCAATGATACCTTCGAGCCTGCGTAGCGGGCATATGAAGATCAATTTTATGATGAGGCATTTTTAGTTGCTGACCTTTAACCAATCCTAGGCATTTTGAGCGACGATCCGATGTTCTATTCTGATCGATTACAATTATGGAATGACTTCAACATCTGCTGGTTGGCTGTCTGCCAAAGACAGAAAGATATGACACAGGAGGTGTTGCGTACCGGCCATCAACCGTCGAACACCTCAATGCTCAGTAGCGATCGTATGGACGATATGGGCAGAGAACTGATTCAACTATGCGATCAAATGGAACAGCATGGACTGGTGGACTATCAGATGGGCATTTGGGAGGAGGAGATACTCTGTGGTAAGAACCCTACATTAGTCGAGAAAGAAATCCTTTCCAAAAAATTTGGCGCAGCTTTCTGATTCGGCGACTCATCGCATAGTCCTCGGGGAATGTATCGATCTGATAGAAAGACGACCAGATAATATGCGGGCACATGGAGTGAACGCCGCCGCAGCCACCACTTCGCGGTCCTGAGTGATGGTCTCCGTCGAGTTCGAGCTCACTCTCCCGAATGGCGCAGTCATATTCTGCACTTCCGTGATTGTGCTCGCGTCCGGCCTAACGCAGGAACTAATTTAGTTCTCAAGGACGGATCCCACGAGTCCATACGCACACTCTATTGTTCATACCACCGTGTCGGACTATGGAGTACCACCGTATGGTCCGATCCTCACTTCTCAGTCCGCACTACGGAGCACTTTCCTTGAATCATGTGTCCATGACTGCATGTCTCTATTTCTTTACGAGTAGGGCGGAGAGTTAGGCCTTTTAATTCCCCGGCTCCATTGTCCGCAGGGCATGAAGACCTGAGAAGCTTCCCCCGCAGGGCTACCATAAGCCCTCCTGGGTAGGCATCTGCCATGAGAGGTCTCCCATCATCATTCTCATCTCCGGCGCTCTTGTTCCTGAGACATGAGACTGAAACCGCATATTACCCACTATCGTCTCATGTATCATTGATGCCTCCTTCAGGCAACATTCAATTTTGTATATATATATACCCCTCACGCGTGACCCTTTTCGTCGCATTTTCGGTGCAACCAGTGGGCGAGTCTTTCTGAGCGTATTCAGGATATATCACAGCTTTCTAGCGATAGAAATTCTTGAAACTTATTTCCCGTGCGGCCTACTCTGACCACTTCAACAGAACAAACCAGTAGGGGCGCGACCGGGTAACGCTGGGCCACACATCCAAATTCAATACAGCCGCCTGTAGCGCCGTGTGACGCCGGTGCAAGACTAGCAGGTCCCGGTTTCCAGGTTCGGAACCCGCAAGGCTATCAGCACCATTGTGATTTGTGAGAGAGCACAATGAGGGGGATCCGACTCCTTGGTCGCGGTCATCACCGGACTCCGATCATCCACGATCGCCGACCTGCACCTGATCGACCAATCGTGGCGCTTCTTCCTCCTCTTTGAGGATTGCCAAGTAGCCTCACTTTTTTCTTATAATGTCAGAGTGACCACCTGCCTGGCCCAGCTCCGCCGGAGGAAAGATGTGGGGGCGTATGACCATGACCAAGACGTAACCAAGACATGGCCGAGACATGACCAGGAAGACGTCGTCTCGACCACTGTCTACACGAATCTGGACAAGTCGAGCATTGCATTGATGCAATGCAATCTCTTAGACTTTAGGAGACGTGCAATTACTCTCACAATCCATGACTCCCATCATGATACCAAGAGTCTACCTCTACGAATTAGTTTCCGGAAAATCCATCAAACTCGAACTCAAGCCTTCTTGAAACCTAGAAATGCAACTAGGAGGGAAGGAAGCGTCCGAGGGGGCTTCCTGTTTCTCCAAATGAAAACACGACATGGTGATATCACTACGCTCGATTCCTCACATTTCGACTTCGGGGTGTTCTACAGATCGCGTCCCAACACCAAGGGTCGGGAGTCGCTCCCGGTTCCGCGGACGCTAGCCTACCGCTAACCACGTTACCATACCAAGGGGCTAAGGTATCTTGATGGATACTCTGTAGACTAGATCGAGACGTGATATCCCTTGGACGGATGGAAGGTGATGACTATGAGCTGCAGCTTAGATATTCATTATTCATCCCATAGCTAGATACACGCGACATATTTTGAGCCTTCATGAACAGGAATATGGTAAATCACTGGCACAGAGAGACTAAATTTACATGTATATATATTCCTTGCTGATATGTGTAGCTAACCTCGTAGGTACGTATATGGCTAAAAATTCCGCTTTATGTGGTGGCGTTACATTCTACAGGACGCGTAGTCGTAGATTATATGTATCCTGATGTGTTGACATTCTTGAGTCCCTTGCTATGTAATTTTTATGAATAGAAGAGACCTCCCGAGCAAAATAAGGTAACATGTGTTGACACCACCTCCATCGACGAAGGATAAATTTGGAATCAAAAATGTTTCTTATTTCCTCGTTGTTTATTTTCTCTGTAACGAAAGTATTCGTAGTTTGATGGTATGCACCGCCTATATATACTCGCAACCTATAAAGCCACACGCGTGAGGAAGATATATATTGGATGGTCATGGACTGTATATGTGCATGTCGTCGTGTCTGTGGTTCCTTCAAGGATGCCAGGATGTAAACTACAGAGGTCATTGATCATCGATGATCGTGAAAATTCATGTCAGAGCCAAAGAGGCAGAAAGGACCGGCAAGCGTTCAACGTTCGACCGCAGCAAGCAATAGACAAAAACAACAACGCCAGGTAGCAAGACTCGAATATACTCATGTGCAACACTTAGATTTGGCCTGTTCAAAACACCGGTCGGTCAGTCCTGCCCTGTCCTTTCCGGCGAACAACCCGCTAGAACATACTCAGTGTCATGCTCAAGCTGACATCGGTATTCTCCACCATCTCCGTGAACTCCTCGAAGCTGATCTTGCCGTCGTGGTCCTTATCAGCCTCCATGATCGTTTTATCCACGATCTGCTGCAGCTGCACGTCCTTCAAGTTATTGCCCACCATCATCTTCAGCACGATGAACAGCTCGCCGTTGGAGATGTAGCCGTCCCGGTCAATGTCGTAGACCTTGAACGCGAACCGGAGCTTCTCCTCTTTGTTGCCCTTGGAGCTGAAAGCCGACAGCCCCGACACGAACTCCTGGAAGTCGACATCGCCGCCACCGTCTTCGTCGAAGATCGCGATCATTCTGTGTATCGGTAAGCATATGGCCGATGCCCTGGTTTTCCTCCACGGTGCCACCATCTATCGCTTCTCTCACGTACCTCGTTGCGAGCGGGTTGGAGGACACTTGTGGGAGGGAAAGGAACTCGTCACGATCGATGGTGCCGGAGCTATCCTGCGACAGTTTAAGCTATATTATTCCCGTAATTCTTCACGTATTGATCGGACCTTGTCAAGTTTCATGAATCGCTTGCGAAGCCTGTCGACCTCATCTCTGTCGACTGTCGCTGATGATTAGATCGCGCCCTCAATCAAAGGTAGAGGATAAAACGCCGGGTCAAGACTGACAGTTTGAAGCCGAGACAATGTTGTCTAATAGCTGTGATGTCCCAACAGATGCTCTACGCCTGCGTGCATCATACATAGCGGCATTATTTGGTTCACTGGGTTGCTCCATGTCGGTTATTGGTCGTGTGTGATTGAGCGGTATGCGAAAGTGAAGATAAAAATCGTGGGGAAATTATGAATGAAATAAACTATGGATGTGCAGTAGAGGCTAGTGGAAAGTGCTTATTAACCTGGTTGTGATAATCAACAGGAACACAGCCAGTGGCGGATAACTTTGAGGAGTGATGGCGAGTGGGAAAGTCTATTCAGCTACCCACTGGTGCGGCTCCGGGATTCACATAGCTCATTACATGCCAAGGACATCACCCGTTCATCAACTTGATATCAGCCAGCCCCGCACTAGCCGGAAACGGAGAGGCAAGCGAACCCCTGAGGCCGTGCGCCGGCCTAAGACAGGCCACGTCTGGGTGACATTACAACGTCAACTCAACCGCCAGTGCCGATACTACGAGATTTCAGTCGTCAATATCTTCAACCATCCATCGATTTTTATCAAAAAAATACGACTACGCGCTTTCGCATGATCAGGCTTATCGATACATACTAATTTTGGGACCACTGTCCCATGGTCGTTGCCGCATTTGCGCCCCAAAGTTCGTATGACTAGATACGGGGGTATGGGGAGGACGCGCCCAAAAAAGCTCACCTCGAAGGCCTCAATCCCCATTGTCCGGGAACATGAGATCGATATCATCGACGATGAGGTCCAGAATGCCCTACAACAGGTGGAAACTGGTGTCGAGAAGGCTGAGGAGTCGGTCAGTGTTTTTCCCCGACTAATTTTTAGCCATCCCTGCATGTATCACGTGATCATATCACAACCTCACCTCTCAGTGAAAATTTTGTCGACCGATATATTGGGCTCCAATCAGCGTTTGCTAACGCTGTTTTCAATAGGAATTCCATCTTCAAGCTGCTATCAGCGCGACCGCCCAAGGAAAAGTAAACGAAGCTCACATTCCCACACCAGAGACCGTCCTCAGCAATCTTCGATATGACGAGCTCTATCCCCCCATCTTCTCGCAGCCGGCGACATACATCCGCTTCTCCTCAACTGTCGAGGACTGTTGCGGATGCCCGTATAACATGACCGAAGAGGACGATGTCTTCTTCAAGATCATGAACGAGAAGCGGGAGCCGTCGAACCGGATCACAGAGGATCAGTTCGAGGAGGTGATGTACTTCTTCGAGGAGACGGCACAGACGAAGCAACCATTTGCAGCTGTAGATAGCCCTCCTGTCCTGAGCTTCGCAGAGATGCAAGACTCGATGGATGCAACTGTAGAGGAGAGCGTCAAGCGTTTTGCAAAGGACATATATGAGCACTGGAAGTTGCGAAGGATTGCCGCTGGGAACCGCCCACTCCTACCGAGTCTCAAGGTGAGCAGACTTCGTCGCATGGTTACCAATTTCCCACGACTGACCCTGAGCAGTTCGAAACCGGTCAAGATACCGATGATACAGACCCGTATGTCTGCTTTCGTAGGCGTGAAGTCCGTCAGATTCGGAAGACCCGCGGCAGAGATGCCCAAAGTGCCGATAAACTGCGCAGGCTCAGAAAGGAGCTGGAAGATGCTCGACAGTTGGTTGCACTGGTGCGCCAGCGGGAGTTGGCAAGAAAAGAGATGCTCTCCATGGAGCGGCAGATTTTCCTGCAGCGTTCCGAGGTGAAGGAGATGAAGAGAAAACTCAACATCAAAGACGATGACGAGGATCTCATCAACCAGAAGGTAACGTCAATACCAGCGCGATTTCCTCATGCGTTTGCTAATTTGCTGGAGCAGCCAAAGAAGAAGCCTGCGGAGGCGCCAGCTGCACAACGGCCGACCGCTCCTCAGATCCGGATGCCACAGAAGCCCGGTACGCAGGCTGCGGACGACCTGCAACTGCTGGAAGATGTCCAGGCGGAGAAAGAAAACGAGATTCTGCGGGATATCAAGCAGAACATCGCGAAGCATATCAAGTGGAACGAGGGCTATGTGGATTTCACAAGAGCGCCTCTCTCACCACCTCCGGAGAAAACCTTCCGAGCCGCATTCCGCCCGGCAATCACCACCCAATTGCCAACTCCTCCTTCTTCAGATTCGTCCGACAATATGATGTTGGACTCTGCGTTAGATACTGCCAATTCCCTCTCCTTCCGAGATAAGCTAGTCCCTCGTACATGGGAGATGAACGAGGACACCAGCAGGATACCATCTTTCAGGAGGCGCATTGGGCGCGGCGGTCGGTTGATGATTGATCGTCGAAACCTGGTGTCGCGGTGTAGAATCGAGATGGATCCGCTGAAGGCTGATCGATTCAAGTATGATCGGGAGGATTCGGACGATGAATCAGAACTCGAATGTGATCCGTACGATGTCCAGATCATGCAACATCGTGCCATAATGGCTGCTAAAGCACGAGATCAAGCTGCTGCTGCCGCCCAAGCACATGCGCAGGCTCAAGCAGCGCAAGCGCAAGCACAGGCTCAAGCGCAGAAACGGTTGCAGGCCGAACAGACCACAACCAACAACGGGCCCCCGAACATGGGGCAGACAATGGGATCGAACCCCGGGCCTGGTGCCGTCGCCTCAACTTCGTGAGATATGAGCTGGGCTTTATTTCCTCTCTCTTCGTCGTGTCTTCTTTTTTTTAATTCCCCCCACTCATATCTTGCATTTGGCGGGCGTTTCTCGATCCTTTGTTCCCCTCTGCGTCGTCTTTTCACCTCAATACTCCTGTACTTGTACTTTTACCGCCCCTCCGCTACCTTGACCTCACGAGCCGCCACCTTTTTAACCTTGACTCCGAACCAACTATTTCGTCCCAAGGACGATAGTTGTGGATAACCCCCTGTTATCATGATATGACCCTGAAATTATGTGAATGTTAGTGTACATAGCCTGTTCTCTTTCCTCTTGACTTTTTTTCGAAACCTATCAGCCGATAGACTCGTGTACGGATAGCGGAGCTTGATGTCAGCAACGAAGAAAATAACAAAAGAAGAGACGAATGATCCCTTCCATCAAACCTAAGACGTAGCGGCACGTGTTCCGCATATGTCAATTCCTGGGAGCTTTCGTTCTCCTGGAATCTCCACTGTCGCTGTGGGCGCCTCGTTTGAGACCGGACCCTCCGTTGGACTGAGCGGAGTTCGTGATGAACTCCTCAAGCATGTTGGCCAGAGTTTGCAAGATATGTTTCTCACCCAGGCGAACCTGAATAGCCATCTTCTGCCGTCGGTCGAATTGGTCCAGGGGCTGAGATGCTTCAGACTGAATGAGCCGCGAAAGGATCTCCTCATCCTGGGCAACAGTTGTGGGGTACTGGCTGCCCATGAGCTGGATGGTCTTTAGCAGAATAGAAGCTTCGGCGTGCCCAAGGGACGGCTTGGGCGGTCTGCTCTTCGATTTTTGATGCTCCAATTGCTCTGGTGAGAGTGTGAGCGTCTTGAGCAACAAGAGAAGCTCATCCGGAAGGATGTCTGTAAGCGAGTCCTCGGGCGAGGGTCTGGGAATGACATATCCGTCATCGAGGAGTTCCAAATCTTCCAACAACGCGAGCTAGGGCACAAGTCAATTATCGAGCCGCGGAAAATGTTGAAACCCGGAAAATGGAGGAGGTGGTAGGTACCGGAGGATGACTTTCAATGTCCGCATTTTGAAGACCGGCAGACCGGCAGATTTGGTCAAGTGACAATTCGACCACATCGTACTGAGCGTAGTTGTCGGTTACATAGCCATAGCGCCTTAGAAGATCGGCACGGGGTAATTCTCCATAGTCGTTGAAAATCTCCTCACCAGCGTGGATGGGCTTGATGGCTTTCATGACCAAAGAATCCTCCTCTTGAAAGAGGCGTGCCTGCAGGAATTGAAAACAATGAGCACTGATATGGAACACAAGGAGTGAGTGTGCGGGAAAGGACACGCACATTATTTCGATCCGCATCCGCGTTGAGGATGTCTGCCAGCGGTACCATGCCTTTAGAAGACTGGTCCTGCTCATCATCGGTCACGTAACCGTCTTCTTCGTCATTGTCCTCATCGTATTCATCCTCTACCTTTTCAATATCAAATGCATAGGCCATAATGAGGGACCCCATGATATGAGCCAAGCCCAGAAGGGCCTGGGCACCGGCTTCACCGTCCCAGGAGGCTAGGCTCTCAACTGGCGGAAAGAGAGAAGGATTGGCCCTCACAACCGGTGCAATCATCTGCATGATCGAGTCTTCGGCACCCTCTTTCCCTATCTTGCTAACGATTGCACTGCCTTGCAGCTCCTGAAGTTCAGAAGGGGACCAGAACATCAGCGTGTCAAAGCTCTTGGGAAGAACCTTAAAGTACGGCGCCCAAGCAGATTGCTCTCCTAAGAGATATTCGTACATCATCACCAGAATCAGGGACAGCCATGGGCCTAGTTTCTCCAGATCCTGAGAGAGCAGATCCTTCAACTTCGAATTCTGCACCGACAGAACGAGTCCGCGGGGGATGGAGAAAAGCTCTTCGCCGTCGAAGATATCGGACCGAGCCACTGATGAGTGAAGATAAGTGATCAGATAGTGGTATTTTGAAGATGGTGCTTCGTTCTGGACAGAAAGAAAAACAACGGATCTAAAACCTTCGGATGGGTGGCCACATACCTACACCTCTCCCAGCAGATTTTGATCGTAGATCAGCGACATTGATTTTCGAATTGATTCTCACACCCGGATTTCCAGCTAGCCATGTGATAAACTCATCTGACTGACGCTGGAAGCTGTCGGAATCAGGAAAGTGGGCTGAGGACGACATTCTTTTACCGATGAAGAATGTTTGTGCCCCGTGTGGGTGAAGTAGTATGAAGGGACCCCTCAAGATGAGATACACACAGACGGTTTCGACAAGACAGAGGGGACGGATCGAGGAGATAGAGAGAGAAGTAACTCTCAGGAAGTCTCCAAGGCAATGGAGGGATATCACAAAAGCAATCCAACGTTGTGGGAGGGGAAATGAATGGAGTGGGTTCTCAGTGCTAGTGAGCTGGTAGTTGAGTAGCATTTAGCTTACCTTTATTGTATACCCCCGTCGTCGGATAAACGCTACCACCGTGTGTCAAGCCGCCCGTCCGCCAATAGATAGCGCCGCTGATTGAAAACGGGAAAAAAAGAAATAGCGAATGAAAGCCGAGATTACCCCTCTGCAGGCGAGCTCACCGTAACGAATGAGCCAACCTCTAATGGATGTGATGATTATCTCTTGAAATTTGAATCTTAGAATTGTCCGATATCAAGTTCTTTCCAGTCATGATTGCAATCGGACTCGAAGGCTCCGCCAACAAACTTGGGGTGGGCATTATGCTCCATCCCGAGGATGGCAGCACCCCGCGGGTCCTTGCTAATATTCGTCACACCTATGTCTCCCCTCCAGGTGAGGGGTTTCTTCCCAAAGATACTGCGCGGCATCATCGCTCTTGGGTAGTGAAGCTTGTAAAGAGAGCGCTCAGAGAAGCTCGTATCTCAGTGCGTGATGTGGACTGCATCTGCTTTACCAAGGGCCCTGGCATGGGTGCTCCGCTTCAGAGCGTCGCTGTGGCTGCCCGGACGCTGAGTCTATTATGGGGCAAAGAATTAGTTGGTGTGAACCATTGTGTTGGACGTATGTGTGACCATCGACGCTGTCCGCGGTCTCATACTTGAGACCTGAACATTCGACAGCCTCCCGACATTCCTACTAGAGAGCTAACCACTCGCTTAGATATTGAGATGGGCAGACTAATCACTGGCTCCACCAATCCTGTCGTTCTCTACGTCTCAGGAGGTAACACACAGGTGATTGCCTACAGTTCGCAAAGGTATCGGATCTTCGGCGAAACCCTCGATATCGCCGTGGGCAATTGCCTCGACAGATTCGCCCGAACATTGCACATCTCCAATGATCCTGCGCCAGGGTACAACATTGAGCAACTAGCGAAGAAGGGCACGCAGCTGGTCGATTTGCCGTACACAGTGAAGGGCATGGATTGCTCCTTTTCGGGAATCCTTGCCGCCATTGACGGATTGGCTGCATCCTACGGCTTGAACGGCGAAGAGAAAGAAGAAGAAGAAGGTGCAGGAGATGATTCTAGACCCACACGCGCAGACCTGTGCTTCTCGCTCCAGGAGACTGTGTTTTCCATGCTCGTTGAGATTACCGAGCGCGCTATGGCGCATGTGGGCTCCAAGGAAGTCCTCATAGTCGGCGGCGTCGGGTGCAATGAACGATTACAGGAGATGATGGGAATCATGGCTCGCGATCGCGGTGGTAGTGTCCATGCGACGGATGAGAGATTCTGTATTGACAATGGAATCATGATCGCGCAGGCAGGTTTGCTCGCGTACAAGACAGGTTTCCGCACTCCGCTGGAGGAGTCGACTTGTACGCAGCGGTTCCGAACAGACGACGTGTTTGTAAAATGGAGAGATTAATATGAGCACCAATAATGATGATGACACATACGGCTCGGTCTACAGACATAATCATTCGCCTTGTAATACTGGGAGCCGCCATTAGGGACCTCTGTGTATAGGAGAGCTTGATACTTCTATCTCGTCCAGAAGAGGCCTGCAATTGCTCAATGCTAAGAAAAAAAAATGTACATCGCTTGGGAAATCTAGTCGATAAATACGGGAATGGGAAGATCACCTGGTAACCTGACGATGACCGCAACACAAGCGTGCACCAGCCCATGAGGAACAGATAAGGTACAAAAATGTTGGAAGGGGCAGCGGCAATTGATGACATTGCATATCGACATTCATGCTGTAATAACCAAGAAATGAAATGTAAACAGCGCGGTCATAAATGAAATTGTTCATCATATGTGAGTGGATTGACTGTAGCCATGCGCCGTGAGGCATGTGAACTGATACGGCTCTTGCATATATGCATCTATCGGAGGAATTTATGACCATGAACAAGTCGACGAAGTGTCCTTATCGTCGAAACAGATCCTGTAAAGGAAGCGGGGGAGGCGAGTGGCGTAGCGAAGGGTCACTGACACCGAGAGACTGCGGCCCCTGACCCAACCATTTCGGGCGCCAACGCCCGCGGTGTCCCGGAGATTGGCTCCCGCATGGTAAGAGACTGCGCAGCAAGCGCCTTTTC
The DNA here is from genome assembly GCF_010724455.1 of Aspergillus lentulus. The sequence continues at coordinate 197,179 of NW_022983888.1, read as the reverse complement.
CTAGCGGTTACTAGCCCGTGATGTGGCTGGTCGGCTTGTACAGTATCGTTGTGACATACTGCGCAAGGTTGAGTCTATACTCTGAAAAAATGTGGTGGAATTTGGCGGAGATCTTACCTTTCGTTTGTATCTGGTTGTCACACTGGTCGCCAGAACGCCATTTTTGATGCTACTCGTTGCGAGATGATTGAGTACCGTATGATTAGGATAGTTGAGAACACTGCTGTCATCTTTCATCGGCGTCGTGCCGTTCAGGATCGATTTACCCAAGAAAAGTGGAAGACTTGGGGGCGTAGGAGTATCACCAATCACATTAGCGGCTTGCTGGTATTCTGGACTGTCTTCATCCTTGTCAAGATCGACAAGAAATTGGGGGATAATAGTCTGGAAGTCACCCAAGGGAATCTCCTCTGGTTCTTCCTTGTCCGACTGATCTTCGACATCGGCTCCATTGCGGTCGTCCCCAGTAAAATTGGGAATAACCTGGGGAGGATGAACGCCTGAAGGAACTGCACTTTTGTTCGTTCTATCACTCCCCCTGCGCGATCGGTTGACGTCGTCCGCGCTGACCTCAATGTAGTTGACAAGATGATTCGTAAAATCGACTGCAGTCGGCAGATTATCTGAAGCCCGCATTTCCCCATCCACAATAAACTTCAGATGGTGTGTACCAGGACGGAGATTTAACGTTGTGGACATGATCCCTGGATTACTTTCACTGTTCACAATCATCGATTAGCACTCGTGCCATCATCTTGTTGGACCAGACAGCGAGAAGTTGCATGCTGGACTGGAGGGCGAGAAAGAAGAGGAGAGTGGTCGAAGACAAAAACAATGAAAGGCGTTGTTTAGCCCTCATGATGGTTTCGCAAGCCCATGCACAAAGAGGACAGATTGAGACGCAGCAGTAAGTGTGGAGGGTTACATACTTTCTGTGCAGACGATATTTCTTTTCCCAATTCACAAAGGTTCCAGTAACGTATACTTTTTCTCCGGGGCCATTCCATTCGATAAATGTTGGTACAGCCCTGCCTACACCGCTCGGGGTATATGGTTCGAGCTCGTCAAGCGTCTCCTCATCGTCAACTGCAGTGTTGGTGATGCCTGCATTGTCTTGATTTGCTTGTTCGCCCAATGGACGGTCGCTCGAGACAAAGCCGATATGTGAGTCCTCTGGTCCGATGATCGGTGAACCTGGAGTAGCCGTCGCATCGCCGATGGGTAGGGGCATCCGAGGCGGACGTTGAAGGTGGGTGGATGCACTATAATATGTGTTAAGAGGTGGGCCAGATGGTGCTACAGACGCATCATTTCTGGCAGCAGACCGAGAAACTGGTACTTGCACAGGATTCGAAGGATCCGGTGAGTGGATATCCCTGTAGTGAGGCTCTGCCTTCTTTGCATCATGTCGGTCCTGTCGCTCGGAATTACCCTTAGAAGAGTCTGTAATATTGCGCGATTGAAGGCGCTGCTGAACTGGAGTTTGATGTGCTGGGGCCGACTGTCCTGTTGCTGTCTCGATAGACGCCGAGGGGTCGGCCGCAGTTGCCTTTGCTGCTCCGGAGATCGCGTTGGTTGACGGCCGGCGATTCACCTTCTTATCGCCTGCGGGAGCCGATAAATTCGATGAGGCCGAACTTGGCGGAGCATCTCCGGAAGGGCCCTTTGAAGGATTGTTGCCCATCTGGGGCGAATGTGTGTCTGAGACGACCGGTGTGCACGGGGAATAAATGAGGGGGAGGGACAAGAAGTGACCACCGTATGTTAGGATGCCAGCATCAGCGCGCCAGCCTCCAGGGGCTGTACCGAGGGCCAAGCGCAAAGTGGATGAGCAATGATGCAAAATAAATGAGTTGGATGCGAATGAGATTCACAGTAAGTGTTTCAGGTAGACATGTAGGCAATCGAATCGTACTACGATTCACTCTGTCAACGGATCATCGGTATCTCACAGCATTTGATGATGTCGACGTTGTTCCGGGACTTGCCAAAAGCGTCCATTTAGGGTATAGGGTTTGATTCTCCAGCTCTGGGGTTGTTTTGTATTGGTAAGGTGCCGATGCCGCTTTAGGATAGGTAACAGGCCAAATTACTAAACTAAAATTAATTCGGTTTAGCGCCAACGCAGAGAGCTGAGGCGGGTCTTCGGCTCCACTGGATCTCTATCTACCGACATCATACTCCATTCCTGGCAGTAGTAGAACTTCAAGAACCTGTACCTTCATATTTCGTGGTCAGGTTGGGGTTGGGACATCGCAGTCGATAAACGTCCATCCCCTCATTGAGTTCAAGGATTAGTCAGCCTACTATTGCACCTCCGTTGTCCGTCATATATTAAAGGAATGCGACTGTAGTCCAAGTGTTGTATTTCAATGGCATGGGCTTCGGCAGTTGCAACTTTGCTTTACTCTATCATATACCCCTTGACATTTTTGGCATATTGTGTGTTTGGACTGTTAAATCTCTTGGTCACCCCACTGTGGAAACTGGGACTTGGTGTCTTAAACCTTGTCCTCCTCCCTCTCAGGATTCTTGCTAAATTTGAGGTATGGACGTGTTGAAAATTCCTTTACGAGCTCTTGTATCCATACACTGCACGCCGCTACATTTGGGTATTAGAGCGAGACGAGACTGACATGTGTCGCAGGCCGTGCTGCTATTCTTCGCGACGGCTCTAATTATCGGGTTGATTCTCGGCACTGTAGTGCATCTGTCCAGTACATTTGTCATCGAGACACTTAACGAGTCATTGGGATTCTCTGAAAATCCACCGGGTCGTGAAGTCTCAAAGACTCGGCCACGTCGGTCCGCCGACGTAGTCCGGAAGCTTCCATTTGCGGCAAGACCAAGATCACCCAGGGACATTCTTGTGAAATGGCCTGACACGAGAGATGTCAAAGCTCGCAGTGACAAGGGAGGGTTACTCTCTTCCTCGATTTTAGAAGAGGAGGAATTCAGCCATGATTCTACTTAGCAGGCTGAATGTTCCGCCAAGGCGTGTGGAACCTCGGTCTGTTAGCCCATAGAACCTTATGAGAAGATTATGATTGAAGATGAGGAAAGGTCGAAACAAAACCAATTGCAGTATGGAAGTATCTATATGGCATCGAACCCAATGTCCATGTTGGACCCTGTCAACTGAGGCGGTTCGGGGAGGCATCCTGGTTAATCGCGAGCAGGGGCCATAAGAGGGTAGATTCACCGGTCTATGGATTGTATGTACATTAGCCAGCATATAAAATGAACTAACTGCCAGTGCAGACGGATCTCCAAAAATAGCGCACAAAAGCAACAAGAGCAACGACTCGTGTGTTGAACGTTAATACGCCGAAGGCGCATTTCACCCAACACAACCATAGATGCGACGAACCTGAGATATGCTCCCAGATCAGACCTAACAATTCGAGTAGGACCATTTGCAGTCCAGGACGTAACACGAATCCTCATCTGTCCAAGTGACAGCATACCATTTAGTAAGCCACTACGACTCCGGCCGTGGTTGATGGAGAAACCGCTAGTCTACTTCGCTGTTTCACTTAGACGGTTAATGCTCAATGAGAGAAACAGGATACTATGCCCGTTACAGGGCAACGGCTTGCGTCATGGTTTTGTTGGATGCTCTGCCAATAATAGTCGCGGATACCTCGGATGTGTGCCTGTCCCAGGGCAATCTGAAGCTGAAGGCTGGGACAGGTCTGCCATTCGCAGTTGTGACCATATCAACGCCCCCAAATGTCCCAGGATTGGATGTCTTTTGATGCTGACACGGTTATATGAGCCTCGTAAAGCAGAAGGACTACTGCATGGGGACGATCGGGGAGTTCCCGTTGTAGCCTCCCAAGATATGGTAGTTAGCGACGGAGAGAGCTCTGTTGACCCGTTGCTTTTGAGTTATCTGCGAGAGTCCTGACCTCCATTGGAAAGGGCAAAGGACTAAGCCATCGATGTTCAGAGATCTCGACTCTCTTATCGCGCTTGTCCTCCTTGTGTGGCCACAGTACCGAATTTTGGGTCACAGCACTAATACGCCTGCGTATGTCAGAGACGCATTGAGAAGTGACGTTATTACCTTTCGGACTGTGGACGAAGAGCCTCGACGACGGCGGTTCCTTCGCCTGCTTTTCGAGATGACTGGCAGACTGCTGTGACTCTTGTCCAGGGGCTGCACCTAGTGACAAGGGTTATACCACGGAGAAAGTTGTCAGTCGAATGGAATCGTGTTGACAGGGTAATTCGACTCAATCGCTGCGGGGAACTCCATTTGACGCGCTGACATTAAAGTGGTCTGTCTGAAAGAGAGATGTTAGCATAACTGCAAATATGTCGACAGAGACAACGAGACAGACGCTGAGGAGGAGCTTGTTATAAACAGGCAATTCTAAGAATATTGAGCCCAGTATGAGAAGCAATAATCTTGGTTTTGTCAAAGAGTTGCATTGTGAATTTCTATCAAACGACAGTCAAGACAATACTAATGCCCGACATATCAGGTAAACTATCAACAAGCATGTAGACGCAGTCCAACAAACACCATAATGATGTCCATCCTGCGATCCACCCCAACAAGATATGACAGCAGACTAGACGCAGGAGTTAACATGTCAGAAACAATAGTAAGAAACTCAAAAACCGCTGGAGTACTCGGACAGCCGCACAGACTCGGCGGAGAAATTCAATCTACCCCGGACTCTGGTAAAGAATCGAAGTTAATGGTGGATGAAAGTTAAAAAGCGAGGAAGTAGATCCATAGAGTCTGAGAATGATAGCACGCCTTGACTAGTCTATCAACTGAACCTTGCGTTGTTTAAGCAGGGAGGGAAGCAAGTATGCACACACTCTTGAGAACAGGCCATGGATGATGTAATTCCTTTATCCCTTATGAGAGATTAGATGGTAGATGTTGATCCATCGGAGGCAAGAATGTTCTTGACAGATTGTACGACATTGTTGACAGCTGGAAAGTTTCGAAACCCTTGCATTTCTTCATGCCCAAAATCTGGATAACAAACTTTGGTCATCGAAATTAGTGCAGAGGCTTATTTAGGCCGGCTGAGGATCAGGGCCCAGAAATAGTGAGTTTACATGATTACATCTGGGAGGTATTAGCAAAGTCTATTTCTGATGAAAAACTGGGTCGTCTGTAATTTTCAAAGCTTGCACTACTTCTCCCTGCCTGACCTGGATGGAAGTACTGTGTTCACTTGGATAGATGATACTAAGAGGATGGACTAGGAGTACGCCGTCTGCTCTCCTAGGAGACAATACAAGGCAACAAGTAGATTGCCTGTAGATAACAACTAACACACAACAAGTAATAGCAACAGTCACAACTGCAGTCCCCCATACTCAGATATGATTGATGGATGAGGCCCCCACTCTAGCCGCGCTGCAATTTCATCATCCCACAGGAGCAATGTAGATCTGCATTCAAGGAGTCAAATATGTGCAAATGTCTTCAGTAAAATGCCCCATTCCTGTCGGAAATAATTGCCTAATCAATCGCGTGGTACTGGGCCTATGATAAGGGCTGCAGCACTTACTCCTTATTGTACACTTTACTTCTTACGCGGTACTGCGTAGTCAGAATTGCTGTGTAGAATGTAGGATTTTGGACCCTACAGGCCTAAGCTGTTCATGTCCAGCTCTTAAGCCTCCTGACTAACTGGAGGACTAGTACTAGTTAGTGATAGACATGGTCAATTCGCATAAGGCACCAAATGGGCACTAAAGAGTCCCCGTAAACTAACCAAGAACGGGCATAGCTTTCCCCCAGGGCGCTCTCGACTTCCAAGTTCCTGCCCCTCCTTGATGGATCATCACCAAGAATTACACCGAGAATACCCCAGCTAGCAGAAATCGAGGCTATGAAGGATCAAGAGGCAAAAATCGGACCGACAGGATTCTGAAGCCATAGGAGGCTGAGCGTATTAGTGCTGGAATGACGCGAAATGATGGTACGACTACAGCACTGACCTCGTCGGACAGAGAGATTATTGCTTGAATGCGAGTAGGCTAAACTAGTCCTCCGTATCTTGATGCCCCATGTCGAAGAAGTTTCCTCAAGCAGTAAAGTGGAGGATGAGACACGCGCAGACGCCAAAGCCACGTTTTTTAATTTATTTTTTCCTAGTATAATTTTCTCCAGGTCTCCTTGGCCAATTTCTATTCCGCCATCTGAAACTAGATCCCTGTTGTGTGGCAGAGGGTTGTAAATAGCGCCATTCTCCGATCTGTCTTACCCTGTACTAATAATACCACCATAATATGCAATATTATCATGATCAGAGACATGGGCCGCGGCGATCAACATGGTTTCGAAATCCGAGGCCAAACTGCCAAACAAGTAGGCCGGGTGGGGGATAGCAAATCAGCGAATAAAAAGGAAGAGAAAAGAAAGGAGGCTACCACCACAGACCATGGCCATGCAAGGGGTCAGTTAGTACAGAGTAGTGGACTCGAAAATGACCTTATGGGGGGAACAATCTAGAAGATTTTTTATTTCAGGAATTCCAACTGCCATGCGATCCGGCTGATTGTCTCAAGGGTCGGGATTCGCTTAAGAACGCGCTGATTGGTGTTGAGCATTCTAGCAGGGCGATTGTCTAGATCAATGGCGCATGGTTCACGATGGAGTACATCAGCAGTCTCTCAGTCACTCTAGCATAGATGGAGTAGCTACAGACGACAGCGAGACTTTGTCCGTGCCTTCAGAAAGCCAAGCAACAATGGATCCCAAGGGCTGACCGCGAGGAGGCTGAGGATTAGCTAGTCAGGTCATGTGGCAGTGGCACGGCTTGGACAATCGCAGACGACTAAGAAAAGGCACATACGAGGTGAATATATCGTAGAAAATAGTAAGATGTCGATGGACCACAAGAATGCCAGTCGATTCAATTACATGTACAAGTTTGGTCGATCTTCTGCGTACAACAGTTCATGGAGCTTTAAAATCAGGAGACATCTAGATACTCCGGAGCGCAGTCCAGTTTAGTTGAAGTTATCATGATCGTCTCGAGTGACAAGATGCGACGGCTCCAAGTATGTCGGAGGCTCCAATGGCAATTCAGTTGCCTTTTTTCATATCATTTCACTGTTGGATGCAATTTGCACACAGGTAAGACAGCAGTAGTACCCACCAAACGTGGAGTACACAGTGTGCTCTCGGTGATCGACTTGGTCATGGCTCTTGAGTGGATTGGAACATGTACGAATACCATTATTAGTGGTCATGAGGTGTACTCTCGGTAGACGACTGCGATACAAGGCATCCCTCATCATCAGGTGGCTACGGTTGGTAAAAAAAAGTAGCATGTCAACGCTGACTTTACATTCTCTGCATTCGTTGCTCTGTATTACTCAGAAGATGAATCTGAAACTGCTTCAGCTTAATAATGTCAGACACCTTCAGGTAGATAGCTGACAAAAGATTGTAAATAGATGTAACAAGCGCTAGACTAGGATACGGACAGTATGGCTTACGGACTATGGGATACATGAGATTAGGGACTAGGTATTGCCGTCAGTGGGGAAAATGCTAAGATAGGCTAACGCTTGGATTGGAGGCCCGTAATTCGGGACTGCCATGGGATGGTGGAACGCCTGGGCAGGGAGTCTGAGCAACCATCGCCATTGGAGAGAATTAGCTGACTGGTACGCCAGAAACGACGCTAAAAAGTTCGCTGGGCTCCAATCAAATGAAAGTCTACGAATATGTGATGGCTGGTCATTTTTTAGGGCACGGAATGAGGTATTTGCACTAACGCACCTAGCTGATCTCGAACCAAGACCAGCATCACCAGACAGCAACGGGACGAATAGATATGCCATCTATCTCATTGGTCAGGGAATCATGAGCCGGTCATTCTGCATCGTCGCTCTTTTTCAGTTTCATATCTTGTTGCCTACTCTCAGCTACATGGCCAAGTCCAAACTGCAGAGAAGTGAGACCTGGTCCCGACACAGGTGGCCACTGGCCGCGCGCCGCCCAGAGATTCGTAGGTATGTGTACGTAACTCGGATGAGCATCCCTATTATGGCCCATTGCATGGGTCCGGAGTACTGGATGTGGGTTTGCGTGCTTTTACTGTTTGCTGAAAATTGGCCAATTATCAGGCCTCAGTCTTTCTCAGTTGGTGTAGTCCGCAAGCCACAAGGGGCGAATCAACCATGAAGCCCAAGGGATGCTAGTGAGTTTAGCTGGATTCTGGGGAATCAAGATTCGGTTCTTCTGAGTCGAGCATTTCACATGAACGAGGCTCCGAGCATGAGATTGCAGATTTACAAATCACCATGGAGAAGCACTGTTATCGTTTGTAAATCCGCATCCTTCTTCCACCTATGCTTGTAGTTAGGCCGAACTACGGGTCGATGACTGCAGCGATGCATTGCCTTTTAAGACATCGAGCAGGCTGCCTGGTTGGAACACCCTATGATGCAGGCGCAAGCTTAGCATTGAACACATGGGCACGAGAGAACAGATCAGAGGGAAGCATAATAATAAATAGACATAGGATATTAGCATGCTAGATTCACCTAGATAGTTTTCTAGATAGTGGTTATTGATTAGTGGTCAAGCCTACGGTACCTAGCAGATTATCTTGTAGGTTGCCGATTGACCCCTTGAGCTTCGTGGAAGAGATGGATGTCCTAATCCAAGAAAACAGTTCCGGCGAATGACGGGAGTACTCACCCTACGCGGCGTCTACCATATGCAGGATGACATTCCTGCACATCGTTTGACCACATCATGGAGACGCTAGCAGTTACGAAGTAGATTGGATTAAGAATCATCTACCTCACGAGGCCTTGCCCTCTTCTGTCTACTCGTTCCCTTGCGCGCATTTCCGCGGCGATTTGGTGTTACTATGGGGCGTGCCTGGATTCTGAACTTACGATAATTGGCTATACAGTAGGTACCGGCTAGTACTAGTTGGTACTACCTAGTCTGGTGGTGATGAACTCGTGTCCGCTCTAGGACGGAGTGCCGCCTGTTCTGGCTGCCTTGGTTTGAGATGATCGCCTGCTTCCATCAGGCTGACTTGGTCAACCTGGCTGTGTGGGTGCGGCATTTCTACTAGAAGCGTTGGAGTCTCAGAGTCACATAGTCGCGCATAGTACTAGCGATATGTCAGAACAACGCCACAACTGCCGTGCTTCCCCAGTACGTAGGACCATCGTCCTCAGACAAACTACATCCAATCAAACCAGCGTTCGCCGAATCCCAGCCGACCGTTTCCCGACCATTACGGCAGTAATCTGCGTCCAAGAAGAGCATGCCACTGTGAGTCGTCATGGACTCTCAATCGTGATAATCCAGGCTGTTCAGCAGTTGTCCTCTCCCTGCACTAGCGCACGTCTACAGTTTCCTGGCCATGGCGCCACGGCTGAACTTGGGTTCCGACTAATAAGTTGGGACACCGCTTCAATACCAAACAAAGGATCTTGCAAAGATAGAGATGCGACGAAAATGTATTCATGAGAGATCAAAATTTGCAAGAAAAAAGAAATGCTTCACTGAACGCAGGGCTCCAAGAATTGCGAAGAAAGAGAAAAGGAAAGGGACAGGGATCCTCTCTTCGTTCATGCAGATACGAAGGGCGAATCAGACCACTCCCTCTGGCTTGATATGAAGCTCGGCTAGCCGATTTAGGTCATTGGCTAGGACGGGTCACAAAAGAGTACCTACTCTGATGCCCCATGCAGTACTGTACTTCATTAAGCGCACTGCAAAGTACAAAGCCCCCAAATCCCAAATCTGTATACTGGAGATGATCCATTTGTATTATGGGTGATTCTGATTGATGAATAACAATTAGTTTGAGAGGGAGCTTCCCCGTTTGGAGGACCTCAAGTTTGCTGCATCTTTCTGAAATTACCAAGGATCAGCTTAGCCTTTTTTTTTCCTCTTTCAGCCCTTCAGTTTTCAGCAAGATTCCCCAACTTTTTAGCTGCATGCGAATGCGATATGAATATGATGTGTTCTGTCTGCTTGCCAGTGTTACCATATCTTCCTACATGTGGTGCAGCCTGAGTCGCCTAATTGCTGGTCCTCCACGCCACTCTAGTGGACGTTTCCAACAGGAGGAGATAATCAAAGCCGTTGAAACTGTGGGGTAGACCTTGATTCTGTTACTGTGTGTTGTTTACTGATATGTAGTCATATTTTCGGAAATTGTCTCTCGAGCAATATATTGCTGCAAATGTGAAAGACTGACACTTTTTGTAGTAGTTTTGTGATGGAAGATGGGTGGGGATAAGCTGCCCACCCCATCAGAAGCTGACACTCAACGCTTTGCATCTTCAAGTGTCAACTATCACGGCGCCCCCCCCGGAGAGTCCAGGCCGACGATCAATTCCCTTAAGTATTAGGGTCTGGCTCGACGCCGAATTGGCGAATGCATGATCTATCTATCTGCAAAGTTCCTGTGAGCCCAACCTGAACGCTGAGAACCTGATGGCTTGTCCGTAATCCTTACCCATTAACGGTCCAATTATCACTCTGGAGTAGAATTTCGATCTTCGAGGAAGGCGAAAGTCCTAACCGAATTGAGTTTCGACAAGCACGCGCCAATACTGATCGCCTACTGTTCACCCAAGTCATCGGAAATTGGCGCCAGGTCTATGGGTATTGGATACCTAATGGATATCTAGGCGTCAATGATTCTGGCACTCCATTCATAACAACTAAAATTTAGAAATATTTCCTTTTTTGTCAAGACCTACGCCTATTGCCTCTGGTCCGTCTTACCGAGCGAAGGAACCCTGCTAGTGCCGAAGGATTGTCCCATTGAACGTCCGTCACAGACGAGTACGGTATTTCTGATCAACAAGGCACCATTTGTGAGAACACGACTTGGATCTGCTGGGGATCTCCCGTGAAGGTTTTTTTATTTTTATTTTTCTTATGAGTTCAATAAGCTCAAGGGACGAACCCCTAAAAAAAAAAAAGGTCCCCACGAAGTTACCGAAGACTTTTAGTCCAATTCAACTTTAAACCTAGATCAGCCATGGGATGAATCTTGTCGTTTACTTTAGGTGACCGCACAGTGGGACTGTAGCACAAAGTATCTCCTATGCATACTTCAATTCTTATCTCTCTTTTTAATTAACAGTACTCACTTACTCCTTTTCTTCGCTGCAGGATTCTGTTCTTTTGCGCCCTGATCAGCAAAGTTATCCTCTCTTCTTTCAAATTAACGGAATCCTATTGCAATCTCCGACCGGTATGGAGTAGCCACAGAGGCTGTGATTGGTACTGTCCGTCGGGCAAGTAGAAAAGTCACAGGCTGCAGGATGGCGAAAGAGGAATTCCCCTCATCCTGTATTCCTTGTATGGCAACACTACTCTTCTGGTCTACCGAGCACCCTACCCATCTTAAAAACAATACGAATGGAGACGGCAATCCTTTTCGAGTCCAAGCGACGCAGGGCTGGTCGAGTGGCGCACAGTCCTCTCTTTTCCCTGGGCCGGTGACCGGGCCGCCAGGTCGCGGACACATTTTGTGTGGTCAATACTATCAGTCTTTAACGACTACTTGCGACAGTGAGTGAAGCCGATAGGACTGCCAATATTAATGTATCGAAGGGGAATGGAGTACGATGCAGCACAATAACGGCGACGATGACAGCCTCAAATCGCCACCACCAAGGTACGTAGTTGACCGGGTTCCGGTTCTGGACGACCACGAATATCTTCCGGGTCCGGGAGACGGCAGAATTCTGCACGAAGGAGTCGAGCGATTACGATTATCGGGGAGCAAGAAACAATAGGTAGCTACTAAACTAGCGTTTCCATATTCGAGTTGATCTACTCCGTATTTTAGGCGTGGTCCACCAGAACAGATCAAGTCTAATTAGCATTGGTAGGCTGGTCATCATTTCTCCAGACCCTCTTTGACGTTCAACCAGAAATTGCCTCAAGTCTCCAGCAGTAAAATCACATCATATTCCTAGTACGGTCTGCGGAGTCGACTATGGCCTGTCAGTAAAAGTAAATCTGGGCTAGATAGTTTCATCGCAGATTATCATGATTTGCTCAGTTCCCCAGTTTCATCCTCTCTCCGCCTACTACTACTCTTTTTATTGGACTGACTGACCACGGATCCTGTCACTTAGAAGCAGTTTCTATGATATGTGGGGATCCTCAGCAGAACGGAGCACAGTAGCAGATATAGATCTTAGTGCCCCCTGGTATTTTATTGAGACTTTCTTCAGGCTTTCACTGATTGATTGGCCTCTCTAATAGTATTAGTATTGTATCATTCTGAATCATCTCATTTTCTCAAGTTATGATGATGTTCGAAGAGTGAGGGAGTCTTCAGGAAGCGCGGAGCCATGGTTGGACAACCTCCTCTAGATACTCCACCTGCAGGCAAACCCCTCAATTACTGCTCGGTGCTCACTCCTCAGTGTACTCACAGACCAGACGCTGTTTTTCATGGCGTACACCAACGATATTATTCAGTTCGCTGAGAAGGCGGAAAATATTGAGATGAGTTTGGACCCCTGTAGTCTTCCCGAACCTGGCAGACCTGGCTTGAGATTGCTGTGCAGTGCAGCAATGTTGATAGGCAGTAAGTACGGACATTCAAACCTCCTTTGTGCTAGTGTCCTTTCTTCCCCAACCAGATAATCCGCTTCCCTTTTCCAGTGGGGTGACTGGTGACCACTGCAAGTTGCTGGTTGCTCCACTCTGTTCATGTCCCCTTATCCATGGTACGGGGATGATGCCCAGTGATTATCGTTGCTTCTCGAGGACATGATGCTGCTGCTCTATGTCCGTATGTTCATCATATTGTTGTTTAGACAAATGGAATATCCTCAAGTCAGGACAGAATAAAAACGCGCCTCAATCTGCATTAGCTTGTCACCAACAAGTTGTTCACTGCTGGTATAAAAGGCGTCAGGCCTACCAATGCCTTGTAATAATATTAGTCCATCATCCATTATCCACTCTTCCCCGCGCCGACCTCTCATTCCCGTCACTGCCTCTTAGTTACCGGATTGACTCAACCACATCTTCGAGGCGTTTCGGACTCCATATTCGTGCCAACCAGAGCCAGTGGCAATGTCAGTGGACTGAAATCTCCATCCTGACTACTATTCCTGCCTGAAACTGCTTTCTCAGCCTCTCACAGCGCAGTTGGTTTGGGAGATTTGGATCCTGGATAGAACTATGAAGTTTTATTATTGCGCGTACAAGGGTCTGCCATAATAGGAAATACCCAGTCATTCTTCAACGAACGAGAGCATAAGAAAAAGAAAATATATCAAACGTCATTACTGCTAATGTTAGGTAGTTACCAGATAACCCCAGCAAGTGAAACGCGGTACCTGCTTCTGCCATCCCCACTTGCTTCCCTCCCCTCTATTGACTGCTGAGTGTAGGAGTAAGCTAGGTTGGTCCCTTTTCCCATTCCCTCCTCTACCCTTCCGCTGCTGTTGGCGGACGACTTCACAGCATCATCATTGTGTCGTTTTTCCCCGTTTACTTTTCCCCTTCTAATTCTGTTTTTACTACTCTCCCCCTTATTTCCCTCCCTCATTTTCGCTTTTATTCGAGCTGTATCCTGTCTATCACTCACTGCAGAGTACTAAAGTGCCATTTATCTTATTCCCTTCTTGTGCCAATATCATTAAATACCTAAGCCAAAACGTCATCGTCGATAGCTGGTGCTGTGGCTCTTGGCCTTTTACCTCAGGTGGCCGTTGGAATGTTGAATCCTGCGATGGCCTCATGGATGGTGATCCACCGTCATCTTCTCTCATGGCTCTGGCTCTTAGTCTTCTGCGGCGTTTTCTGCTAAGTGCTAGCCCCTTGGAAACTTGGGAACTTGGGATTCACTAGTTGCACCTAGCCTATCGTCCTAGCCTCCACCCCGATTATTTCCCCCTCCCTTCCAATCATAATGCGATAACCATCATGGTCTTGCCTCCTCATCCATCCCCCTCTCTGGGCCTCTGGGCCTCTGGCTGCTGCTCAGGCCTACCTGACTACCGGATTACCATGGGTCGCCCCGCCCACACGACGGCCTTAGCTGCCCATCAACTAGGTACTCCGTAGTCTAGTCTGGGATAGTCAAGTCTATCGGGAAAACTAACTGAAACTATCCAGTTCTTCTTCTGCTGCTAAGCCTGCTAATTACCTAGTCATCTACTCTGTAACTACGGAGTTCTGCTGCTGCTTCTCCCACACCATACCCGGCTTTGTCCTAGCCTACTACTCTCCTGTAGCTAGCACACTAATCCACTTTTCTTTTCTTTTTATTTTATTTTAATTTATTTTCGTTATTTTTCTGACGAGTTGCAAAAAAATAATCAAATAAAATAAAAATCAAATAAAATATGAAATAGCAAAACAAGTACTCACTCCGTAGAGGAGACAGACATTACCTATCTATCTTACCCTTGCTCTTTTGCATGTTAATGTGAATTGCTTAAACTGTTTCTCGATCATCATCGATTATTCTTTTAAGATCGGTCCCCCTCTCCAGGTTGTGACTTCTTTCCCAGGTATCTATATCATATCACTTTCCTTCTGTTCCTTCACCTCGTGTTCTAGGCTTGCTTTCTTTTTTTTGTTCTACCCTCTTTGCTTATTCTGGGGAGGTTCATCTCGTTGCTCCTCGTTTCGCATGGCACTGGTGGCTGTCGTGAGTCCCAAAGTGGATAAAATCGGCTGACATTCCTCCTGCTGCGATACAGTTACAGAACAGCCACTCCAGCATCAGTTGAACTGTTCGTTTCTACTATTTCTTCTCCCCTATTCCTTTGAGAACTTGGCACAGCTATTTCCTCTTCGCTTTTATAAAATCACAAATTATAAAAGGAAATGCGAAAAAAGGTCAACTAGGTGCTGATGCTATTATCTCTGGCCAGTCCAGAACTTCAGAGGCTTGGGAATTACCGCAGCTTTGTGTGGTTGGAGACTCAAGTCAACCTATACGATCCGATCGCTACCCGTGGAACCAGAAGCTCCAGTCGACCCAACTTTTATACTACTAGGTCCAGGCGTATTCCATCCGTGTCTGTCTACCCAGTATTCCAGGGATCCATTGGAGCAAGTCTCAGTCTCCAGAAATTCAGAGTCCGGATCCAATCTTTTCCATTTCTTTTTCTTTCCTTTTTTGCTCGTTGGGGCCTCCTCCGTCTAGACGGAGATTTGAGGGAACAAAACGAGACTGGGGCCCGTGCTGGTCGTCGATCCGGGTTGCAGAAAGTCGAAACTCTGGTAGACTTTAAACTCTCTGGAGAGACAGAGAGGGGGGAGGTCTGGTTTTAAACTTGCACCATCGGCCCTTCTTCTACGGTTCGACCTTGCCGTGAGCTTCCACTTACTTTGCCCCGGAGTGTCACTACTACCTACTCACTACCTTACCTTACCCTACCTTGACCTACATACATCTCGAACATTGTCATCTTTTCTTTTACCCCTCTCTTTTCCACTTCTTTTCAATTTCTTTCCTTATATTGTGCGCCCAAAACTAGATCATCGGTCTGAACACAAGCAAGAAAGAATTACCTCGCCTCCTTCCAGCCAGCAGTTGCGCGAAACCACAACTGTTGGGATCTGGTCACTCTTCTCTCTTTAAACTTCCTGGAAACATCGCAGTCCCTAGCCGCGTTGCTTGAAACTCTGATTCAGCGGTGGTTCAACTCTGATTGATATTACTTCTCTGGGCCCCTCCCCTGTCAACTAGGTTTAACCTAACTCTACTACAACCTCCACCATCAATTTGGGAACAAAAGGAACGCAAAGATGGTGAACGGCACCGCTGCGGTGTTGGAACCCACGTTCACGGGGTATGTCGCAACGACGCAAGATGCACTGATCTTGTTCGAGGCCTGTTTGACGGGCATCCTACATCACGTTCCTCGTCGACCTCATGATCGCGAAAGGAGCCATCTCGTCCGCAGCGGCAGTGTGTTCATCTACGAAGAGAACTCATCAGGTATCAAACGATGGACAGACGGAGTTACGTGGAGCCCCAGTCGCATCTTAGGCAACTTTCTAGTCTATCGAGAGCTTGAAAAGCCGTTCCCACCAGGAGAAAAGAAACGAGCGATGAAGAAGGCCAACCGACGTCCGGTGCCGTCTGCGAGGCCTGGCGAACCCTACCCGCGTCACGATAGCAACGGTGGATCTTATTCTCCCTCGTCGACATCTGGCTCGTTTGGCGATCGGTCGCATCAGTCGGACGTGGAACGAGCACTGGTCGGTTCCTTGGTGGATTCATACGGCTTCAAGGATTCGGGGCTGGTCAAGAAGACAATGAGCGTAACTGTCTCTGGGGTGACTCACCACCTGGTGTCGTATTATAGCGTTGAGGATGTGATGCGGGGCGTTCTGAATCCGCCCTCGATGGTGGAGTCGCTGCGATATATCCGCCCACGCGCGGAACTGACGCAGAAGCAGAGCTTCCGCGCTCCAATCGATGATCTGGAGACAGGCGGACTTGACAATCAAAATGATCCGTCTCATGCCATTTATGGGTATCGGCCACAGCTGATGGCGCCTCCTGGATACGCCATGCCGAATCCCCACCCCGAGTTTTATCTGCATACGGCGCCCTACACTGCCTCTCACGCACCACAGTCTGCACCGATCCCTGGATATTCCATTGGAAGCTCGATGCCCGCACAAAATCCGTACCTCCCTGCCCCTTCTGCACCCGCGCATGTTCAGCAGAAGACGGAGGACTATCCGCAGTACAGAAACCCCAACCCAGCTCCAAGTCCGTATGGGACCAGTTTTGACTCAATCAACCATGCGCCATTGTCTTCATCCATGCCTTCCACCCTGAACAGCAGCATACCTAGTTCTTTGAGCGAGCGCAATCGCTCTACATCAGATCAAAGTGTGTCGGCTTACCGAAACTCCTCGATTTCGTCGCGCAGTGTTGCCACGGACGTGACATCGCCGATCGATCCTTCCACCCCAGCGACCTTCTCTCGGGGGAACAGTTTCAGTCTCTCGGGCCACATGGATGGGCCCTCGCACCAACCCCCCGAGCAGCGTGGCATTGCGCCAGCGTTCGATCCTAGTATCCCTCGTCGGGAGTCTATACCTGCTCATTACTATACGGGAAGCGACAGGCCACAGTATTACATGGGAGCGACGGCGCCGGCCGCGCATGCGAGTTATCCTGTCTCGACATGGACCACGGCTGCTCCAGCTCAGCCGCAAATGTAACTTCGCCGCGCTACCCGGCTATATTCCCTTATTCTTCCTTTTTATTTGTTTTCGTGCACCCTTCCTATGATTACCCCTTTTTCTTTTGTCTTCACATTATATCTCTGAGGGCGGCGATTTGGGGATAGATGCCTGCATGCACGGTATGGATGTTTACCTTGGATGGGATTCTGCTCTTAGAGAAGATACCGGAGGTTGTCTCTTTCATGTTTTGCTGTGTTGTCTTCTACGACGATATGAGACACCAAAATCTTTTCGTTCTTAGCCAACTGTGATCTTTATTTTTTATTTTTATTTTTTTTTTCCTCTTGCACTTTTTCTTCGGAGGGTCCTTCATTCGGGTTCAGTTGCACCGTCTTTTACATGATTATGAGCAATGTCGCGGTTTGGGTGGTTCGGTCTGGGTGGCTATCTGATTTTTTTTTCCCCTTCGTTTTCGTTTCCAGTCCCGTTCCTGCTTTGTTAAGCTATTATATCCTTATTGCTCTTTTTACGGAGAGGCTCTAGGTGTATTCGAGAGCTGGGAGCATCCCCGCAGGCCGATTATAAGCCAGGTCACATTGATGTCTTTTACCTTTTCTCTGATCGGTTGTATTCTGGTCTGCCCGCGGAGGTTATATCATACTTTCAATAGTCCAATTAATCGCCCAGCCCCATATTCCTGGTGCTGAAACAAAGGTGCTACGTGACATGTCTCCATTCCTTGCATGTAACATCTCGAGGGAACGGATGGATTACATCATCAATGTTCGATTTTTGGCAGTCAGTTCCTTATCAGACTCTTGACTGCTGCTTCATGATCGTCCGTATTTCTTCGTTCGACGTTGAAATACGATGCTTAGTGCGTGTACTAGACCGCAATCTAGAAAACCTTCATTCTTACTCTCCAAGGATAGACTCGGGAGG
The DNA here is from genome assembly GCF_010724455.1 of Aspergillus lentulus. The sequence goes on along the minus strand of NW_022983888.1, from coordinate 179,082 downwards.
TAAATTGAATAGGCCATTGTCAGATCCACCGCTTTAGGCCACCCGTCCGCTATCCGCTGTCCACACAGTATCTATTCTATGGTACAGTGTAGCTCTACCTTAGTCTAGGTAGTCATAATGAAACAATCCCTCACCCATGGGCTCATCCACTGAAACTACCAGAGATCAATCTGCGAAACAGAAACTACATTCTGAACTTGATATCTATTTCTCTTGTCTATGACGGGTACAGTACGTGACATAGGACATAGCCTGCTTACAGTTGCAGATCATTCGCCGGTGGGCCGATTCAGGTAGCCCGTCGGGTCCTGGGTCAGCGAATCAGGGGTGCTTGGACCCGGGAGACGCGGATCAGAAGGGCCCCTCCACCCCAACTTAAGGACCTTGATTGGTGGGGCCGGGTTATGCGTTTGGCTACCTGGGTGCCTTACGTAGATACCTTTAGGTACCTAAGTAGGTGATCATTCCATTTCATTCGAATCGAGGTACGTAAGGTAGTTGGTGTGGATGTGGATGTGAATGGGGCTGCGCCTCATGTGACTGAATGGATATGCGGACTCCCGCGTCGTCACTCGGTCATGTGAGCCGCTGGGTGTGCAACTGCTCTGATATTGAGAAGAGAGAAAAGAAAAAGGTGCATCAGGGAAAACGCCGGTCGGATACTTGGGGCCGCGGTTCCGGATAACGATGATCCTGATTCGGATTCAAATTTAGTCCTTCTCGCGATCTTGTCCTGCGGAGGGTTGTTCGGCGCTGAGGCGGTGCTGGGTTGGTGGTGGCTGCCAGTGCCCTCGGGGACTTTCGGCGATCGGCTTTATCCCGCTTGGCAGGGCTATAGCCATTATGAATGTCACTGTGGGTGGTGAGTTTGGGTGAGGGACGGCTCCCGCGCAGATTTGACAGGTGCGAGGCCATCTGGTTGTCCATCAGGAGGTGAATTGTTAGGGCGCTCGGGTCCGAGATGAGGGTTCTGCGGCGCGCGATGAGGGCCGGCTCGCTAGGCGCTGGTGCTGAGGTTGCTGTTGTTGCTGCTGCGCCGGCGAGGGTATTGGGATATGCGAATCTTGCGACCCCCCGTATCGGCTCGACTATGGTGCGGTCATGGTTGGTGTCTTGAAGGGTGTCGTCGTCTTCTTGCAGCACTCCTCCGTCAGATGGGATCTGTGGTAGTCTGCGTCAACTCTGGTTCCTATCATTGGAGTTTGAGACTTACAACGGTTGCGAATCTCTTCCCTGGCATGCTCACATAGTCATCAAATGAGCTTTCGAGAGTCGCGAAATTGAATCCTTTCTTTGATGCAACGGGCTCAAAGCGCTGTCCAACCTCTGTTCTAAAGTCCACGGGCCGTCGACTCAGAGGCTGATACTTGGGCAACGATAGCCACCAGTCCGGGTAGCTGCCGTACCACGATTGCAGGGTCGGCTCGATATCCAGGGAGAAAACAATGCGGCTGTCTGCGCGCGGTTTCTGGATCAGCATGGCAAAAGTGAACTCCCGCGGCAGGCCCGACCTCTGCAAACTGTTCTCCTCCAGTGACCAGACAATTTCCCCGGCTTCGATATCGAACCTCCGCCCTCGTGGGCTCTTCAGAGTCCGAACCGATCCCTGGATTCTCATCATCTCATAGCGTCTGTATCGACCATTAATACCACCAGTGGGGGAGAGGCTGGCCATCACCGGCAAGTCAACGACTCCCAGTGATCCGGTCAAGCTGTAGTTCCACTGCAGTGTCTCTGGCGATATAGCGCCGTAGATCAGATGTGGTGCATGCATGAGGAAGCGCGGATTTCCCGGCGGGTAGCCGTTCGGGTAATGGTCCGACGAAGCGACGTGACGGGTGCCCTGCACAGAGGCTCGAATCGTGGCCGCCTTGAACCGATGTGCCAAAGTGTTGGGTGAGTGAAAGACAAAATTGATCCCCAGGAAGTCTACGTGGTCATAGTCCTTGTCGGAAACGGCAGGGCTGGAGTAGAATCCATGCTGCAGTCGCTGGATATGCGCTGTGATGTATGCGTCGCCTGGTAATTGACGCTCGTAGATACAGGCTCCGTTGAGCAACAGTCGTGGGTTTGCCAGATTGGGGTCTGCAGTCATCTGGGACTCTGGATTGCTGGTCTCAAGTTTCTTTTGCTTGTTGCCAGGGACGGCAGAGTCGCGAGGCAGCGGCGCCGGACCGTTCATCATCGGCATTCCCGGTTCCTTCTTGTAGTATCGAGTAGCCAAAAATGGCTGCTTCGTGTCAAAGTCCTATGTTTGAGGTCGCGTTTGTTGCTTGTGGATCCATGGGCGATGGGAGTAAATGATCCGCGAACAGCTGTATACCAACATCGCCAGTTATGAGATAAATTAATGAGTATCAGATGCAGAGTCCCTGCTTTTGACTTACTTGGGCAATTTTGAAGGCGAAAACCGAGTTTGTGGACAGATGCTCATGGCAGGAGTCAGGTGAGAAGGGATCTACAGTCAGATGAGAGACGAGCGGATGTGTTACTATGGATGTGGTGAATGCGCCAGTGAATGTGTTGCTTGGTTGACCTGAAAGGTCAGGTGGAGGGAGAGCTAATGACTCTTAAACACATTCTATTCTTTGGAAATTTAGGGAATGGTATAGATGACTGTTGTATGTTGGATGTGACCAGGGAACATCCGAAGTACATATCTCTCTCTATATGTCTATGCCGGAGAACAAGCAAACCATGGGAACTCTGGGCCATGGACAGCGTTATCGAGCCATTTATTATTCCATCTACTGACCCTATCTTGACTGTGCCAGGATGACTCTATCTCAATCTCGACCCTCGTTAGTTTTGTGTCAAGATGCATTATGATTTGCACTTCAGTATTGAGACATGAGGCGGTTACACCACTCCCGCTGTTGACTGCCATCTTACGCCTATTCAGATAATGTCTCAGACAATAGCAAAGAAGGAAGGTCCATGGTATCCCAGTATACTGAGGATGGTTCGAGATGGGCATGTTCGCTCAAAGGTTCACCCCAGATCGACGTACAACAACCTCGGGAACAATCACATGACTGAGCCGGATCAACAGTTCCTCCGTGCTCATTTTCCTTTCCCCAGACAGAAAAAGGTGGTCACGAGCCTCGATTGTATACATTGAAACTATTTTCTTGCCTCATTGCGACACAAGCATTCGTGCGGTTTTTCGGGCTCAACTGGGATCCAGACGGTCTGTAGTTGGCCGCTGTCTGGTCCCGCCGTCGCCTGTATAACTTCTGGTCCGAAACCGCCGTTGAATTGCTTGGAATCGGGTGATTGAGCCGCCATCATATATTCCGGTCATCACAATAATTTCAATATCAAAGAGATATATTGTCGACTATCCAACCCGTCGCCTGCATGGGCCATCTCTCACTTTTTGTTACGCTCACATTTGCCACGAGAGCCTTGACTTTTGTTCCGTCATCGTGCATATCTTCGAATCCGTCCATCATTTTTGATCGTTGACCCCATCGCAGCATATGGGTTTTCAGTTGACAGCATATTTTTGCCGAACACATAAACGCCGGACTTAATTGATTATGCTATTGTCCCGGCGGCTGTCTTGAGTTAGGGAAATTCGCCAACCGAGACATATGCATTGAATCCTGACCAGATCTCAATATTTTGCCAAGCGCCTTTCTTCTGCTATTTGGCTTATCCCATTTATTGTGCCATTGATTGACAAAGGTCATTATGGCAACTAATACTCTCCTGCCGGTGCCCATTCGAGCACTCAGACAATCCTCAAACATATGGCGAGGAACCATGTTTCGTCCAGTCGGATCGACATCCGCCGCCTGCAGAGGATGGCAAAGCCCCGGGTGGAAGAACCTACACACTTTGACGGTACCCACTCTACCAGCTCGTCCTAGTTGCATACAAGACAGGTATGTGCATGGCCTCTTCAGCTAGATCTTTCATGGAGCCTAATAGTCTGCTAGGTTCGCGAGACCCACAGGCTGCATGTTCCGTGCTATCGAGCCTCTATGTGGACCACTTAATCAACAGAGGAGATGTTCAGGCTCAAAAAGGCCGGATGATCAATTGGAAAACTCCTCTCAAAAGTGAGTATCGATATCTGCGCCTGTCGGTGCCGTTGTTGAGATTTTAACCATGTGTAGACCTCAATCCGGCCCGAAGAAGTCTCCAATCCTTTCCAAGATTCCTATTCCTACTCATGAGAACATTTACACCGTTCCCAATATCCTCACATTTTCCCGTCTAGTTGCAGCTCCTTTGGTGGGCTACTTTCTCGTTCATGATCATCATACAGCTGCGCTATCATTATTTGTCTATGCTGGTCTCACAGATCTTGTGGACGGCTATATTGCCCGACGGTATAACCTGCAAACTGTCGTTGGTACCATTATTGATCCAATGGCCGATAAACTGTTGATGACGATTGGTGTTGCTTGCTTGGCCGTCAATGGTTCTATTCCTGGTAGGGCTCCTTCTTCCTCTAATGATGCAGTTGTCGTATCATCGAATATCGAACAAGGGGATCTTTCCTATTTCTTCTTGGCAGTCACTGATTGGAAACAGTATGGCTTGCGGTAATCATCCTCGGTCGTGATGTTGGTCTTGCCTTGTCCGCAATTTACTATCGCTGGATATCTCTCCCCCCACCAAAGACCATGGCACGATACTGGGATTTCTCCCTCCCCTCCGCAGAGGTCAAGCCGACGGGCATCTCCAAAGTCAACACAGCTTTGCAGCTTGTGCTTGTGGGCTCTGCGATCGCATTGCCTGTGATTCCAGAAGCATTCCTGGACGCATGGAATCTCCGAGAAGGAATGACGGCGTTGCAGTAAGTGCCACTGAATCCTTTTCTTTTCCGTCATTATCATCTTCACCTTATTTCTTTTGAAATTCGGAAGAGAATGCGAACTCCCTGCGCATATGGTTGCTGTCAGGTGCAATTCAAGCACGTACGACCATAGGGTGTGGAAAACAGGGCTTCCCGTCCGCTCAGCCGTACTTAAGCCACACGCCGGCCGGTTAGTAGTTGGGTGGGTGACCACCAGCGAATCCCGGCTGTTGTACGTTTTTTGCTTTTTCCAAAATCATTTTCTTCTGCATATTCTTCTCTTTGTGGCACATTTCCCCTTTCATTAATATTCTCTATTTATTGGCATCGCATCCTAACTTTCTACCTAGGTACCTCGTTGCAGCCACTACGATCTGGTCTGGGCTCAGTTACGTCTTTTCCAAAGACGCAGTAAAGATCCTCACTAAGGAGGAAATACAAAAGCGCCTTGCAAGAGCCAGCGGAAAGAAGTGAAGTCTTCTTGAACTTTGTGCATAGTGTATAGATGGTTCAGAGAATAGTGCATGGCGTCGGCGTAGTAGAGCCGGATACTGTCGCCTCCTATGTTTCGGTTGATGGGTTACTGCACGTTGTGGTAAATATTTGCATTGTTGGAGTGTATATGATCGGCTAATGTACATAAAAATGGGGCAGTAGTGACTCGATATTTGCCAATGAAGCGAAGTGCTTAAGCATGAGTCTTTCGGTTTCTCGTAGCTTTTTCTCTGCGGGAGAAGATCATGTAGCAGCTGATGAAATGGCCGATAGATGCATGGTGATTTCGCAGAAGGTAATGATCAATGAGAACAAATATATAGGACAAACTTGATTGCCTTTCGAGTGTTTACACATTTGTAAAAACCGGCGAGATTGTTTGCTCGCCTAGTGCATCTGAAAGCACATACTTTGAGTATGGTTTAATATTAGCGTCGCTCCATATCGTAGAGTTTGGCCATGCCCTAAAGTAGAGTCCTGGTCACCGACGAAGTGGCGCCTCCTGGCCACCTTAGGATGCTGGAAAGATGGAAACGTGTCCCTGTTCCACGGTTAGGGCCTCATACATCAAAGGTCCGATTCGAGTTGTCAACCTTCAGGATGATCGTTCAAGGCTTGACCTGCTGGGTTGGAAACATCGCGTTCCAGTAGTCCTTGACTCGCTGGCATACCCCGTCACGGCCCTCCCAGGACCGGAACTTGGTTTCGAGCTCGCACGCCGTCCACAAGATCTCCCTCCAGAACTGCTTCTCGACATCCGTGCGGAACTTTCCAATCACCTCTTCGGGAATCGTCCAGGCGCGCGTGTAGCTGCCGTCATCCTCGAAGGTCGGCTTGACGGCTTGCTCGTCGAAGACCGTGGCGGGGTTGAACTTGGGGAAATTTGCGTGGACGAAGAACGCGCGGGGCGCGGGTGCTTTGGAGCCGTGCACGCGCCATTCCCCTTTCTGTGTCAGGGCGTAGTCCTCGACAGGGTCGAATTGGACCATTGCGGAGCCGGCCAGGCCAGATTTGGTGCGGTGGCCCATAGCGACGATGGGCTCGCTGACTTGGTAGTACGGTTCGTCCATTGTCAGAGCGGCTGCGACGAATGTCTCTTTGTCCCCTTCTCCTGCTGCGCCCTGTGATAGCAGGGCCCAGTAGTAATCTGGGCCCCAAAAATTGTAGTACGTGCTCAGGAGAAGCGTTTTCGAATGAGTCTTCTTGGAGAGGAGCAGCTCGCCAGATTCGGTCGACTGGCGAATGGTGTTTGGGGGCATCGGCTTCGATGCGATTTGGTAGTAGTATGACGAGATGGTGTCGGCCCAGAAATCCGGCCATGTGACCATATTCTTCGACCGGAAGGGCTCGTTTGTGAAGAGGATGTCTGGTTTCTCTAGCGGGAAGGCGTCCGCGTCCAAGAAGAGGATCTCTTCGAAAGAAGAGAACATCATCGCAAACAGCTTGAACTGGTACTTCTCGATCTGCATGATCTTGGGGACTGCATCGAGAATATGCGACAGCACCACACAGCGGGAATTCAGAGACGGCAGAACAACATCGCATATATACTCCTCATACTCCTCTTCGTTTGCCAAAAAGACCTCTACCGGAAGCTCTGAGCCTGTGTTCCGGAGCATGCGAAGAGAAATGACCAGGACAGGCAGGTATGAACCTCCTGCTGTAGAGACCAGGCCCCTTGTGTTGGGGACATAGTGTAGTTGCGGCGGGTTGTTCTTGATGTCGCTGACAAACCCGGTATGCGCGTTCTTCATGGCCTCCACTTCATCCGGTAGCATGTCCAGATACTCCCGTCGGTCTTCCGGCTTCGCTTCCTCGAACCGTATAGACGGCGCATTGCCGAGTCGCGTGGGCGGGTCGCATTTCGGCTGGTATTTGGCCAAAAGTGGCTGGAACTGCTGCCAGAAATGAATATGACCATCGGCAGAACGCAAGCCTCCAGCACCGTTGCTATCAACGTAGGAAGGATTTTTGTCGCCTGACTTGACTGGAACAGATCGCCATCGCGCGAAAGACCAGGTGAAGACCGAGGCAAGAAATAGTGCAAGCAGTAGCGTTCGCACTCGCGAATATATCCGAGGTACTGACATTGTCGTCGAGGTGCGAGCGCAAAGATGAGGGTGAGCAGTCGCCTTCGCCGGCGAAGCTGAGTGAGAGCCCTTTCCCAGCGAGTGCACCTTGTCGCACAAGATACGGACGCTCAGGGGCTGCGAAAGTTTGCGCACCCGACGCGCTAGCACCTGCGACGCCCCAGAAAGAGTTTATAAGCGCAGTGCAAGAGACGTTCAAGAGCAATCACTATTGTGGAAGATTGGTAATGCGCTGACGATCAATGCAGAATTGCGGCGTGAATGAATATACATAAGACGCTGGGGAGTGGGAATACTATGCAGAAAAAAACGAGCGAGTCCAAGGTCAAGAAAAGATAGAGAGATAGATAGATAACTAAGCTGACATTGCAATAAAAGTGAGATTTAGACTGCTATATACGTGGCGTAGATTGGGGGTATGGGTAAGCGAATGGTTGGTTAATTGGACGGGATAAAATAATCACAGCTGATGATCATCATAGAAGAGTCATGGTCCCCCGGTCAGCGGAAAGTCTGTTTCTACCCACCACGTTGGTTATGATCATCGACTTAATCATATTACGATTAAGTCTCCTCGTCTATTGTTTTGCTTTTTGAATAGTAGATAGAGAGGGATATGTTAGAATTTGCAGATCAGGAATACATGATATGTGTTGTCGTTGAGGCGAAGCCTCCGAGAGTATACTGAGTAGACATAACCTTGGTATAGTATGCCATAATGCGATATGCAATGCAAAGATCAACAAGCTCTAGTAATAGTCCAGTCGCTATACCATCCCATGCGCCATGCAGTTTCCCAATGAACGTTAAACCCAATCTTAATCGTACAAGCCTCCTAGATGATTGAACATCACAATGCATCCTGCACTCTCAAACAGATCCACGCAAAACGCTCTCCGCAGAGCCTTCAATCGCGTCTGCATCGAGTGATTCTTTGCTCGTGTCCAAGGCCCTGCGGACGTGCATCAGCAACCGCAGAGCACCGGCTGGCGTGACTCCTTCGATGCGCCTCGCCATTCCCACACTAACAGGGCGGACGCGCTCGAGAGCCTGTCTTTCCTCGGTACTGATGCCCTGGACCTTCGAGTAGTCCAAGTCCGGAGGCAGGATGAGGCTCTCATCCTGCAGGAATTTCCTCGCCATTGCCTCCTGCCGCTTGACATAAGGCGCGTAGCGGCCTTCGATGCTGACCCGGGTTCGGATTATGGGGTCGAATGAGGAGGGTGTATATGCAATGCCCGATGGCGATTCGATGTGGGGGATCAAAGCGTCGATGTCCACACCGTCGAGGCAGAGGAGGTCGAGCGCCGAGCGGACAGAGCTATCTGTTCGAGTTTTGAATCCTTTGCGCGACCACACAGTAGAGGAGAGTTTTGTGTCGGCAAGGAGAGTCTGCAACTCCTTGATTTGCGCTTCTGTGTCGGTGAAGTAACGCCACCGCTTGTCCGAGACCACTCCGGCGTCACGAGCCATACGTGTGAGTCGCAGATCCGCATTGTCGGAGCGAGTCGAGATGCGATATTCGCTTCGTGCTGTGAACATACGATAGGGTTCGGACACTCCCTTTGTGATGAGGTCGTCGATCATGATTCCGATAAATCCGTCCGACCGAGTGAGAGTGAAAGGCTGTCGGCCTTGAGCAGACAGACCGGCGTTCGTACCGGCAATGATCCCCTGTCCTGCAGCTTCTTCATATCCGGTTGTTCCATTGATCTGGCCTGCAAGATAGAGGCCGCTGATCAGCTTTGTCTCCAGAGTCGGGCGGAGATTGCGGGGATCGATGTAGTCGTACTCCACACCGTAGCCGGGCTGCAGCATGCGCACGTTCTCAAGACCGCGCACCGTGCGTAGCAGGGCATATTGTGCGTCAGCCGGAATAGTCATCGAGATACCGTTCGGGTAGATGACCTCATTCGGTGCGAATCCTTCCGGTTCGAGCCAGATCTGGTGCTGTTTCTTATCCGTAAATCGTATAATCTTCGATTCCAGTGAGGGGCAGTAGCGTGGCCCTCGCACAGTCTCGCGAATGTGAATCGATTTGTCAAGATTTGCGCGCACTATCTGGTGTGAAGCCTCGTTGGTGTGGGCCATCCAGCATGTAAGCTGACCTTCATCGCCAACATCGACCGTCGTGTTAAGATACGAAAAAGGCTGCGGAGGGGAGTCGCCTCTCTGAACCTCCAATGGCGAAAAATCGATCGTTTTCATGTCCAAACGAGGAGGAGTCCCGGTCTTCAGACGACCAAGCTGGAAACCCGCTTCGCGAAGGGATTTGCTGAGCCCAAACGTAGCCGCTTCACCCATACGCCCCGAAGGGTACGCTTCAAGCCCAATGTGTATTTCTCCACCGAGAAACGTTCCGGTTGTGATGACGACGCGCCCAGTAGGTATTACCTCTCCGGATTCGAGCCGTACTCCGACAATTTTGCCCTGCGATCCCGGGATGTTCTCCACCCCTTCTTTTGACACCACAATATCTGCAACCTTGCCTTCCACTATGCTCAGCCCCTCGGTAGCGACCAGCTCCTCCTGCATGTACTTCTTGTAGAGATCGCGATCGATCTGAGCGCGCGGACCCCATACAGCAGGTCCCTTGGAGCGATTGAGAATACGAAACATGATACCAGCCTTGTCAATGATCCGCCCCGCCACACCGTCCATGGCATCGATTTCGCGGATCATTGTTCCTTTCCCGATTCCTCCAAAACTCGGATTGCATGAACAAACGCCAATGTTCGAAAGCGAGGGCGTAATTAATGCGGTGCGTGCGCCAGATCGAGCGGCTGCTGCAGAGGCCTCGGAACCAGCGTGGCCTCCTCCAATAACGACGACATCGTATGCACTACATGCCGAGAGTCAGTACCGTGCAGAGACGACTAGGATGAGGGTGCTGGGAAAACCATACCGAGTTCCATCAGAAACCGTGGCCATGCATCGTGTGAGGCCCATGACACGGGACCGGGGAGCAGAGCCCCATCGCCAAAGAGCCACTGACCGTGCCCGGAAAGCCATGACGACCGCTTTGTAGCCAGGATGACTCTACACCAGAACAGTAAACTGCATTGAGGCCATGGAAAAATACTGGCGGATACCCGGATCACGTGGATTATATTTTCTTATTGCCATTTATTTCCGAAGGCGGTGAAAAGCGGACGTAATGCAAATAAGCAATATTGCCCGTGATTTGCGCGATCACTAGTTGCGGGGCTGCTTTTTCAATGCCCCGCAGGCCCTTATATGGGTTTTCTATCTCCTATATCTTCGCGCTGATAGGGTAAGACATACTTTGTTGAGTGTGTTGACCTGTTGACTCCTATCCGAACGCAAAAGATACTCTGTTGCCAGCCATACACGGGAAAACCATTCCACCATGAAGGCTTATTGGTATGACAACAAACCGGTAGGTTCCATTATCCGACACTATGACTCCCTCTCTTATCAGGTAGAGACTGAGAGTGGAATAGGGCGACCAGCGGGAACCCCATGACTCCGGCCGCCCGGTGACGGTGGACTACCTCGCCTCCATTGGAGTCCAGTACTACCATTTCCCCTCCCTTGAGTCTGTAAATGAATTGGCCAAGGAACGTGGGTACAAGAATCGCGATGAGATTGTCGTTTCGCCACAGACGATGGGTGATGTGTACGAGGAGAAGGTGAAGATGTTCTTCAATGAGCATCTGCACGAGGACGAGGAGATCCGCTACATCCGTGATGGCGAGGGTTATTTTGACGTGCGTGGCCAGGAGGACGAATGGGTCCGGATCAAGTTGGCGAAGGATGACTTGATCATTCTTCCTGCTGGTATCTACCATCGTTTCACGACTGACGACAAGAATGTTGGTTTCCATGAGCTTATGTTATCTACACGTTGAGTACCAACTTGCTGACTGCTTCGTTTACAGTACGTCAAGGCTATGCGCCTTTTCCAGGAAGAGCCTAAATGGACCCCCTTGAACCGGGGCCCTGATGTTGATGAGAACGCTCATCGGCAGTCTTACCTCCGCACGGTCCAGAACAAGGCCGTCGCTTAGAAATTTTACTTTCCATTGATGACTCGATGCTAATTGCCAGCATGGACAAGGGGCATGGTTGATTGACGGGGGACAGACTGCGGCTTGCCGCAAGATTTTGGTGCTTTTAGCTCCAAACTGATGATTTGTATATATCATATCAATTTGATAGATCACGACGCTTTCACGTACAACGACTATGAGATTCTCAGGCACTTATAAAAAACATGTTATTTTTATGTTTTTAATCTACCGGTCAAAATATTGACTCAAGTTGTAGTTACACCACCTCCTGGCAGAGAGCCAGGCATGTGGAATTGATCGCTCAAGTTACCACTGCTCTCCTCCCGTGTCATGCTGCGACTGCGGAGGTCTCCAGTTTCAACATTGAAGCTGCTCGTTCGGGAAGCAAGGTCAAACGGCGGCCGTGTGCCCAATAGTGATCCAAACCTGAGCACCTCTGGTTCGCGAGACGAGTCCTCGTGGCGGGCAGACCCGCTGGCATCCGCCGCTGTGCTACTCCGCGGCGCATTAGAGCCCGTTTCCGAATCATCGCCGGTCCGTACGCCTGTTCTGCCCATGCGAGGCCAGAGGTCCGGCAGCCCCACGACCTGCACCCGAGGTTCGACAACACGCTCCTCAAACCATGCATGAACACGGGCTTCAACTAACTGAGCGACTTTAGGGACGTCCTGGAGTCTGCTACGAGAGCCGATCAACGACCGCACGGAGAGGTCAAGTCGATAGTCTGGAAGAAAGGAAAACGCAACGTTGCTCTTTGGGCTGGTTTTCGGCGAATTTTCACCGCTAGGTTCCTCCGAGGAGCCACCTGCGCGAGAGTGACTTCCACCCGTCTGATCTTCGCGCTTTGAGCGTCCATTCGTTGTTGTCCCAGCGGTAGGGGGAGATGGAGAATGGGAGGGGGTGTCGAGTGGAGGTGTGGAAGCGGGGACGAGCGATATGCAAAGGGTCCCGGAAAAGCGGACAACGGAAATGGAGAGTGCCACGGGAAGAATGGCGGAGCATGGCTTCGGATAATTGAGAAGCAGCTGCGTCTCGATAGCGATGGAGAGGTTGTCATCGCTCAGGTCGACATCCATCAGCGCCTGAAGCCGTCCACCATCAGAATTTGGGTCATCAACAGCAATGATCCGACAATTGCTGAAAATCGGAAACTCCTCCCCCAGAGATATGTCCGTCACAGTAATTTTATCTATAAATGATGGCTTCTTCTCGGGGTTATTCAGGGCCGCCGTTAGCGAGCTGAGGATGGATGATGTCGGGGAGTCCTTCAGCAGATATGCCGTTTGTCTGTACTGAGCAATGGTTTGAGCTATGAGAACATTGAACCAGTCCAACGATTCTGGCTGGTGTGAAGAATGGTGTATCCTGTGTCGTCCATGTTTCGAAGTGGGATTGGTGGGGATTGCAGTGTAGTAGGTCTTTCGCAGGATGGAGCGGGTGTTGGTCGCGGAGGACGGTACCGGACGGAGGACGTTCGAGTTAGATGGCTTTTCTCTCAAGGTTCTTGTGCTTCCATCATGCTGTGCACTGCTGTAAATGGAATTGGAACGCCGATGAGTCGCCGAGCGATGAGAAAGGCCGCGAGAGGGCGGAGGCGGTGCTTCGCCGAAGATGAAGAACTTGATGAAGGCAGCAATGAGAAGGACGACGGAGAGCTGACCCAGCAAGAACCCTTGTGTAAACGATAAACTACTCCTACTTCGTCAGCTATTCAGCCGCCTTAGAATGCACGGTGATCTCGACGTACGAGGATGGAGCCGGGATAGGCGTGGGGTCGTCTAGTTCAGTGTTGTCAGTCTTGGATCACATCAACAACGGAATCGGATCAATCGCACTTAGCTGAGAAGACATTTTCAGCTGCTGTATATATTATCCGATACTATCCATAACCCCATTGCTACAACAAGCGACACTGCAACTGAAGATTCCAACGTGTTGGAACTTGGAAGATCGTTTTCAAGGTCAAAAAAGAATGACGAATGACGGACCCTGTCGGCCTCGGCCAAGGCACTAGCTAAGATGGAGCAGCTGCTTATCACATCCATATCGCGATTGGACTCCAAAATGACCCACGAGCTCACGCCTCAGTGTAAGGACACGTTGAGCTTTCGCAGTCATCCATGTTCGATCGTTAAGAATCTGTACTATATTACCAGCTGGCTGGTTCTGCCTGGCCTTTGTGCCCATAATTAAGATGCCTGAAAACTGATTTCTCCTGCGACTACAAAATACTCCCCACAGAACGGAAATATTTAGCTCGCAGAATGTACTACCCAGCCATTAACTCACTGCTACTATGGCTTCTATGCTTTGCTCCCCCAGGGCTCGCATACGGCAGATCTTCGGAATCGCCGCCCGGGCCAAATGCCATACTCCTCTCGCGAGTACAGTCGCTGACACTCCGCGCCAATCGTCTCACCTCCTCTCGCCGTGTTTCCCCAATTCCACAGCTGAAATGCGTGGGACCCTCAAAGACCATCTGTGACAAGTACAAGATAGAGGCTATGCGATGCACGAATGCTGGATACGACTACGACGAGGAAGATGTCCAGTGGACTTGTACTGCGCCACTTCCGGAGGAGTTCATGCTGGGCGCAACAGATGTGATCTGTGAGGGATACCGAAATGCCGATGACAAGTGGGTGTTGAAGGGCAGCTGTGGTGTCGAGTACCGGCTACTGTTGACGGAGCGCGGAGAGAGGCGATTTGGCAAAATACAAGAGGATGACATGCGGTCCATCCCGCGCGCGACAAAAGGATGGCGCCGAGGCGTGGACGCTCTAGTCGACCTGATTTTCTTGGGGTTCTGGGCTGCGGTTCTCGTTATGATTTTATGGCCTATGGTCCGCTCATGTTTTGGGCTGCGAGGTCGTCGAAGAAGGACCAATGTTGGACGAGGTTGGGGCGGATTTTGGGGAGGAGGTGGTGGTGGTGGTGGAGGTGGAGGAGGAAATGACTATGGGCCTTATCCTGGGCCTCCTCCTCCATATAGCAGCTTCCCAGATAGTAGTTCGTGCTCATCGCAGCCAGGGTGGAGACCGGGCTTTTGGAGCGGTGCTGCGGCTGGTGGCATGGCTGGCTACGAGATGGGTAGGAGAAGCAATCGGCATAGCGACAGACCGTCATCTTCTAGAAGATGGGATGACCACGAGCCTCGGAGAGAAAGCAGCACACGGCCGCGTTCCCCTCCTCGGTTCTCAGCTACCACGGAGAGTACGGGATTCGGCTCAACAAGACGAAGATAATGCTTAGAATCGCGGACATGAATTGATTCGTTCGCCCCTAATACCGCAACTGTCGTAACCTATCTAGACGCTGCATGACGAACCTAGCATGTGTTGGACAGCCTAGTTATGATATTACAAGCTCCCATGAAGCGAGAAGCAACACCGATAAGAGCCACCCAGGTAGACAGCAGAAAAGGCACCAGGCCGTGATCGTGATCCCATCTCAAAGCCATGCAACACAGATACAGCCCTAAACGCCCACCCCCCGAATTCCTACCAAACTCCGACCAGCAAAGCGCTTAAATAATCAAGGAAGGTCATCAATCGTGCCAATCACTTCTTCGGTTCCGCCTCCCATAGCTCTCATCGCCTGTCTTTTGTTGTTTCGTTTGCCCTTTACGGGCACGTTATTGGCGTTATCCAATAGAGCACCACCAGTCGCGCCGTCTGGATTTCGAAGCAAATCCACCTGAGCCTGCTTTTCCTTTGCGTGTTGTTCCTCAATCCGTTTCTTCTCTTCATCCAACTCTTGCTGAACCACTCTAGGGTCATCATACACAGTATTGGTCATTTCGGAATACGTCGTGATATCAATCGTTTCCCGCGGACCCAACAGTGTTTCCTTGATTCTTTCTGGAGCGCGCCGCTCTTCGTTGTTGAATTTCAGCTTGATCTGACGTCTCGACCGCCCAGGGAACAGCTTGCTGATCATCATGAAATCGGTACCAAACATTCGCAAGCCTCTGTAAAATAAATCCGTCATCTCTTCATCCCATGATTCTGTCTTGGACCGCTTTCCCCATGTAGCTTGGTTGATCTTCCGAGTAAGCGAGCTTTCCACCACATCCTCCAGCTCCCCCGCATTTCTCGCCGCATCTGCGTAACGGTCGACCTGGAGGGAAGCGGCATCAAGCACAATCTCTCCATTCACGATTCGCATCACAGGACCGGCCTGTGGCTTCTTGTCGAGGTCGATATCAGGTTCCGCCCCTGGGGATGTAGCGTCCGCGCTCGGTTTGAGAGAAACTGGCGCTCGGCCCTCCTCCTCTTGTTGAGCTCGCTTGCGTTCCTGCTCAGCGAGCTCCATGTTGCGCAATTCAGTTTCCCGCTTAGACATTCTCCCTGTTCGTAAATCCTTGCACAATTCTGACATTTTGACAACTGCTGGAGCGATTTCGATGAGATCCGCTCCTTCAGGTGTTGGTTCGCGCTTTTTGCGAGACCGCTGTTGCTTCCTCTTCACCTTTCCCGCGGCATCTTCAAAATTGGAGACGCGACTCGCCCTTCTGCCTCGCGACTTCGACGCTCTTCGGGTCTGGTCGGCATTTGCTTGCGATTCAGCTCCGTCGGTAACTTCTGTAGTTTCTTCAACCGCCGGGGGTTGGGTAGATGGGGGAGTAATGGCATTGGATGGTGAAAGAGTAGGACGGGTGGATGTTGTCGACGATTCTTGAGTCAGTTTCAAGCGCTTGGATGGGCGAATTTCTGTAGCGGTCTCAACAGGTGGAAGTTGCTGAGAACTAGCCGCAGGTGTTGAGGCGTCATCGCGGCTCACAAGGTTTTGGGGATCTTCGATACTTTGAACAATTTCCCTTTGTTTCTCAGGCCCATTCGCGTCGAGATCGGTGGGAAGGCGCTCGGTATTAGTGTCATGATGCGCGAGAGACTGAGACGGCGCAGGCGCTTCTTCAACAGCCACGCGCCGTGTGGGAGCCGAGAAGGATGCCTTACGCTTGGAAACGGGAACGGGGATGGTTGTCACAGATTTGGATGGCGCTGAATCGGGTTTCGGGGCGCCCGACGTCTCGGTGACGGGTAATTCAACATCAGCCGCAGATGGGACAGAAGGCTCCGGGACCGTAGCAGGAGGCGCGGGCTCGGCAGGAATTTTATCTAACGCTGGTTGAGTGTTTTGAGTAGTAGATGTTTGTGAAGCGGTACTATGTCTTCGCGGTGGTGCTGGGGTGGCTGAGGGGGCCGGAGGGGCGCGTCGGGCAGGCGCCTTTGGAGCAAATTTCTTGCCCGACTTATCTGAAGACGGAAGCGGTCAGACGATGCAGCACGTTGTAGGAGCAGGATTCAACACTTACTGATGACAGAGCTCGAAAAAGATTTCATCCTCACAGCTCAGCATCGCTGGAGACAAACGGAACCATCAAAGTCCAGGCCGATAACAGAACTGATGCGATGGATGGTTGGTCCAATGAATATACGGTAGAGGGCGACATGCAGAAGTCTAGACTAGATGCCGGGAGTTCGTCTGAACTCTGGGGGGAAGTGGGCTCGGTCACGTGGGAGGCGCTAGGCGACGCTAAACCTCCCAGGCCGAAAATCCTCCTGGCTTCCCAAGTCTTGCTTATCACAACCACCTGCACGGCTACGCCCTTCAACGTCACTCAGAATTTGTTGTCACCTACACGGGCGGGTACTGCTGCGGTTATTGCTCCAGGCTGGTTGCTGTTCAGTGGTGACGGCCTTCATCGACTTATGTCTTTCTAGCCACTGATGCCGGCCACCGAAGCAACTCCCGTCGCATGTTCCGAGTCCGGTATCGTCAAGATGGAAGACCGGAAGAGACCTGCTACTCATGATCACAATGATTCCGCTCCACCATTGAAGAAGCAAGCCACTTCTATCAATGGTGGGAGTAAACCGCACCCAGATGCCGATATGCCTTGGAAAGACGACCTAGAGGTGAGTTGCTCACGTTTGTTACTGAACCTTCAGTTTGTAGCAGGGCGCCTATTTTTTTCTTTAGCCCACTTAGAATTCAGCTGAAGTCTGAAATGGTTCTGATGCTGACTTACACTCTGTGACAGCGATTTCAAAAAGATGCGATATGGCGGCAGATGCAAGAGTACAAACGTGAGAAGATGTCTCTGGAGACGAAACTCAAGGAAATGTCGAAAGCTACGGCCTACCATAATGATCATTTACGTGTAATTGATGCCTGGTTCAACCAGGTAAGTATCCTCGCGCTTCTTTCTTGCAGCTGCAGAGTCTCACTGTTCTTGCGATAGTTAATTGATGAGGTCAAATCTCTCATGGGCGCGTCGGATGGAGACAAAGGTAGGCACTAACCTAGCTAGATCGTTATCTTGAGATCATCTCACTAATATTCTTCTAGATCGGCCTTCGTTTCGAAGTTCGTTGTTGTTCGAAAATATGGAAGACTTTGAGAAGCATCTCAAAGCCCGATCAGATGATATACGTGCCATTATTACTCGGTTGCAATCTTTGCCCACAAATGCGCCCCCAGAGGTTACGGATTTGCAGTCCCAACTTGCGAAGAAATTGGCCGAAGAGAAAGGTACTATTGCTGAACTTGAGAAAGCTTTGACCGAAAAACAGCAACTGGAAGAAAGCCTGGAGGCAGCGTCACTACGGTACATGGTGGCTGAGAAGAAGCTCGACCGCGCACGAAGCTTGACTGTCGCCAAATTAGAGAAGCAGTATCTCCTTGGTGCTCAGCGACCTGGCGGCGATAGTGCATCCGGAAATCGGGAAGAACAGTCACCTGTCAACGGTGTGCCCTCGAGCGTCGAGCGCAATTCCGAATTGGAAGAAGCGCATAAACAGCTTGTGGCTGTTTCGGAGAAGCAAAAGGAACAGTTGCAAAAACTTGAGACTGAGAACGCAAATCTACTTAGCCAGATTACGGAATTGAATATCAAGGTAAGGCGCTTATGGTCAGCTGTGCAAATTGCTGCTGACTGGATGTGTTGATGTAGCGTACAAAGCCCACCGACGATGATTATGCGCATACGGACTTATTTAAGCAATTGCGATCCCAATACGACGATGTTGTTAAACGAATCAACCACCTGGAAGCAACAAACATACAACTACGTGAAGAGGCCGCAAAATTACGATCTGAACGGACTGCATATCGCAACCAGGTGGATGAGGAAACCCAGAACGTTATTGCCGAAAAGGAAGCGCAATTGATGCGAGCTGAGACTGACTTAGCCCGAATTCGGAACGCCCGTGACGAGCTCTTGGCTGATCAGCAGATGCGGAAGGCTGCGCAAGAACAGGAGAAAATTGCGTCAACTAAGATTCAAGAACTTGCGGATGCTGCACAGGCTCGGATTATTGCCCTAGAATCCGAGGTAGAAAGGCTCCGCTTGCAACTTGACAACACAAAAGCCGCGCATACAGAGGTCGAGGATATCCCGTTGGAAGAACTTCGTGCGAAATATCAGAACCTGGAGCGCCAGTATTCCATGCTCAACACTGAGTTGACGTCGATGCAGACCGCCTGCAAGAAGTACTCTTCGTTGGCTTCGCAAAAGGTTGCAGATTTCAGCGCTTTAGAAGAGAAGGTCGCCCGGTTGACTGCGGAAAAGTCGAAAGCTGACCAAAAGTATTTCGCTGCAATGAAAAGCAAGGAAGCACGAGAGTTGGAAGTTCGAACTTTGAGAATGCAGAACTCGAAGAGCTCAGATATTGTCTCGCAACTAAAGGAATCCGAGGCAACTACTCGCTCTCTGTTGGCCAATATGGAGAAGCAGGCTAGTGAGACGAAGGAAGCACTGAATTCGATCGTCAGCAAGCATCATGCGGCTCAACAGCAAATCGCGGAGAATAACATTGTTATCGACGGCCTCAAAGCCCAGGTCAATGAGCTCAAGGCCCTCTCGGTGTCGAAGGATTCGTCATTGGCCAGTGCTTCAAGCGCCTGTCGTAAGGCCGAGACTGAGATTGAGAGCTTGAAAGTCACCCTTGCCGATACCAAGAAGAGTCTTGAGAATTGGAAAAACAAGAGTTTGGGCAATTCGTCATCAGAGTATGAGATGTTGAGGGTAAGTCTTTCCGGTCCATGGATAAGGGCGACTGATACTAATCGATTGCCATTTCAGAGTCTTGCACTTTGTACTGTCTGCCGCAGGAATTTCAAGGATACTGCGATCAAGACGTGCGGTCACGTATTCTGCAAAGAATGCGTGGAAGAAAGACTCACTTCTCGGTCTCGAAAGTGTCCAAATTGCAATAGATCATTCGGAAATAATGATCATATGCATATCACGCTATGAGTCCTCTCAGCAATCGTTGAGTTTCCGATTTGGTCATCGGTTCGGTTCAAAATTTACATTCGTGTACCATAGTTTTTATTGCCCTTCTCGTCCTCCCGATTTTCTCCCTAGCCTTTTTATTACCCTTTTTTTTTTTTTTCTCTCTTTTGCTCTCTTGTTTCACACAATCATGGAAGGTTCATGGTGCGGTGTTTTTGCTCTACAAGGTTTAGCAGGATAGGGTCTCACTGGGGCCGGCGTTTTGATTTGCTGTTACGCTTTTCGAGCAAGATTTCCCGTTGCATAACGATCTGGCGGGACATGGTGGTTGTCCAGTCTTCGGCTTCAACTTTTTTCTTTACACCATTTTCCTTATGTCTTGCTCTCTTTCAGGAGGAAGAGAGACTGTTTGGATACCCACTTCTGTGTTCCGAGTAGCACCGGTGGTGGGGAGCAGGGACGCGAGATGTAGGATTACCTAGGACGAGATGATGAATGCACCATGCTCATGGGGTCATGGCCTTAATGATGTCGTCTGACTTTTCTTGTGGTAGACAAGTTCTTTATGTAGGTGCTCGAATATTATGAATTGAATATTCTGCTATAGAGAAGCTCATGCCGCCCTACCCAGAGGTCTAAAGGAGGGACGATTTGGCCCGCATCCTCTACTGCGGTGTCCCATTCTCGGTCGATTCGTTCTGAAATCATAGCTTGCAGGGCCCTGCTGGCTAGGACGCTTTGCGCCTGATATGGCCCCATCACAGATGCGCGAACTGCAGCACTGAGAACTGCTTTGGCATGATTCAGCATGAAAACATACGCCGTCTGCCGGAGATCGACACACATAGCAAGGCATACAACTCCCCACAGAGGAGCAAGATGGCCTTTCGGCCCTAATTCATCCGCACTGCCCACCCAAGATTTGAGAGCACCGGAGAAGCTCTCAATCATCCGCACTGCCTTTGCAGCGTCCGTCCCGCCGACAGACGGTCTTGAGGCATATGCGCTTCGAAATGATCGCTCCCAGACACCAAGTAACGCCCTTCCCTGCGCGACACTTGCCCTCTGAGCAACTATACAAGGCGTCGAGGCGTCCAGGTCGTTGTCTAGTGTCTCTAGGTCTTCAGGGTTCCTATAGGCTGCGAGGACATACGGGAGAGATGTGCTTGCGATTGACGCAATTGACAATCTGAGGAAGTGATGGAACGATGCGATTGTTGTCACCGAGCGAGGCAAGGGTTTATTATGGGCTAGGTAGGACTCCAGACCGCTGGAGTAGGCAAAGGAGCCCAGTGGGAGGGCGGAATCTGACAGGAGGAGTAATGCATGGTTTGGTGGAAGGTATGGTTCGTCTATTTTCGATGTCAGCCTTCAGGTACGACAATCATGGCCGTCGCAGGGTAGTTATCACGGACCATTGAAGGGTAATTCCCTTGCACCCTCTGGGCGGGCTAATGTTAGGCGTGTGCGGGCATTGCGCAAACGGTACTCGAGATCTGCAATCTCTTTCTCGAGAGCTTGTATACTGTTCTTCCCATTCATTCGGACATTCCTCAGTGTGTTAACAGAGAAAAGGAGGAGGAGGACGATGTTTGCGCGACGAGCTCCTCCATACCATTCGACCGAAGCATAAATATGCCCGCTTCTTATCTCTTAATACCAAAATCCACTGATAAGCTCGTCCGAACATCGGAGTTGCCCGTCTCCGGCGGTGGATGTCGGCAGAAAAAGGCGGATTTGACAGGAACGATGCAAGTAAGCAATAATGGTCCGATGCGAGCTTCTGATCGCTTTCCCGCACGTTGATATTACCCTCTGGCATTACATCATGCGAATACGCTAGACCTAGAGCTTCTACTGACGAGATAATCTGATATTATGTCAGGAAAGCGTCTTCTGGATGCTATCCAATTATTCAATGTCGCGAAATCCGTTGCGACGAAACACCTTACGCTGCGGCAACGGCAGCTAGACACCTTTACACGGACTTCTTCCCTCACCAAGGGAATCCAGAGACAGACTGAGGGTTTAATACTAACAGCTCAAGCTGCAGCTGCTCTAGCAAAGCGATTCAATGGACCTTCTCCTTCCGAAGCTGCGCCGAAAACCCAGCCCACCAGCACGCCCGCGTCCTCCCAGGCAACGAATGCGGAAGCCCGTTCAGGCCTCTCTCCAGACGAAGCGAAGAAAGCTCAACGACAGGCCGAATTTCAAATCCCGTCATCGGCTGCGGAGCACACTGTGAACAATGGCTCGAGTGCATTGAATGTCAGCGAGCAACAGGATGTCTTTTATCAGCGTTCTCAAGAGTCGACGCCGGGATTATCGGGGCTTCCTCGAGTGAAGCTGCCAAAGACCATCAATGACACGCAGGTGAATGTGGATAGCTCTCTTAATGCGGACGTCTTCCACTCGCCTGTGAACACTGAGAAGCCTGTGTCCGAGGAAGTGTCTACCTCAGAACAGCAAGATGTGTCGGAGGAGATGATGAAGGAAATTTTCCACAGTCCCAGGGTTGCCAGAATACTTTCCAAGAAGGCAGCCTCGGATATGAAGAGCCAAGATTGGAGAGCTAAAGGCTTTTCCGAAAGTTCGGTCAGTCGAAGGTCGGCCTCGGCTCCTGTCGAGAATATCAAGCAAACTGATAAGGAAGACATGGAAAAGATTGGGGCCAGCATTGCTGATGAAATTGCCGTGGTACGTCGCCTAGTCGAGTAGAATGGCATAAAACGCATGTTGATATTTTGATAGAAAGATCACCTGATCGCAGCGGAGCTCAAGCAAAGCGATACGTATAAGATGACTGAATCTCGTGTCCCGTCGTCGCGATTAGGTCGATTGTGGCAATACAGCGGACTGGCTACGTCGATGGCCTTTGGAGCCGTGGGTGAGGGCCTGCGAAGGATGACTGGGAGCAAAGAAGACTATGCTGGGTCCATAATGTTCAGTCCTGGAAATATGGAGCGACTTGTGGCCAAACTCTCAAAAATGCGAGGAGCAGCTCTCAAACTGGGGCAAATGTTGAGTTTTCAGGGTTGGTACTCGGAGTTACTCATTCATTGCTTTGTGATGGACACTAATTCTTTTTAGATAACAAAATGCTTCCAGAGGCTATTCATCAGGTTTTGCAGCGAGTGCAAGATCGAGCAGACTATATGCCAGCTTCTCAACGAGACAAAGTCTTGGCTGATAACCTTGGGCCCAACTGGCGGGATCTTTTCTCCACGTTCGATGAAGTTCCAATGGCAGCAGCTTCGATTGGACAAGTTCATGGAGCGGTGCTCAAGAGGACCGGCCAGCCAGTTGCCGTCAAAGTCCAGTATCCAGGTGTTGCTGACTCCATTGACTCCGACTTGAACAACCTTTCCATCCTTCTGACGGCATCTCGTCTTCTTCCGAGAGGTCTTTATCTGGACAAGACAATTGCAAACGCACGGACCGAGCTCGCGTGGGAATGCGACTACATCCGAGAAGCCGAGTGCGGCAACCGTTTCAGAGAGCTCGTAAAGGACGACCCCGTTTTCTTGGTTCCAGAGATTATCCCGGAGGCTTCAGGAAAGCAAGTCCTGACCATGGAACGTCTGGAAGGCATTGCAGTCACCAAAATCCATGACTTCACCCAGGCGCAACGTGACTGGATCGGCACGCAGCTTCTACGCCTATCCCTCCGCGAGATCACCGAGTTCCGCTTTATGCAGACAGATCCCAACTGGACTAACTTCCTCTACAATGCGAAGACCAATAAGCTGGAACTTCTTGACTTTGGTGCTTCTCGCGAGTACCCTGTCGAATTCATCTCGAAATATATCAGAACACTTATCGCCGCTTCTCGCAACGACCGAGAAAGGTGCCACAGCCTCTCCATCGAACTGGGCTACCTGACTGGTCATGAGTCAAAGGCCATGGTAGACGCCCACGTTTCTTCGATTTTGACACTTGCCGAACCGTTCATGGATTCTTCGCCAGACGTCTACGATTTCCGGAATCAGACAATCACGGACCGAGTCCGGAATTTGATCCCTGTTATGATTAGGGAGCGACTTGCACCTCCTCCCGAGGAAACCTACAGCTTGCATCGCAAGCTCAGCGGAGCCTTCTTGCTCTGTGCGAGATTGGGAAGCCAAGTACGATGCAAGGAGTTGTTTGCAGACGCGGTCCAGAAGGCGGAGAAGTCTGGGCTCGACGTTGAGTCGACTCGGAAATAGATCAGGAGGGAGTATGGTGATGCTTGACGTACATTGCCATGCTATGTAATACTATAGAAGGCCAAAGTCTACTCTTGTAAAATAGATCATGTAAAACGAGGACCTTGATATCATAGAATTAAGATTCATTCCAATATTGAACTGCTCTGTCTGGAGACTATTCTTGCCTTCTATTCAAAGCACAATGTAATACATTTCCAGTTGTCGCTCGCTCCCATCCCATAGCGAAGATAGTGATATTCAGGCGATCCTGTTCCGCATTTCCAAGCAGATCTCGAAGATGCCGTCAACTTCGTCCCCGGCATCTTAGACCTTGGAATGCACGTTCCAGATTAATTTCGCGATGGTCTTCAGATCCGATTCGTCCAGGACAATGTCCCCTTCGCCAGGATTGGCGGGCCGAAGGAAAAAGTGCTCGAAGGGTAGAGTTAGAGGGTATCCAGTTACGTGAATGGGATCGTTGACTGTCTTTTGGGACATGACAGCCCGCCGAGTTATTTCAGGGACCTTCTTGTTTTGATCCTGTCTTGTTTCCCGCGGGATTAATTCCCATTTTTCGATAAAGACTTCTCTTCTTGTTTGGTGAACAAAAATGGTAAGAGCTGCTTTCACGTCACCACCTGCTTCCAACAACCACCAGCGAGCGTCATCCGCGAGCTTTGACCTTGGCTGAGAGTACGCGCATTGTATCACCACTGTAGGCCAGTGGTCGGAACGGGGTTGCGGAAGGACTATGGGACGGTATGTCTGGTCGGCTTTCTTCGTGCGCCCGTTCGATGTAATCGCGACTTCGCCCATCACTTGTAGCTGCAAGTCCAGCCCATTCATAAACGCACACTTGCGAATGATCATAGTATGGAGGGCATTGTATGCCTGCTCATGAGCTGCTGTAGTCATCCTGACAAGAAGTAGAGCAAGATCTGGAATATATTCGAAAAATGAACTGGTGAAAAACTTTTTGCATGGATGAGAAAAAGTCTCTGAAAATGTTTGCTCGTCAACATTAGAAATGATAATAAACTGGCTCCTACAGCCAGTCATGTCTTCCTCCAGGGCATGATATTCACTGTCAAGGACTTTAAGAAAATCTTGTTCTCCGCAGTACTGGTATTCACTGGTTGCAGGACTGACATGGAGTAGTTGCTGATAGCTATTCTGCCTACCTGCTCTCACTGCCATTATGACTGAGTAGCTGGCTTTGATGGTATCTGCTTGTAGTAAAAGGTAGATGAGGTCAAAAGTCAGGGTACTTCAATAGTATAATCATGAGAACCCCAAAGGAATCGCTCTGGTTACTCTTTGTCTGTCTATGGTTTTGCAGCAGACTTTATGTCTAGAGGTATTTGGATTCACATATACTCTTGTAAAGTTTAGAATATGATGTCACTATATCTCCCAAGAGTACCTGGGCACTACACTACGAAAGTTAATACATATGGTAGATCTTAGCAATTTGCAACTCCCATATAGTTTCCATAAAAAATTACTATCACACGCCAATACACAGTGAAAATTAACGCATCATATGACATATCAAGTCTACGAGCTCGGTCTATGTCTGCATTAAGAAGAGGTTCAATGGAGAGCGTTAAGTTGAATGTCTCGTGGGAGATGGGATAATCTAGAATGGCAGCCTTCCTGAGCACGGCGGTATCTGTACAACCATCGATAGCTAAACCGGTGTCTGATGTGTCGCGACATGCGTCAGGCTTGTGCAGCTCCCGAGTACAGTCAGGCGCATCGTGTGCTCATACCGATTTTGCACGATGCATGTTCTCGCCGTATATCTGCATGAAGACATGATATCAAGTCTCTGATAGGAAGTAAGCAAGGTCAAGGACAGAAAGTACACTACCGTAGGTATCCGCATGGCTTGGTATCACTATCCATGGATCTGTGGTATCCTATTATGAGTATCGTGATATAGCGCTACGCCGACGACCACGGGGTTTGCGGTTTCATGAGTACCTGCATGCAGCCTGATTTCAAAGCAGCCTAAATCTCAGAGATACTATGTTTATTTGATGAAAGTGAGTGCAGTCGGGCAGCTGGATTAGGTAAATTTCCACGGGCAGCGCAAGGAACCGAGGAAAATGAATTCCGCAGTGCAGATGAGATGATGGCGCCATTTTGTGATTATTAATGAGCTTTTTGGATGATGGAGACAGGACTGATAACTATGACTCTACCTTATTGGGGATGGATGATTGGGTGTTCGGGGAGATTTAGACGCCCTGTTCGAGGGGCTTTTGCGACCTGGTTGTTCTGTATCTACATGAAGCGGTGTATCTGTAAGCATGCGGAGTAAAGTGGATAATTTGTAATAATGATGGTGACAGGCGCCCTTAAATATGATGGATCTCAAAAGAAAAAAAGGTTTACCACGTCAGTGCACCATATCGGAAACTAAAGAAGATTGCATGAACTGTAACCTATCAACTGTCAGGAAGCGATCAAGAATGATGCATGATTCAAGAGAACCATGCATGATGCAGCTTGACTCGGCAGTTCATGGTACATAATAAAAACAAAACAATGACCCGATACCCGATGGATCTCGGCGACTTTTCAGGGTTTCGCTTCTAAAGCTCCACCATCCAATCATTACAATTATTCAACTGAATTCTTTCTGCATTGTATCATCATTCGTATTTTCTTTGTTGATTCCAGTCCTATTTTCCCTTTTGGGCCAGCTCCACCACCTCCAAGCTAGTTTTATAAGTGGCTGAAATGAAGTGATTGATTGATTGATAATCAGTCAACAACGGTTCCTGATTTAGGCGTCCCTCATTATAGATACAGCTTATCGAACATTCGAAACGCACGGAAGGTGCCCGACTAGATGGCCCTGATTAGGCACACATGGTGATCAGTGTGTATTGAAAATCCGCATCATCGGCGACCAGGTATCACCGTTGCCCTGAAAGCAGATTGACTAGTAATGCGTCAATGGCTGACCCGAACTCTCTCTTCCGTGTGAGCCAAGGCCTTCAAAAGCTGACACGAGGATGGATCTGTCTCACTAAATAGTAAACACAGAGGTCTAGAGAGGGCGGAGACCAAAAAAGGAAAAAGGAAAAAGTAGTGGCGTCAGCTCTAAGCATGATGTTAATCTAACGCCGTTTGCTTATCTCCGTCTCATGTGGGTCGCAATGGTTGATGACATAACAAATATGAAATGCTCCAACTCTAAGAAAGGTTAGGTTTAGACCACAGTGAGCAGAGAAGTCAATATTCTGTAGTTGACGTGATGACGGATGCATACTACAGTCTCCAATCGAAGCTCTGTCTAATTGTTTCTTCTACTGTTAGCATCCGTGCGACAATATTAATACCAACTACTCCATAGTAGGTGCAGTATGTAAATGCTGCTGCATAGATGTGGGGTCCTTAGAAGTCGGGCTGTTCCGAAGTTTTGCCAGAACCGTCTGCATCGGCTTATATAATCTTTTTCTGTCCAATCATAATCCCTGGATTACTGCCACGAGTCATGTTGGACCGTGCATAACTCATCATGAGTCAGGAAGATTCACGCTTCCAGGCATTCACTTGGGCAGTTTGCATGAACGAAATCGATGGAAACTCGGGATCCACTTCTGCTTCAACTTCTGAACGTTTTCCTTGTCTTCCGCAACCTCCCCCCCGTCCACCACTCGGCTGTACTTCTCGTCCGATGATTATTCGCTATCTCCGTCTGTTACTTCCATGACTCCCCATGAGTCTATCTGCCTCCTTTTCCACTAGGTGGACCCTGTTTTGCGCAAGCCTTACAAATCAACTAATTTTTTTTTTCTCTTTCGAATATTGATGTCGCTAACAGACTTTAGTAATAATCTGGACCCTGGGAGAACACTGATATATAAATCTCGACGAAATGACGCCCCGAGTCTCTCTTTCGCTTTGTTGTTCGGTGCCGTTGCTGTGTTTCCTAGACCCTCTCCACTCCTGGTGCATTGGACTGGTATCTCCTCTCCAAATTGAACAGTAAACGGTATTGATTCCACTTATTCTTTTAATATCCCATCATTTCTTCTTCAACCCTTCTTTCGGTTTCCTGTACATACCTACCTTCGACCTTTTTGTCCGTCCTAGTCGAACAGAGGAATCTATTGAGTCGGCTCCGCTTTGAATATAAGACGAATACTTCAGCCTGCACAATCTAGTCCACATCTCCATAATTTACAACAAGAAAGTATACGCATCAACAGCGAGATGGCGGACGGCTCTCGTCTGCCAGAATCGGCAACCAACACAACAATGGAACACAACAACGCAGAGGTCACCGGTCCAGATGCGGAAACTGTACACTCCTCATCGGTGACAGCAACCTCTTCTGAATTGAGTCTCGATGGCCGGTGGGGAGAGCGGGATCAAGGGGAGCCTGTTTCCCGCCGTGGCGCCATGGAGGATTTTGAGGAGATGAGGAGGGAACTGACCCAACTGAGCCTGAGACGAACGCGGTCGGTGGGAAAGGATGCTCATCGATTGCGGTCCCGGGCCTCCGGGCGAGCCAGTCAAGTTCCCGATGAAGAGAAGGCAATTGACGAGGAGGATTCGACGATCGACGGTGACGGTGACGGTTACCACGGCGGATTCGATCTCGACGAGTTCCTGATGGGTGGTCATCTGGAACGGAGAACAACCACCGGAGAGCCGGCGAAGAAGGTCGGTGTCCTTTTCAAAAATCTCACGGTGAAAGGTGTCGAGACCGGAGCGTCCTTTGTACGGACTTTGCCGGATGCTGTTGTTGGCACATTTGGCCCGGATCTGTACAGAATCGTCTGTAGCTTCATCCCACAATTGCGCTTTGGGAAACAGCCTCCGGTGCGAGAACTGCTGCATGATTTCACCGGTCTAGTCCGAGAAGGCGAGATGATGCTGGTTCTGGGCCGGCCTGGTGCTGGTTGCTCCACCTTCCTGAAAACCATCGCAAACGACCGGGGTGCCTTTGCCGGTGTGGAGGGTGAGGTCCGGTACGGTGGTCTCTCCGCTGAGGAGCAGCTGAAGCACTTCCGTGGCGAGGTCAACTACAACCCGGAAGACGACCAGCACTTTCCGACCCTTACCGTGTGGCAGACCTTGAGGTTTTCTTTGATCAACAAGACCAAAAAGCACGATAAGGCCAGCATTCCCATCATCATTGACGCTCTCCTGAAGATGTTCGGCATTACGCACACTAAGAACACGCTTGTGGGTAATGAGTATGTCCGAGGTGTGTCCGGAGGCGAGAGAAAGCGTGTCAGTATCGCGGAAACCCTGGCGACCAAGTCGTCGGTTGTTTGCTGGGATAACTCCACCAGAGGTTTGGACGCCAGTACAGCTTTGGATTATGCCAAGTCTCTCCGGATCATGACCGATGTCAGCAAACGTACTACGTTTGTGACCCTCTACCAAGCCGGAGAGAGTATCTACGAGCTCATGGACAAGGTTCTGGTCATTGATTCTGGACGCATGCTCTATCAGGGCCCTGCGAACAAGGCGCGCGAGTACTTTGTGAACCTCGGTTTCTACTGCCCAGACCAATCGTATGTCTCTCTGTCGCTCACTTGAGACTTGCCGTTCGCTAACCCGCTGCTAGGACTACTGCTGATTTCCTTACTTCAATCTGCGACCCTAACGCCCGTCAATTCCAGCCCGGCCGAGAGGCTTCTACCCCCAAGACCCCTGAGGAGCTTGAGGCCGTCTTTAGAAACAGTGAGACTTACAAGACTATCTGCGACGAGGTGGCTAGCTATGAGAAGAAGCTTCAGGATACGGATCAGGAGGATACCCGCCGCTTCCAGAAGACCGTTGCCCAATGTAAGTTTGCGACACGCCCTAATACATGCTTACCGAAGACTAATTCCCTTCAGCCAAAAGTAAGACGGTGTCGAAAAAATCCAGCTACACGGTCTCGTTTGTTCGTCAGGTCCTGGCTTGCGTGCAGCGTGAGTTTTGGCTCCTGTGGGGCGACAAGACATCCCTCTATACCAAGTACTTTATCATCATTTCCAATGCCCTGATCGTCTCTTCCCTGTTCTATGGTGAATCCCTCGACACCAGTGGTGCATTCTCTCGTGGCGGTGCGCTCTTCTTCTCGATTTTGTTCCTCGGTTGGTTGCAATTGACGGAGTTGATGCCCGCCGTTACCGGACGAGGCATTGTTGCCCGTCACAAGGAGTACGCGTTCTACCGACCATCTGCCGTGTCGATTGCTCGAGTGGTGATGGATTTCCCTGCTATCTTCTGCATGGTCGTCCCGTTTTCGATCGTCATGTATTTCATGACAGGGCTCGATGTGACCGCTTCCAAGTTCTTCATCTACTTCCTGTTTGTGTACACCACTACATTCTCCATCACTTCGTTGTACCGCATGTTCGCTGCGCTCTCTCCCACTATCGATGACGCCGTTCGCTTCAGTGGCATTGCTCTGAACATACTTGTCATCTTCGTTGGTTACGTCATTCCCAAGCAGGGTTTGATCGACGGCTCGATCTGGTTTGGGTGGCTCTTTTACGTGAACCCTCTCTCGTACAGTTATGAGGCCGTCTTGACGAACGAGTTTTCCGATCGTATCATGGACTGTGCGCCGTCTCAGCTGGTACCCCAGGGTCCCGGTGTCGATCCCAGATATCAGGGCTGTGCTCTCCCCGGGTCTGAGCTGGGTCGCAGAGGCGTCTCGGGTAGCCGGTACCTGGAGGAGTCCTTCCAGTTCACTCGGAGCCACCTGTGGCGCAACTTTGGTGTCGTCATCGCTTTCACAGTGCTGTATCTCATAGTCACGGTGCTCGCCGCTGAGTTCCTTTCCTTCGTCGGCGGTGGTGGCGGTGCTCTTGTCTTTAAGCGATCGAAACGTGCCAAGAAGCTGGCCACCCAGACCACCCAGGGCAATGATGAGGAAAAGGTTCAGGACGCTGGTGACAAGGCTGCGCTGTCGCGCGGAGAGGCGACGTCCGCGAGCAATGGCGAAACCTTCAAACGCATCTCTTCCAGTGACAGAATCTTCACCTGGTCGAACGTCGAATACACGGTACCTTATGGCAACGGAACCAGAAAGCTTCTGAATGGTGTCAATGGATACGCAAAGCCTGGAGTCATGATCGCTCTGATGGGTGCTTCAGGTGCTGGTAAGACGACACTCCTTAACACCTTGGCCCAGCGTCAGAAGATGGGTGTGGTGACTGGCGATATGCTTGTCGATGGTCGTCCTCTGGGCGCCGATTTTCAACGGGGCACTGGTTTCTGTGAACAAATGGATCTTCACGACAACACATCTACCATCCGCGAGGCTCTGGAGTTTTCGGCCCTGCTTCGCCAGGACAGGAACATTCCCAAACAGGAGAAGCTCGACTACGTCGACCAGATCATCGATCTGTTGGAGTTGAATGATATCCAAGACGCCATCATCGGATCTCTCAACGTGGAGCAGAAGAAACGGGTGACCATCGGTGTTGAGCTTGCAGCCAAGCCCAACCTACTCCTGTTTCTGGATGAACCTACGTCTGGTCTAGACAGTCAAGCAGCGTTTTCGATTGTCAGATTCCTGAAGAAACTGTCCCAGGCCGGACAGGCCATTCTGTGCACCATCCACCAGCCCTCGTCCATGTTGATTCAGCAGTTCGATATGATTCTCGCCCTGAATCCCGGTGGTAACACCTTCTATTTCGGTCCAGTTGGCCACGAGGGTCGCGACGTGATCAAGTATTTCGCAGATCGTGGCGTCGTCTGCCCTCCGTCGAAGAACGTGGCTGAATTCATCCTCGAGACGGCCGCCAAGGCAACAACGACGAAGGACGGCAAGAAGATCGACTGGAACGAAGAATGGAGGAACTCGGAGCAGCACCAGCGGGTCCTGGACGAGATTCAGCAGATCCGCGAAGAGCGTAGCAAGTTACCCGTAACCGAGACAGGAAGCACCTACGAATTCGCCGCGCCCACGATGACGCAGACTCTACTTCTCACGGAACGTATCTTCAAACAGTACTGGCGCGACCCGTCGTACTACTATGGAAAGTTGTTTGTCAGCGTCGTCATCGGTATCTTCAACGGGTTCACCTTCTGGATGCTCGGCAACTCGATCGCCAACATGCAGGACCGCATGTTCTCCATCTTCCTGATCATCATGATTCCCCCCGTCGTCCTCAACAGCATCGTGCCCAAGTTCTACATCAACCGCGCCCTCTGGGAGGCCCGCGAGTACCCCAGCCGTATCTACGGCTGGTTCGCCTTCTGCACCGCCAACATCGTCTGCGAGATTCCAATGGCCATCGTCTCGAGCCTCATCTACTGGCTGCTCTGGTACTACCCCGTCGGCTTCCCCACGGACTCCAGTACCGCGGGCTACGTCTTCCTCATGTCGATGCTCTTCTTCCTCTTCATGTCTAGCTGGGGCCAATGGATCTGCGCTTTTGCGCCGTCCTTCACCGTCATCTCCAACGTAAGCCCTTCCTCGACCCGTCCCTCCTCTCCCTTTCCATCACACCCTCTCTAACCCCGATTAACAGGTTCTCCCCTTCTTCTTCGTCATGTGCAACCTCTTCAACGGCATCGTCCGTCCCTACCGCGACTACCCCGTCTTCTGGAAATACTGGATGTACTACGTCAACCCAGTCACCTGGTGGCTCCGCGGCGTTATCTCCTCCATCTTCCCCACCGTCCAGATCGACTGCGCCCCCGCAGAAACAACCCACTTCAACCCACCACCCGGCCAGACCTGCGCCAACTACGCAGGCAACTTCATCACAAACATTGCCAAGAACGGATACCTGCTCAACCCGGACGCCAGCGCAGACTGCCAGTACTGCCCCTACAGCAACGGCGCGGAGTACATGGCCACGCTGAACGTGCACGACGGCGACAAGTGGCGCTGTTTCGGGATCTTCTTGGCTTTTGTGATTATTAATTGGCTGTTGGTTTATTTCTTTATCTATACGGTGCGTGTGAGGGGCTGGTCGTTTGGTATGGGATATTTGTTTGGGGGGATGGGGTTGGTTATTGATAAGGTCAAGGGGGTTTTTAGGAAGAAGTCGGAGAAGGCGTGAGGATGAGGATACAGGACCCAGAAGCAAGGATGAGATCAAAGTGATCTCAATGAGGGGTCATAAAAACATTTCTGTTGGATCATGATATTGATTAGCGATATCCATTCTGCATATATAGAGCAATAATAATGCATAGACAGCGTTCTTCATAAATCATCTTCAACTCTCAAATCCCAAAACTACCCTGCCAATCACAGAGACTGTTCAAAAAAACCAAGGCTTAAGACCCGGCCCGTATCGTTGCCCAGGAACCGTCATCGGCACGGGGACAGTATCTCTAAAAACATCCAGCATATCGGCCGATTCGTTTGCTCCTTTACCACTGGTGCTATCCGAGACTTTGTCCGATGAGCTGTCTTTGTCGAGGATAGGAACAAGGACACCGCATTCCCAGTTCCGGCAGTTGAGCTTGGGCTGCTTGGTTGTTTTGTCTTGGACGAGGCGGCCCCTTTGCGTCTGGAATTAGAATGCCTTCTACTTGATTTCTAAGTGGGTATGCACTCACCATGCGCTTTCTGAGAGATTCGCACTTCCCACGTACGCCCACCCTCGACACTGTGAGTTATTCGGTAATCGTATCGGTTCATCCGGTCTTATGAATAGGATCTGGAGAGCAAGACGTTAATTATGACCTCGGATATTACTCAGAGAGGGAGGGAGAGCTACCTTGTTATGCATCAAAAGTCCCGGCCGCCGACTCTTACAGTCGCGCAGCACATGGCGCGGGAATTTCGGACCCTCGTACCATTTCGACTGGAAACAGATTGTGCCGGCGCAGTCTGGGCCGCCTCGCGATTGCTCGATGGTCGTCTGCGAGGGAAAGTAGACTCGGAAGCGATCTTTCCATTCTTCAGCGGTGTTTTTGTGAATGAGTTGGTTCCTGTCGTTGGGATTGCGCGTGGGGAAGGTCTTGGAGGTTCGCAGGGTGAAGTCGGTTATACCGTCGTCTCCTTGGAGGATTTTAGTCTCCTGTCTGGATGGAGCGGACCGAGTGCTTACCTTGGGAAGCGAGGTATATTGATCTTAAGAATTCGTCCGTGAGTGATCCTACCGAGGATGCCTTTGCGAGGTTAGTCGAGAGAGCTTGGATCTGGCTGGGCCCGTGAACTGCTTACGACAAAATCGATATTGATCGGCTTGGAAGTTCGCAAGCCTAATGCATTGACTGCGCGCCCCAAGCCGCAATATCCCGTTCTTCTCCACGTATTTCCTGTGTGTGACCCTCCGCTGTACAGCATTAGTAACCGTCATAGAATAGCGCAAAGGACGCTTACATAGAGTGAACTAGCATAATATGAGAAGCCTGACTGAAGTCGAACTCGTCGAGTCTGGAAATGATATTCTCATCCAAAGTACTTGCTCTCAGGAAGTAGACCAGGTCTTCCTCAAAGGCGGTCTTGGAACCCGCAGAAGTTGTGGCTGCCTTCCGAGGAAGATCGATGAGAAAAGCACTCTAAGCTAGAGTCAGCAACGGTTCCGTAGATAGCTGCTCATCCGTACATTTTCCATCACACCTCCCATCTCACCCCAATCATATGGTGTCAGATTCGCAGTCGGAGCTACGATTCGTAGGTATCCCGGGTGAAAGAGTAGCATCAGTTTCGAGTGCATGCAGTTCACCTGTCCCTCCATGGGTGGAAAGCACAATCTCAAGTTGCTCATGGACGCAGTTTCTGCCTCATACTGACGTTTCTGATGCCGACTTGATCAGTATTGTGTCGCAAGTGGAACAGACAGGGGGTCAATCACCGTCAACTCATCTTTAGCCTGCATTACCAAGAGAAAACGAGTGCTTTTCGTATCGACCTTCGAAAAGAGCCATTCAATGTCCCACATAAATGAGCTCAAAATAGCCAGCTCTAAATCGCTTCTCTGAAAGACCTCCTCGATTGTGATATCGTCACCTGTCCGTGGGCAGTACTGCGCGTAAGTTTTTTTGACAACTCCCTTTGGGAACTGTACGCCTGGTGTCCGAGAAGGATTGGGCAAGCGTGGCGTCGACTCTACAGTCTTATGTCTTGCTCGAGGAACACCAATGCTAGGTGCATATTCTGTTGATACAGAACCGCTGCTGCTTTGACCAGCCGGCTGATTCGATTCATTCTTTGAATATTTGCCCTGGCGATGATCAATGGCCCCATCATCATCCGCCTTTCTCTTCGCAATGCGGGCGAGGCGTTCTTCCTCCATCTGCTTGCGGTTTAGGCCCAGGAGCCCTGATGGTTGCGAAGGTTTGTGATCTGCTGCGGAACTTTCTATCTCTGGGAGCGGACCATGTTGTTTGTTACCGAGTGATTGATCAGGTGAGTTCTTTTCCGTATCCCCAGAGTCTTGCAGGGACAACGCAATGGCTCTCTTCAGATCTTCATCTTCCTCGTCTTCATCGTCAACTTCAACTCCATCCTCATCAGCATCTGTATCAGACCCAATAACTGAATTCGACTTTGGAAAAATGGGAATGACTTCATTATCGTCTGACTCTGCAGTAAGATCGACGACATTTTGTTGAGGTCTATCAGCTGGACTAGCACCATTACCGTGAAGGTCCCTCAATGAGGCTGCGATGGCTGCTTTAAGGTCGGGGTCTGTTAAATCTTCTGGCTCCATTTCCTGTTGGCCCAAGAATCACAGACTGCAATGAGCGGGTTATTTTAATGCAGAAATGAGACAAATCGAAAACAGCAATGTAGTAGACACAAGACACTCCCAAATTATTAAGGGGTTTCAAATGAGACCGCAATGTAGCTCTTGTTGTCGACTTCTGTCAGACTGTGCTGTGATTGTTTATGGTAAGACGTCACATAAACGGCTTTGGACACTACGCGTCCCACCAGGCTGTGTCCAGTTGACACTTTCCGCTATGGCACCTGGTGAATATGTATTATATTGGCAAAATAGACAACAATTGGCGATGACCAAGAGACGTAGAAATCTTGGAAAGTTACAACTGATGGCCAGGCTTATTCTGCTCCTTGAACCTCACTGAGACACGTGACCATATGTGAAGCTGAATATCAGAGAACATCTAGAGTGTGTCCTTAACTATGGCACTCATAAATCAAATCTGCCGAAAATAAAGTCTCTGATGTACATCTACGAAGATACAGGTAGATTATCTTAGTATAAGCTCTCAGAGTTTTACAGTGAGAGATCATATTCTAAAATCTTCCTTCAGCACGAAGGTCTAAGTTGAATAGAGCTCAGCGATTGAATATGCTCATGTGAAATGAGTGACTTCAGATTCTTTTTGTATTATGATAATCAATCTGAAAGTAACAGAGCTTGCACTGTCCCAGGTCACAAGAGCTCTCGGCGCAACAACAAACTCACAAGTGCTCACTCCTTTCTCTCAAGGATTTACAACAGTCTCAGTCCTCGACAGTTCGACTCCAAGACGCGAATACAACCCTCGTTCCATCTACCCAGGAAGACGCTGAAGCAAAAGCAACTGGCAACATGGACCCAGACGCACAAATCCAGCAACAGCAAGAACCACCGGAGAGTGAAAAGAAAAGCAAAATACAGGCTCTGCTGTCACGGGCTCAGAGACCAGAGGTGTAAGGCTGCGTGATATGATATCCTTCTGCTGCTGACATGTATGTGGAATTACTCATTCAGACTGTTGGTGCAATTCTTCAGACAAGTATATGATGAGCGTCCGGGGGCCTCCAATCTTGTCAAGCCAGCTGAACCGGAAACCTTCGAGGATGTAGCTGTCAATGAGGGTTGCAAGATGGTGAGGGGCAGTCTTATCGTGGGCAACCGGCACCTGCGATGTCACCTTCTTCGTCTGCCGATCCAGGTCCGATACAGAATTTATGAATTCTTGTTCTGTCACCACAACAGTTATGTCGAGATAGGGGGTCCATATAATCACCAAATCGGGGATTTGGCGATCCTCAGGACCTCGCACGTGTTTTACCATGAAGCATCTATCGCTCTGTATCATTCCCTGGGTGATCGACTGCTCTTTTTCAGAAATTACGGGTCGAAGTCCGCTGATTTCCTCAGATGTCAGCCAACGCCGTTGCCTTGCTGCCGTAACAGAGTCTTCCAGCAATGGTTGGAATACCCCTGTCGTAACAAAGAAATTGTGTGGAGAAGATCTTTCAAGAAAATCGTGTTTCTGATCGGAGCATCCGAACCCCTGCTGGCAGTTCAACGTCGCTGGGCGTTTGCAGAGTTCATCACCACTCTAAGAATGAGCGAGCCCCTCAGAGTCCACGAGCTTTCTGTCGTTGTGTACAATCAATGGAAAATCCCCGGATTTGATGAGGGAGATCTGGTCCGCGCTCTGTTTAGTGGCGGGATTGAATTTCTCGGAAGGTTGATATTCAGAGGCTTGGCCGAAGACGAGACGGAACGCTTGACTCAACTCATCTTTGCGCTCAGAATTCCCAATTTGACGATCGAGCGGGTCAGAACACGAGCAGAGGAGGAAGAAGTCTCTATAAATCTGTGTAGGTGACTCGCTTTTGTTGTGTGCCTTCTTCTGCCATCTGTTCTCATTCGATGTTCATTGGGAGTATTGGCTCGGGGCTCAGATGCATTGAAGTACGAGATCAATGATGGCGAAAAAGACCTCCCGGTCAGCCTCTGCACTTTCGAGTCCGAGACCGACGACAAGCAATCGCTTCTCGTCAGGTGTCTTTGTTGCAATAGCACTTGCAATCTGGCGGGCGTAGAGCTGACCAACTGTCTCATGTCCAGGAGCTCGACCCCCAAGCAGTGAGGTGGCCATCAAGCGACTCATTGGAAGAAGATCATCATCAACTGATTCAGATAATGTATGAAATCCCTGTGCCCCTGGGTTTTTATTCTCTAGCGGTACATGTAGCTGAGCTATGGTTAGCCTGGAAGCCCTTGTAGGGGGAGACGCTAAGCTACGAACCCAATGCCCAAGTCGGCCGTTCTGAGATATGGTGACCAGAATTTTGTCGCTAAATTGGACGCACGTCACGTCTGTTTGTATGCCATTTACCACTCCAGCGACTTGTTTTGTGCCAGCAGGAAAAGGAAGGTCTAGTGGCACCTGGAGGTTGTCGAGATCAAGAAGATTGGACATGACGAATGGTACTGAGTATCTAGTTTCGGGATGGTAGAAAATGAAACAATGCTTCTTCGACTTAGTAAGAGGACTTTTGATTTCAACCCTACCACGAAATACAGATATAAACAAATGATGCCGGTGATCAGTTCGCAGATGGTTGGTGATGCCGCCTTGTGGGCGGTGAGATTTATATCCCCACTATCCGGCAGAATCAATTTTCTTTTCACGTTTCCTTCAACAGCAGAGGAGCAGGAATCACAAAATCAGCCATTCTCTACCGTTATTCTTCTAAAATTCCTTCCCTTTGTCTCCGGGCTGAGGCAGGGGAATCCCATCGATATTCACAATGCCCAAATTTGTCCCCCGTCAACGAAAGCAGAAACATCGACAAAACAATTCAAACGATACTGCGGTCGACACAAATGCTGCCGAGATACTGCCCATCTCCAAGAGCGAAAGGGAAGCGAGGAAGCAGAAGCTCCGAGAGGAGCTGAGGGCACAACACACGAAGATCTCTGCGAAGAAGCAAAAACGCTTGGATAAATATATTGTATGTGAATTATGAGTTCCTTGTCGATCCACGGATGCCTGCGCAGATTTCATTGACCGTCAGAGCAGGAAAACAAACTCAAGAAAGAAGAGAACGTCGAGCTGCTTAAAAAACTTGAGAAGATCAAAGTCGATACCTCCGCGCTCCAGAGCTCGAAGGAACTGGGAAAACGGAAAAGAGAGGACGAGAATATTGTGCCCACGACCGCCACAAAGGATGTTAGTACGTCGCAGAATCAGAAGTCGGATTCTGAATTGTCAGGCGACGAGACAGACGACTCCTTTGTCGATTCGAAAGGGACTACTAAGCGAAAGCTTCCCGAGACTGCTTCTGCACCACCGATTCCCGCCCCAGCCGTTGGTGGCGGTCTCAAACGTCCTCTGGAACTCGGTCCGGACGGTTTCCCAGTTCTGAAGAAGCGGAAAAGAGCGCCCAAGGCCAAACCGGGGGTCGTATCCGTGCCAGAGGTTCCATGGGAAGGGTTCGATTCAGATGATGGAAATGATAGTGCTGGTAGCAGCGATGAAGAGCCGGAAGAGTCGGAAGGCGATGCCGAAAATGAAACTGTGCAGGATGGAGAAAAAGACACGTCTTCTGACAATAATGGAAGTGATGAAGAGGATAGAGGCAGTGATAATGAGGAAGAGGAGGAAGAAGACGAAGAAGACGGGGAGGAGGAGGAGGATGAGGAAGATGAGTCGTTAGCACAACCCCGAATCAAGCCTCGCCAGTCCGCGTTCAAAGAGTGGGCCAGACAACAAATTAATGAGGTTGTCGGCTTCAAACCTTCTGGGCCCATTACAGCAGAGGAGCAGCCGTTCGTTCCTGAATCCAAGCGGCCCGTGAGGAACACTGTCGCTGAAGAGGAGCCGCTTCCTCTAGAGCTGCAAGTCACCAAAGGCGATCCAAACCGCAAGGCATTCAGTGTGCAAGTTGACCGTTCGGAAGAAGTTCAAAATTCACGCTTAGGTCTGCCCGTCGTCGGTGAAGAACAGAAGATAATGGAAGCCATCTACAACAATTCATCCATCGTCATCTGGGGTGCTACTGGTAGCGGAAAGACCACGCAACTTCCTCAGTTCTTGTTCGAGGCCGGTTATGGACACCCCGACAGTCCCAACCCGGGTATGATTGCAGTGACACAACCCCGCCGAGTTGCTGCTGTCAGTATGGCCAAGCGTGTGGCCGATGAGCTGGGACAGTATTCCGACCGGGTCGCTTACCAGATTCGATTCGAAAGCAACGTCTCCAGCAAAACCGCCATCAAGTTCATGACCGACGGTATCCTTATTCGCGAGATTGCCGAAGACTTCGCTTTGAAGAAATACTCTGTTATCGTAATCGACGAGGCCCACGAACGGAGCGTCAACACTGATATCCTGATTGGAATGGTTAGCCGCATCATTGACCTGCGGAAAGCCATGAGCCAAGAGGATCCCTCCATCAAACCCCTCAAGCTCGTAGTCATGTCTGCGACTCTGCGGATCTCTGATTTCACGCAGAATCCAAGTCTCTTCCGTCAAGGCCCGCCGCCACTAGTACAAGCAGAAGGCCGTCAGTACCCTGTGACCATACACTTCGCACGACGGACACATCGCGACTATGTTGAAGAAGCCTACAGAAAGGTCTGCAGGGGCCACCGCAAGCTACCTCCCGGAGGCATGCTCGTGTTCCTCACTGGACAGAACGAGATCAGGCATCTAGCTAAGCGGTTGAAGCAGACCTTCAAGCCCACACAGCGGGGAGAAGCTACACAGGCAAAAGTACAACTCTCCGCAAACGATGCACCACTCGAAGCGGAGGATCTGGACCTGGGGGGTGCAGACTTGTCTCATCCTGGCAACGAGGATGATGATAGTGACCTCGAAATCACCGGCTTGGATGAGAATCCCGAGGAAGACGAAGAGTTCAATCTCGGGGAAGAGGCGATGGATTCCTCAACTCGAGTGCATGTCTTGCCGCTCTACTCTCAGCTGCCCACAAAGGAACAACTGAAGGTTTTCGAACCGCCACCGGAGGGTTCTCGTCTTATCGTTCTGGCGACCAACGTCGCCGAGACCAGTCTTACAATTCCCGGCATCAAGTATGTCTTTGATTGTGGGCGAGCCAAAGAAAAGCAATACGATCTAGAGACCGGGGTGCAAAAGTTCCAAATCGGTTGGATCAGCAAGGCTAGTGCAAACCAGAGAGCTGGTCGAGCAGGTCGAACCGGACCAGGTCACTGCTACCGACTCTATTCGTCCGCGATCTACGAAGGTGAATTCGCCGAATACACTGACCCTGAAATCTTAAGAACACCCATTGAAGGCGTTGTGCTTCAGATGAAAAGCATGGGCCTACATAACGTGATCAATTTCCCCTTCCCTACACCTCCTAGTCGGCAGGGTCTGGCCAAGGCCGAGAAGTTGCTGAAGAACCTCGGAGCACTCTCCGCGGACGGTAAAATCACACAGATCGGCCATCGCTTGTCGACGTATCCGCTATCACCGCGGTTCAGCAAAATGCTTCATACCGGCCACCAGCACGGCTGCATGCCCTATGTGATTGCGCTTGTCTCCGCCCTAGCGGTGGGAGACTTGTTCATTCCTGAAAACCAAATCGATCCAGCTCCATCAAAGGAAGAGGACAAGGGTGACGGGGTTTATAAGAACTCCGATCGTTTAGAGGACACGGCTCGAGAACAGCGCCACAAGGACTACGCGAGAGCACAGCGGCTTTTTAGCAAGCATGATGATACTTCTGACGCTTTGAAGTATTTGTCCGCGATCTGCGCCTACGCTTATGCTTCGAATGGGGACTCATTCTGCGATCAGATGTTCCTGCGGGCAAAGGCATTCAAAGAGGCCACGCAACTTCGGCAACAGTTGACCGATATTGTGCGCGCAAACAACCCTGGTCTGATTGGGGCGTATGAGCCGCGTCTACCTGAGCCAACGGATAAGCAGATCAAAGCGCTGAAGCAAATCGTGACCGCTGGGTTCATCGACAACGTTGCAATCCGCGCCGATCTGGCACCGGTTCCGCCGGAGATGGACCG
The DNA here is from genome assembly GCF_010724455.1 of Aspergillus lentulus. The sequence goes on along the minus strand of NW_022983888.1, from coordinate 137,549 downwards.
GACACCGAAGAGAGCCATCGATGTCCCATACCTGACGCTCTTCAGATCTCGAGAAGGAAGGGCGACAGAACTTCAGGAGAAAGCTGTCTACGTGCATCCGTCTTCTGTTCTTGCCCGCCTTTCACCAAAGGAAATGCCGCAATACCTGGTTTACTCTCATCTCCAACAATCAGCGCCTTCGGTGCTGTCTGATCAGGTCCCGAGGATCCGAATGTATCCTCTTGCGGCGCCGAGCGGACTGCAGCTCTCTGCTATCGCGCACGGCACGCCGCTCATCGAATACGGCAAGCCAATCGGCAAGATAGAACCCATGGACGGGGTCCCGCAGCGACGAGCATGCTGGGTCATTCCATCGCTTGTTGGCGAAGCTGGCGGTACCTCTTGGCCCTTACCGGCCAAGAAGGTCATCCAACGAAAAGATATAAAGGATGGCTGGGTTATCGAAAAGTTCGCCACCTAGATGTATATAGATTTTGACAGCCTGGAAGCAAGGATAGACAATAGTCATGCTTGATGAAATACATGCATACCGTTTAATAATGCCCTTTTGTCATCCCGACCAAAAAGGAAATGCAGCATCACCTCAACACCCTAAACGCCATGGTAACCCATATGAAGAAAACAACTCAACCTAATACCGCTCCTTATCCCTCTTCCTGGGTTCGTAATCCTTCCTCCCACTCGAGATCTGCCCCGTCTCCGTATCCTCCCGAATCCCCAACGCCTTCTTAAACCGCTCGCTCTCCTCAATCTTCGCCTCCGCAAGCTCATGAACTTGATACGTCTTGAACTGCCTCCTCTCTCTCGGCGGCACCTCCCGCTCCCTATCCCTAGGCCCACGCCTCCACCCCCTGCGCTCCCTCCCCTCATCCCTCTCCCCATCCCCCGCATCACCCCTCCGATTCTCCTCCTCCTCCATCTCCTTCAACAACCTCGCCCTTAGCGCCTCACACCGCTCCTCAATCTCCTCCTCCGACAACACCTTCCCCTCGCCTTTGCCTTTACCCTCCTCCTCAATCCGCTCATTCTCCTCCTCAAGCCTCTCCCTCTCCTCCATAACCTTCACCTCAACCGCGCGCCGCCGATCATGCTCCAGAATCTGCTTATCGGGCTGCCTCTGCTTAAACCCGCGGTTGGAGTCGTTGGCATTCGCGCCTGAAACGGGCGGGTACGGCGCGCCGTAGCCTGCGTTGCGCGGCTTCATGAAGGCGTAGTTGCGTTGGACGTAGCCCGAGGTACCGCTTCCGCGGGGGGTGGAGAGGCCGACGTTTGAGGACATGGTTGATGGCTATAAGATTGGGAATTGATGTGTGGTTTATGGCGGGTGCGAGAGAAGTAGCGGTTCTGCAGAGTTGTTTGTGGAAGTCCGACCGCCGTGAGAGCGGTCGTGAGAGTGGATGGATGTTTTCTGGTCGAGGAGGACAGGAACGAAGAAACTGTGAAGCGGAGTAACTTCAAATGTTGAGCAGGACGGAGTAATGCGCTAGATATTGAGAATGAGGTGGCTGTGAGAGTTATAAGACACTCTGCGCAGCGTAATGCGTCCGGTAGAATGGACTTGTGACTAGTGGCAAGCTCCAGTTTCTCCGTACCTGATGATATTATGGTCACGTGATGGTTACCCTTGATAACCACTTGGGCCCATTTCCAACATGTTTCCTCTACATTAAGGATATGAATCGTTCATATCAGCTTTGCAAGCAAACGCTTTTCATTTGAACAGACTGTATAGCAAGATAGAAAAATCACCTCATGCGCCAGGCAAGTCTCATGTAATCTACCTATTTCCAGATTCCTGCATATGCCCATGATCCCGTATCGGAGTTTCGCCAGGTCAGTCAAGCGCGATATTCCAGTATCCCTAGCTCACCGTTGAAGACGCCGAACCCTCCTATTTGGACAAAGAAAGAACCATTCACAAACTTCTCGAGACATATCCTCATTTTCATCACATCACAATTTCAAACACAAGACGAAGACAAACGATTAAGAATGTAGGAAGGTCGAACATGAACCAGTGAAGCTCCCACCAGGACCCTTGAATTTTGACGCCGTCATGCCATGAACAATAATGGCTGGGGAGAAGTATCGAAGAAAGAAAGCCGGAAACTCATATATCCCTCAGGGAGTTCCCTGTATGTATACGCCCATATTAAAAATAGAGTTGGGGTTTCGACTCATTTAAAGACATAAAAGGAGCAAATATTCGCACGAAGGAAATGGAGAAAATTAAACAAAGTGCAGAGTCTGAGGTCTGAAGTAGCTTTAGGTGGATCCGGACACTGACACAGAGCCACTGGGGGCGGCAGAGGCAGATTCGGATACCGACAAAGGAGTCACCGTGCTTTTTGCAAGGTTCTTCGACTCAGCAGGACCGTGTGTATGACCCTGGTTGTCAGTGGGAGGAGGGGTAGGCGGAGCCGCGCCGACAACAGGAGCTCGGCTGTCCTCTAGATCGTTGACCAGGCGCTTGCTTGGCTGAGGGGAGGATTTGTGGGAGTGAGGAGGAGTCGTGGACGAAGCCGGAGGCAGGGAATTAGCACCCAGCGTCGCAGAATCGAAAATGAGTTTTTCGATCGCAACGATCTGCTTTCCATAGCTGAATTTCTTAAGCTGGCTGAGCAAAGGCCGGATTTGGTCGATGAGAGCCTCTCTTTCCTCGCCCTTCAGCTGACCAAGCACCTTTTCTAAAGCTAGGGTTAGCGATTCCATACATCGAAACGAGGGGCCGGAAAGTACTCACGAATAACGTAGTTTCCGTACTGATCACGCATCAAACCCAAGAGAGGGCTCTCGCCTCTCTCGTTCGCGGATGTCAATGTGCTGATGATCTGCCGACGCTGCGACTCTTCACCAAATTCGATGCTCTTTTCGACGACATTGCTCGCAAATTTGTGCTTCGAATACATGAGTAATTGCGACAGTACAACGTTGATCATACGGGATCGATCCTTCTCCTCGCCATTTTCGATCACGTGTTGAATGACATAGTTTCCGAACTGATCTGGGATAAGGTGAGCAGTGCAAGCATGAAGCTCAGCCAAGATGGATTCGCGGTCTTCTTCTTCACAGTGCTCAAGCATGCGCTGGATGACCCGGCATCCATATGGGTGCGCAGCCAGCCTGCTCACTTGTCCCTTGAAGGCGTTGATGATGAATTGCACGTATTGGGATGGGACTCTTTCAATGGCCTTCTGAATGACATGGTTACCATTCTGGTCACGGACACACTTCAGCACGTGATTCTCGAGCTCCTTGACCATGGATGCCTGCTGGTCGGTAAGGATATGTTCCAACGCCTAATCAACCATTAGCCTTAGATGCACGGTAAGATCCAACCTTTGGCGTGAAGTAGCCTTACCTTTTGGACAACGCGACACCCATACATCTGGGTGGACAGTGCAAGCACATGGCCCTTCATTTGATTGGCAAGGATCTTTTTCTGGGATTGGTTGCCATGTTCGAAGAGCTTTTGGACAACGTAGTTGCCAAACACGTCTGTCATCAACTGCAGGCAGTTGGGCTGAATTTCGCGGAACACTTGCTCTTTCTCGTCGCTATTCGCTGTCTCCAGCTTCTGTTGAATGAATCTTGAACCATGTTGATCGCCACTGAACTCAACAATGTGATTGTAAATGTCCTGCAGGGGTTATTAATATTTATTTTAGAGCCTGAGAATAGTAGGGGATAACGGAAATACATACCTTGAGCTCGTATCGTTTATTTCCCTTGCTATTCGCTCGAAATTCCTCCAAGAGTGGGCTCCGCACCACTTGGGCAGGGTCTTGATCACGATGGCCCCTGGGGATGATACCAGCAGAGCCCAGTCCACCAAGCTGCGCGACAGGATAGAATCCTGACAGGGCGTTGAGCCTTGCTGCTTGATATCCCGCAAGATCATACGCAGGAGCATTATATGGAATACGTTGCAGAGAACTTGCAGCACCGTGGGCAAGATCCTGATCGTGCTGCATAGCACGCAACTTCCGCTCCAAGGCTAGCGCCTGGTTTTCACTCAGTCGGGAGGCAGACCCATTCCGATAATGTGACCCAGGGACCGCGCCGGCCTCGAGAGCAGAATAAAAGTTGCTTTCCATCCGCGCGAGATCTGTGGGAGAAAGTGAACCTTCACCAAGACGGGATCGGCCGGCGTGGTGTCCTAATGGCAACTCGGGCAAACCATCTCCCGCGTATCCCCCGACTGCTTCATAGCTGGATTCATCGGCAGTGCTCTGATATTTGAAGCGTTGCAATGACCCATCATAGGACGAGTGGGACAGGTAGGGCGGACGGCTTGCTGGGTGGCCGGAGAAGCCACCTTCATTCAGCTGAAGCTTATTGATTCCAGCACTCAGGTCCATGGTGGAGCCTCCAAAGCGGCCCTCAAATCCCTGGCTTTCAGAATGAAACGACGGGTGGGAGGCATGGGTGGGCCTCTGAGATGTAACTGATGCAGAGTTATGCGACGCATGCGCAAAACCGTTACGAGCTAACGGCTGCGACATGGTGTCTGGCAACGTCTGTGGTAAACTAGACATTGTGAGAGACCCAGTTACCTCATCGGGCCGAGTCGTGTCGAGAGTGGTAAACCCTTGCTTCATAGGAAATCCCGTTCCAACTGGGCTTCCTCCAAAGGCAGAGGAGTTGGGATGCCGTCTACCGTCGCCACTCCGGAGCCCACCAAAGTTGCCGAATGACAGCCCGTCTCCAGATGGAGAGATCCCGTCAGTTCCAGCGTTCAGGTAAGTTTTGTGGTTCCCTCCTCCAGCGGACGAGCCGATTCCGGAAGATCTAGGTATGGAGAAATACGACGATGAATCGGCGGTCTCCGACAGAGCGGGTGCACTCCTGTCATTGGGCCTTGTCGAAATGGGTGAAGCAGTCATGCCGTTGTTTTGGCCTCTGGACAAGGAAGCCGACGTTGTGTTCACTGTGTTCCAGGGCAGATTCGGCCGACTACTCCATCCGTCAGATTCGGAGGAAGGCAGTAAGGAGCCGGACCCTGATTTTCCTTCGAAAGCAGTTTCCGCAAGATTCTGGTCTTCAGGTTATACCGTCAGTTCAATGGTTCTAGGCAGGGACAAAATAGAAATATCGCGAGCTCGATCCATCAACTCACCATCGAATCCACTTCCCAGGTTGTCGCCCCAGATGTTTGAATTCCAGCTTGACTTTCCAGCCCCGAAACCCTTGCCCATACCTGCGTGAGGCCCTCGTGATCGGTCACTGTTCATACCCGATGCGGACATGTTTGTAGCTCTGTTTGATCGTACCTGTATCGCAGCAATCAATGGTCTGTCCGACTTAATCCTGCCATTGAGACCTACATTATGTACCGTGGTTGAGTTTGCTGCCATGGCAGAGGCCATTCCACTGTCACCACCAAGGATAACAGATCAACAAAAAAGAAAAATAAAAAAAAAAGTATCCTGACGGGCCGCAAAATATTTGCAAGTAATCAAGCAATATCAATATCGCCCTTCTATTGTTGCGCACGAATCACACAGACCCGTCACAAGTGAAAGATATCACGAAGCAAAAGAAGAATAATATATGCCAACCCGTATTTGCAGATGGGCACGAGCTGCCTGCAATGGCGGAGGAGAAGGTATAAAGCTGCACGAGGATCAGTCATACGATTAGCCAAGCGATCTTCGGGAAATTCAAGCAGCACCTCCCTGCTGTCCAAGATGAAAGGATTCCTTTGGGGGGAAACTTACCGAGAGAAGAGAAGAAAGGAGAAGTAAAGAGAAGAGGTGAGGAAAGGGATGGGTAAGAGGGAGAGAGAAAGAGAATATGATGGTCGTTTACTCGAAAACAGCAATACGGTCAAGCAATGTACAAGACTATACAAGGGACCGAAGGGAGAGGGAAGGGAGAGAGATAGACGGCAGATGAGAAAGCGAGAAATGCGGAGCGGAGAAGCAGGCCAACGAGCTTCAACGCAAGGTGACAAGCACTAAGGAAGAAGAATCTCCCTTTTCGTTTGCTAGAGCAACGCTCAGCAAGTAGCCGTCCTTCAAAATTGCCGATTGTGGGAGTATGTGTCTCGTGTGTCGTGAACGTTACCACGCTCCGTGCATGCTCCAGGAACCTCGAACTGCGCAGATTGCCCTCATGTGCCCAGTGGAGGAGATACAGACACCGGTGTGTTGCAATAGCGACGAACGGCCGTAGGGGGGTTGTGGTTGTAATCAGACAAGCGTGAGGGAGGGAGCTTGGATGGTTCGCAGCGGCAAGGGGTCTGTGGGAGTGGAGGGGAAAACCGAGTGTTATTGCAGCCGGTACGGTAGGTAGGAATGTGCTCGTTGCGCAAGTGGGCGAGGAGAGCAGACGTTATGAGTGGACCGTTCGAATGGTGAGAATGTGGACGAAAGACCAAGCACGGCAATCAATGTAATCCAGCTGTCACACAGACGAGGCAAGCATGACACGCCGCCGCCAATCTGCTCGAAGCGGGTCAATCTGTATTGTAAGGATTCCGACTGCGATATATCTTTCTCAAGGACCGTAAATTAAACAAGGATATGATATTGACCGTTTGAAGGGGGCCGGAGTAAGAAGGATAAAGGCAAGGTTGGAGAGCCAGATAGCTTAGCTCTGGTGGGAAAAAAAGATAGTGAAGGAAAAAGACCGATCAAGCGTGCAGAAATAATGGTAAGACAGCAAATTATTAAGACGAACTGCCAATACGGACGTAATAAGGACAAGAGAAGGGGGAATCTGGAGGAGAAACAGAAAGAGAGAAGAAAAGGGAAAAAGCAAAGAAGAAATGAAGTCTTTTGCTGGGATGATAGGTAGACTACCTAGATAAGCTGCTGCTGTTGCTGCTGCTATGGAAAGGTTCCAATAGCAGGAAAAAAGATGCTGCGTGTCTTGGAAGAAAGACTAATGGGCCTAAAAAGTAAGGTAGGTAAATTTCGTATGTAATTGTAATACTGTTACGCTTACAGGATATTCCAGCATACCTAAAGTTAGGCGCCTTGAATTTCAGGGCATACTTAGACTACGCATAGAGTTACTGGGGGACTGTGGATACCTCAGGCTCAAGGCCGGCAAGGCTGTTTCATTGGCGATCAGTAATGATACGGTATTGATTGCAGCAATACAGATATGACACCACCCACCCCGGCGACTCTGTCGATCCCAGATTGAGTGTTCCATAAGTGTTTCTGGTATCGCAAGAGGTATCGATTGATCTTTCAGTTATGGTACATACCTTTGTTGGGTTATCCTTACCTAAATTTTAAAGTGTAAGTATCATAAGTAGTTCATTGATGTCCCCGTGAGTTGATCAGGATATCTGGTTCTGATTGTCTTAGCACCTTTCCAGACAACCGCCAGATCTGGGGCCGCCCGAAATTATGCTCCCGCCGCCTCTTGTTTAGGCTTCAATCAAGGCGGGTCCCCTCGTCTTTTGCTGGTATGACGGAGAACAAGGTGATGAGGATGGACCATCATTGGCTATACGGGGTTGATTGAGTGGAATCTGCATAGGTGGAGGAGACCTTGTACAACAATGGTTCTATTTCGCTGGTCTTGAAATCTTCCGTTCTCACCACACATGGATCGATCAGTGCCTTCAGCCTGGTGAAATCGTCTGAAGCTCAGCGAATAGGTTGACCGCCAGATTGAGGCCATGCTTTGAGAGGCAGAGGCATTCTTATATAGCATGTACGTAATTTATGTACGCAAAGGGTGGAAGATAGTCCAGACTGCCCGCCTCAATAGCTTACTAGGTTCAGTCCGTAGGTAGCGGTTTGTTTGTGTATGGGACAATGGCAACTCTCAGTAGTCATTTGGTCGGACATACTTTCCTGACTTTTCGTATTCGAATTCTCTCTCAGATCAGCCATGGTTCATCAAGGCTCGGATAATACAAAGTATCTTCTGAGTCAACTCGAATCCTATCATCACCATAGAGTCATCGTCTTCTGATATTAGAGTAGGTAGTCAATCCCTATGGATAGACTCTTGCACTAACACAACTGTGTTGACAAGGCGGGTGAGAAGGTTAAGCAGCGCCTCTCAGCCCAACCGATCGGATCCACTAGACTAGCCTTGATTTTCCTCCATCGTATTCTGATCATTCGTCAGTTGTCAATCGAGAGTCCTTTCAAGGAATCATCCGATTTGCCCTGAGGCCATCATTTCTATTTCTGGGGGTCACATGGATGGGGCCTTGAATGTATCGTTGCAGATTTTTTTGAATGAAAGATCCGTATGAGGGAATCTGGATAGGCGGAAATTGGAGAAAGTTTTGATGAAATTGAATGTCTGCCTAGGACCTGCTGTTACGCAACTGTTTCATAGAGGTCTGCAGCTTCATCATTGGCAAATCCTCATTATGGTTAAGGTACTTCCAAATCCAGTGACCTTGAATTGACAACCTCAGGTACATGCAGAATGGTACCTTACCTACTGGTCCAAGTTAAACCCAGCACCCATGTTGGACATCATTTTGTGAATTTCCTCCTCGGAGCTCAATCTACTTACTCTGCTTTTCTCGTCAATATTATCATCGTACATACCTGCACTATTGACCTGAGCAGCATCAACACTGAGACTTGCCGTAAGTTCGTGCCAACTCATGGTCGGAGTGGATTAGGTAAAGTTCTGAGTTTTGATCCCTCGAACCTAAAGCCCCTTACATATACAATAGTAACAACCATGGTGTGTTTATCGCTCGACTCTTTGGCCCATAGTAAGTACAGCTGCGATCCAGGGAACCCATCCTTATCCTCATGTACTGCATCATGACTTCCTCTTATCGGATCTGGCCCTCTTGATGCTTCGTGACCACTCTATGTACTAATAATGATGTTCTTTGCAGTGCATCACCGTGCTCTTCCACAGTGTCCTCTGCTCTACGCTTCCACTAAGAGCTCACATACCATTGGATCCGCATAGTCATCCCTTCCATTACGATAGGACAAAGTCATAGACTCAATTGAGCCTTGCGTTATTTTCCTCATCTATTCCGTGGCACTAACATTCTAGATAAAGGATAATAATGATGAACATGATGGTCACCTATCACTATGACTATCGCTATGGTGCTGATAAGCTTGAACACGCAAGTCCCTTGCCTAGTCAAGAAAACTGTTATCAACCCCGGATTCTGATCGAGACACGAGTATACATTCAAAGGTGCTCGTGTCAACAAGCGAAACATTTTCGAGGTGTGTTCAAGACATGTGGGTACTCTCCCGGAAAGTTATGCATCCTTTGCATTCCATAAGGTAGTTTCCGTTCTGAGTACGTGTTGTCCATACACAAAGCGTTCTTTCTCTGGCTCATAGATTCTTAGGTGTAGATATTTCGAATGATGTTGCACTCGAACCAACGGTCAGTCATTCAAAAGCAAGGGAGCTTGAGTCTGGACCGGTGCTGGAGGATACGCAGGACCCTAGGAGGTCATTGTAGCGTATTTGGACAAGCAAATATGGCTACAGACCGGTGAAGAAGATCGTCGGGAGGTTATCTGGATAAGGAAATTTGTCTACACGATGCCTCATTTCCAATACTATCTTGGACACGTAGGACGCGCAGAACCATCAACGATGACGACTCGAAAGAATTACTAACTTCAGCTGAGAAGACATGGAAGCAATTTGCTCGGATCTCCTTTGAGCAAAGATCATTACTTACCATGTTTGATACTGGGTAGATAGAGCCTCATATATATTGAACACAGAAGTGGGCTCAAGCTTAGACCTTCATAGTCCGGTCATCATGCGTTTCCTCCAGTTGTCAAGTGAGCTATACATCCAAACAGGGCATGGACCTACTGATAGAAGACTATTTCCAGAGATTATCAAATTCGGATCTGTAGAATAATCGTTCTGGAGTGGAAGGGTTCAGGGTTCTTCTCCGTAAGTGCTCAAAACTGTGGACGCTTTACGCGCCTCGGCATCAATCCTACCACTGCTCTGTACTTTGAAAGACATTCAATGGGTCCTTGAAAACACCCGCTAGTTCATCCGGTCAATAACATATGGGTTGTTGGAGCCGATCTTCTCAGGTACAAACATGAAGGGTTGGTTATTAGGATGTCCTCACTTCCCTCGTGTTAAACGTTCCTGTGCTCTAACATATATGTGCTGTGGCGGCCTCATAGTATAATCTGCTCTGAGTCGCGACGGTTGTAAACCATAGATGCCTATCATGCCCAACGAGCAATACAGTATTTCATTAGGATATTTATCCTTGAATAAATATTTACAGAATCTCCATTCAACACAGCTATTACCAATTCATTGTTGTGCTTCTAGGCCAGGCTTACACGTGGTGCTTGTACTGGTATTTATGCTTAAATGTCTGCTCCAAACACTGTACAAAATGTTTGATTCATAGGATCTCCTTAGATGATAGACCTTAGTCTACAGTACGAAGTGGACTGGAACAGTCTGGAAGATAATAAACAAGCCCAATAAAGCACCTGATGTCATTGTGGTTGTTGTGAACCCTATCTTCTGTGAATACTGCAAGAATTTATCCGTCCATACTGAGTAGAGTGAGAAGACTGCAGGGCTTTGAATGTGAGTGACGACACTTGTCCCTCGCAAAGTCAAATGCGCAAAGGTCTGTCTTCTATGGAAGTTCCGCTGAAATTTCGGAAAAGACAAACAGACTCGATCCTGGACAAGTCTTCAGAGAATCACAGGAGGGAAATCCTTAGGAAGCAAGTGTCCAACTGTCTTAAGTATGCACTATTCTCTTAAACACCCATAACTGGACAAATCTGACAGTGGAAAGATGACCAAGCAAATGGCCCTTTTTTTCAGGGGCAGAAAACAAGAAAGCCACAAGCAAAAGAAAATGCCTAGGATTCAATAGTCAGCCCAGAGAGATAATATTAGCACACACCTATTTTAGCGCCCTTCCTTACGGAGAAAACCCATGTCAATCTATGGGACATGTGACGAATAAGCTTGATGAACAGTTGGCGTCAGGGACAAAGGCTTTCTTATTGGCTGAGTGCTTACGATGGGGAAATTACACCCGCTCTTAGCGGCAACGCCGAGCGAACCAACAAGAGATGAAGCAAAACACGGTGCGAATCAACAAACAAACGAGGAAACACTGGAACCAATGCAGCGTGGGCTCCTTCTTCTTTAGTGACGGAGTAACAACTGGTCACTAGAACTCTTGGAGCAAGCCTCTATGGGTTTAGTCTTTCCACTAGACTACAGAATGACCCCACTTGACAGGTTGTCTGCCTAAGGGAAAGAAAAGTACCTTACCCTTGCGGTCGGGAGTCTGGACCTCTAAGACTGAACACTAAGGCTCTAGGCGCCCTTGCGCCCCGTTTCCCTCGAGCCGGACTGGTCGGCTGTGCTGCTGACCGCTGGCCTTCCATCCTCCTGCCTCCCCAACTCAAGTCCTTCCCTTCCCTTCAGTCTCTCATTTTTCTTCCCTTGTCATTATTGTTTTCATCCCCCCATACCAACCCCTCTCCCATTCTTCCTCCTTTCTCACTCCATCACGTTCTCTCTCTAACCCAAGCAGGTGCCAGCTTCACTCTTTCAGCTGTTCACCTTGCTGTCCGTTCCTTTATCATCGCCGCCGATCAAGTCGGTCTCTACACTTCGGCCGATCGACTCACGACCCGACCACAACTACCCACCCGATTCATTCTCTCCTTGGGCTTCTGAATACACTCGAATAAGATTCCTCAATATCGACTGGCAGGAACTTTTTCGGATATAATGTAAGTGATGATGGAGAGACTGCCTGATGTCCTTGAAATGGTCATTGATGAGAAGGGAAATGTGACAGCACGACTTCTTTTTTGGATTAAATTCACTCATTCATCGAATACTCGAGCTCTTAAACAGCCTGCAAGAATCGGAGTCGAGACGCGTCACTAGGGAACACCTGTCCATCAACATCAGCAAAGATGTTCATCAAGCTTGTGACTCGCGGCGACAGCAGCGACAGCGATGACAATAGTTCACTTGCCCCCGCAATGATTGATCTATTGATTTCTCTCTTGGTTCTCATTCTACTCGGCATTGTATTAGTCGCTACTCTTCTGGTCCTGCGACGAAAGCGTCAAAATCAGATGAACTCCGAACTCCCAGTTCATAACGGGCAGTGCTCGCCCAATCATCGTCGTCTCACGATCTCCGCATCTTCAAACTCGAGAACACAGTCTATTCTGGTGTACGATGAGAAGCGCAGCTTGATCGAGAACTCGTCTAGCCCTCCACCCAGTCCGGTCCCTGAAATCCGCATTACGTTCCCCGAGGAGGAAGACGAGTCTGGAAAGCGCAAGTCTGGCCGTGTTGTAGTGGTGAGAATTAGTGATGCCGGTGCCGTTGGGTTGGAACCATGCAATGAAGAGCTTCCACCTTATCAGACCAGCGACGCTGAACGTTTCCAATCCCTGGACATCGAACGCATGGGCGGTCTCAAGGAGAAAGATGAATTGAAAAGATGGTCTTGAATTGCCGACCGCCGAGCGCCGACCGGTCTTTGAGGTGACCTGCGTATCTCTCCACCGAACTGATACCCGAAAGAATCGATTACTTTAAACCTTTCCATCCTTCGACGACACCGACTTCTTTCAATACATGACGATATTCTGGCGAAAATCTGCCCTGTCTTCCTGTCTGCGCCTCTTGACCATTACCGGTTTGCCTTTTTGTTTTCGACTTGCACATACGCGAATAGTCCGTCGATCCTACACTCTACACCTATTAACTCTTCCGGTCATCCGACTATACTGATGCTCGCGAGGACAATGTCATCGGCCGGATCGACTGGAAGAGTTACCAGATCGAAGGCTTACCGAAGCTAAATTGTGTATAGCAAAGGGTTGCTTCTTTTTTTTCTCTCTGCATTGCCATATTGGGATCTCTTACTACCTGGCCTTCTCGCTTCCATTGGCGTTCATCTCTTGTGCCTGGTCACTTGTGGTCCTCTCAGCCCTGCCACGTCACTAGGGTTGAAGGACGTAATGCACGCGGGTTTTCACTTTTCTTTCTTGGAGCCTCTCTCTTCCTTCTCAACCCCAGCTTTTATTTCTACCATTCTTCTTTCCCCCTTTACTTTCTCTATACTACTTTTATGCTTCTTTCATCCCTTGCAATTCTCGGTTTGCCTTTAGGGTGTCATACCACTGGATAATGTATGTAACTAGTCCGCTTTACATTACGTGGCTGCTTTCCATAGCGTGAGCCTGAATGGATGTCATTACCTGTACAGATAATCTATAAATGATCCATGAATAGTCTGTAGATCATGTTCACTCTTTGATAGTCACTTACTTTTGACAGTAAACAAAACCCCAGATAGGGCAATATGGCCCACCCATGGCAGGGTTTTTTGAATGTTCCGCGCCGAGCCGACCAATGACGCCTGGCACAAAGCTTGCATGAATACCTCGCTACCTCGCTACCTAATTGGGGGTCGCCGAAAGCGCCGAACTCCCGACGTCACGGGCGGCAGGAGATTTTTGGGAGGGTCCGGACAATCTGAACTCATCGTTCTGCTGGCCTTTCATTCTTTTCTCTTTTACTAAGCTCATAACCGGCAAGATCAATTGACAACAAGTCTCTCATTATTACGGTTTCATTTGTTCTATTCGTTGTATTTGAGCTGTCATTGTAGCCATGAACGTACTTTGAGTCGGCTTCGATGGGAGAGCACACTGGCCAGCTCAGATAGTGACTTATAGGGTACACCTACTTTCTTTTTGGTTTTTTAATTCTCACTCTGTTCTCGGATACTGAACTCAGTCCTTACAATATCAATGAAGTCTCTTGAGTGACCCAATTGCCTCGGAGCTTCTCGCATCGGAGGCCACTCTAGCACTTGCAGGCGTCTGCCAATATATTGCTCGACAATACCCCCTCCCACAACGACGAAAGCTGCGGGCAACTTTAACTGTTGGATGAACTAGATTTCATTCTACTCTGACCCGCGTGCACACAATGGCCTCGACGACAACCTCTGGGGCCGGCTATAATCGTCCGAGCTCCAAAGGCTCGCGACCTACAGCAGCTTCTTCCCCTGGAACGTCTTCGCCGCGGGTTTCCGAACCAAGTGACCTGACAACACGGCAGCAACTGCGGCCGGGAAAGACGACTAAAGCGCCGGTGGACAAGACGAAGGAATTTGAGCGCGCCTTCACAATAAAACATTTAGGAATACTCGGTGTGTTCGGCTGGATACTGTAAGCTTTCCCCCTTTTGCTCAGAGGTTTTTTTGGTCTTTATTGGATACCGTGAGCTGACTGGTCAAAATGATCCTAGGCTTTTGCATGTTGCTGGCATCTTCTTTTTTACAAAAGGTTTCCTTCTCACTCGGATGGTCTTGGAAAATAAATCGGCTTGCGATGTTCTTCCTTTCGACGATGCTTCTTCGTCTTCATCAGCCAGTAAAGGAAAGCGAGGATGCTGGCATGAAAAGTCATTTGACAAGGCTATTGTGATCATTATAGATGCATTGCGGTACGACTTTACCGTACCTTTTGTACCAGGAACGGAAAGTGAAACAGCGCACCTGTTTCATAACAACATACCAGTTTTGTACGAAACGGCCGTCAAGTCTCCCGAGAACGCTTTCTTGCTTCCATTCATTGCGGACCCGCCGACCACGACATTGCAACGACTCAAAGGACTGACGACCGGCACTTTACCTACATTTGTTGATGCTGGCTCCAACTTTGCCGGAACGGCAATCGATGAAGATAACCTCGTTGCGCAGCTACACGCGGCAGGCAAGACCTTGGTCCACCTGGGAGACGATACCTGGCATGCTCTTTTCCCTGGCTACTTCGACACTGCTCTGACACGGCCTTTCGATTCCTTCAATGTGTGGGACTTGCACACTGTTGACAATGGAGTCAACGATCATCTTTTCCCGCTGTTGCATCCTGAGAACTCGACAAAATGGGATGTCATTTTCGGTCATTATCTCGGCGTCGATCATGCTGGGCACCGATATGGACCAGACCACCCGGCTATGGCCGCAAAACTCCGCGAGATGGACCAAGTAGTCCGAGACATCATTGCCAAGCTAGATGACAAGACACTTTTGGTGGTCATGGGTGATCACGGAATGGACTCCAAGGGCGACCACGGGGGCGAGTCGAATGACGAAGTTGAGGCGGCTCTCTGGATGTATTCCAAGAAAGCAGTCTTCGGCCGCACGAGTTGGGAGACCGCTAATCCTCCAAGAACCGCACGGGAACGGTTCATTCCCCAGATAGACCTCGTACCCACTCTGTCACTTCTTCTGGGGATGCCAATCCCCTTCAACAACCTTGGTTCTCCGATTGAGGAGGCTTTCATCGGAGTTGGGGGTAACGGTTGGAAAAATCTTGCCACAGTAAACCGCCTGACCTCTGCACAGATCAGACGGTATCAGCACGAGTACACATCCTCGCATGGTGCGGCTGAAGCCCAGTCACTTGGATCAGAGGGGCTCTGGGAGGCCGCAGAGAGCGCCTGGCAGCAGCTCTCCAGAGCTGGTAAATCGAATGTGGCAGCTCCGCGTTCGGCTTCTGAATTGCATCACGAGTACCAGCGGCACGTCTTGCATATCTGCCGTGGGCTATGGGCGAAGTTTGACGTCTCCAGCATGTTGCAGGGCATCGCAATTCTTTCTGCAGCGGCCGTCCTTCTCGTCTTCTACGCACGAGGTATGAAAGCCGCCCGAACAGAACTCACTCAGTCTCTGCTCTCCTCCGTCGGGGTGGGATCAGTGTTGGGTGCTGTGACTGGAGCTTGCTTATGTTACTCTCGCATGCTGTCTGCTCGAGCAGCCGAGTCTTGTGCTCTGCTGGCTGCCGTAGGAAGCATCATTGGCGCTTCGTGGGCCATTTTCGGTAAACCTGGGCGCATAGCGTTGCCTCTCCCCAATAGTCTTTGGGGTTGGCTCGCAATTATCTTCACAGTGTCCCAATCGATAGGTTTTGCATCTAACTCGTACACAATATGGGAGGATGAAATCCTTCTGTTCTTCCTTTCAACTTTTGGAGTCGTCGCGGGTGCATCATCGATGCGGCAGAAGTCAACCGCGGACCGAGTGCTTGGAGTCTATCATTCAATTTTATTTGTGATTCTGGGAAGAGTTGCGTCCTTTTCCCGCTTGTGCCGCGAAGAGCAGATGCCATTCTGCCGCTCCACCTATTATGCTTCCACGACGTCCTCTACGTCTGCTCCCTGGCAACTTGTCATTCCCCTTCTCGTGACCCTCATCCTTCCGGCGGTTGTCCGGTCTTTCTATGCGGGCTCCAAATCCTATGAAGGCGCAGCGACATTGTGGATCGGCTTTGCGTTCCGGTTCGGTCTCTTTATTGCGTCCATTTTCTGGACGCTCGAGGCTGCCGACGACGGTGAATGGGGCCTTTTGAGCAAGGAGACCCTGAAGACCATACGCGTATTCCTCGCTCAGATTGTCCTTGCTCTTGCATTTGCCGCGGGAACCACCGCGTTCGTTTACACCAAACCGTGCGTCAGCATCAATGTCAGCCAAGGAGGCGCTGGATCCGAGGGTACAGAACCGGCCAGGAAGACCGTTACTATCTTGGGGTTCGGGAATGTCTATGGCACACGAGCTTTCCTCCTCGTCATTAATTTCTGCCTGGCGATCATTCTCATGCAGAAACCCATGGGCCAAGGGGCAATCGGCCTGTTGCTGTGGCAGATCCTCTCTCTTCTTGAGATTCTTGACACGAATGGGCTTGTCACCGGCAACTCGGCCATCGGGCCTGTAGTGTTGGGCCTGCTTGGGTCGTTCCACTTCTTCAAGACTGGACACCAGGCCACCCTCACCAGTATCCAATGGGAAACTGCGTTCATCCCTTTGTCTTCTGTTCAATATCCTTGGTCGCCCATTCTGGTAATTCTCAACACGTTCGGCGCGCAGATCCTCACTGCAATTGCGGTTCCTCTTACGGTGTTGTGGAAACGACCCCTCCAACTGCACGACAGCAGCTCATCCACCACATCCAGCACGCCCACCACCAGAATCCTGTCCGATGTGGCGCAAGCGGCCGCGACATATATTCTTTACTTTGCAACGATCAACCTAGCAACCACGATGTGGGCTGGCCACCTGCGCCGCCACCTCATGCTCTACCGGATCTTCTGCCCTCGATTCATGATGGGGGCTGCTGTTCTTGGTGTTGTGGATATTGTGTTGATCTTATTCTCTGTGGCTGGCGTACGGTCCAGTATATTGAGTGTGGCCGAAATATTTGGCTGGTAGTGCTGCCCATGTATTGCGCACGTCATGTGTCATTGGCATTTACAAGTACACCTTCGTGTATCCATTATTTACAGAACATCATGCACAGATGTAAAATAGCATATCCATTGAACAAAATGAAAATAGAAGCTAATCGTATTCTCGCCACATTGCGTCGGCACTCGCTACTTAGCACTTAATCCAGAAACCCAGGGCCCAGCCACTACCCGCAAGCAGCCTAGCGTGAAGCTTATTAAGCAAAAAGAAGGTTTCTTACATAATGCCACCCTGCAGCGGAGCGGGAATTTCTATTTTTCCTAAAGTTTATTCTATATTAGCTGCAACTTTATTTGGGCGCGTAATATGATTCGCTAACTGACAGATTTCATCTTTGCACTTCGTAATGATGGAGAATCGATCCTTCCTCAGATTTACAAGCATGCTGGTCGTCCATGGTTTTAACTAACCAAGTCCTATCTACCACTAGATAGCTAGAGCTAATGGAAGTCGAGACTATCGGATAACGCACCGCACAGCATGTAAATAACAGCCCGGATTACGTTCAGCGCTGTATGGGGTCTTTGGGGGGCTAGGGCTACGGAGCCTGAGAGAGGTCTGACCGTTGTGGCGACGGCTGAGTGACGGATACTGGCCGATGCCCTGATTTCTGAGCTCGCTCTGGTACGGGGTACTCTGGAGTTGGTATCACCGAAATCGATCTGCAGTCGGCGGTATTCAAAAGGTTGCTTACAGTCTACTATAGTGCGCATATGGTAGGGATCTTGCATGACAATGGCAGTGATAGCAGGCTCTGCCGGGACGACCCAGCTGGAAATTGAATTCGCGCGCAGTGACAATAGCGTCCGTCTGAAAGGAATCACTAGGAGCGAGGGATCAATGATACGTACCAAAGGGAGTCTCTGGCAACAACAGATTAGGAATTAGGGTATTGGAGCCGATATGTGCAGGGTCGCTAGGGCTGCTCTGGCGACTAGGTTGCTGGATTCAGTAGGAGTCTGAGTGGGCCCTCGCCAGTAACAATAAGACTAGATGCTCATGGAGTAAAATTACTGGGAAGTTCGTATCTTATGAGCTGGCTATCCATCTCGATAGGGTGGTTTGTTCATTTCTTCGTTTCCAGTGGGGCTGGCCAGGGGTCTGCGATGTCTGTCAAGTTTATTATTACCTGACGAGGTCATCTTTTTGCTTCGTTTTCTTTTTCTCTTTTTTGACGGTACCATTCTCTGTTTTCTATATGCGACGATATGCAGAATTCTTCTGTGCGGGATAGGTGACGTTGGGTAGCCAATGTGATATCCAAGTCTCAATCTCAAAAATGACAATGACTGCCCCAAACCCGCGCGGAACGGGCCTGGTAGTCCTGATATGGATCCTGACAAGCATCTCGGTGATCGTGGTCTCTCTGCGCGTCCTGGCCAAAACGAAGATTCGCCAATTCCGGACAGACGATATCGTGATGATCTCTGCGCTGGTACGTTTGCCTCCCGTGCTCTACACAGAAGACCACCAAGTTTTCAGTCTGACTGTACCAACACTGTCTGTAGATCCTTGGTATCATCGCCGGGTCCATGAACACCATCGCAGTCAAATACGGATACGGTCTACCGGACGAAATCGTCCCCGAACCTGGCGCGACGACGGGTCGAAAATTCTACATCATAGGACAGGCCTTTCTGATCCTCTGTACAGCCATCGGCCGCGCCGCCTTCGTGCTATACCTCCTAGCCATCCTGGGCGGGCAGAAATGGCAGCGCATCATCCTGACGGCTCTGGCCGTGATGGAGGTGATCTTCAATTCTGTGTCCATCATCTTGATGTTTGCTTCTTGCTCGCCTGTGTCGATGCTTTGGGATTATGCGGTTGAGGGGACGTGTGCGGCGGACTCCATCCAGGTCAACTTTGGGTATTTCCAGAGCGGTATGCCATAGCCGATTCCCTGTTAGGGACAGTGAACTGACGATGCGATGCCTCAGTATTCAACATCTTTGTCGATCTGTACCTAGCCGTCGTCCCGACGTATATCTTCTGGCACCTCAACCTCAAACTCGGGATCAAAATCAGCTTGGTGGCCCTCATGAGCGGTGGCCTGATGTAAGCCTTGCCTTCCATCTTCTCCCGGCCCTGCCCTGTGCTAATGTTGATACAATTGAAGTGCTATGGCCGCCGCCCTCGCCAAAACCATCCAACTCCCCGAAATCCACAACGACGCGCTAGGCGGCACAATCAACCTCCTCCGCTGGGGCTACATCGAAGCAAACCTGGTGATCATCACCGCGTCGCTACCGTGTCTCCGCTCGCTCATTCTCTCGGGGTTCCATTATATGACGAGTAGCGGACAGCGGTCTCGGTCGTATGAGCTTGGTGCGGCGTTTACGGGGACACGGGCTGGCACGACGTCAGTTACAGCGCAGAAGACCTGTCATAGAAAGACGGACTCGCGGTTGCGTGGGATGCTGTCGACTAGGAATCGGGGCGATGATGGGGCGAGTGTTGATCATATACTTGGCAGTCGGAATAGCCTTGATGGGGTGGAGACAGGTGGGAGTAGTCGGGACATCGGGACGGGGTCTGCTGGTATTCGGAAGCAGGTTGAAGTGACGGTTGTTGCGCATGATGATGGAAAGGGCGTATAGACTTTATATACTGTATATTAGAATAGAGTGTGATGTATACCAGAGGTCCTTTGAATCGATAACTTATCCTCAAACCTGTCTCAATCGCCGTACTTGAAGAGTGGCCACATTTGGTTCTCGTTATCTGAGCTACTATATGTAGAGCGAAACCTGTCCAGCATCAAGAATTCTGTTGTATTGCCTGTATCTAGATTACTAGTCAGAAGGGCATAATCTGATTCTGCCTTTCTATCTCATGATCTCGACTGACATTCATTCATACCCTACGAAACACTAAGATACTACCAAGGAGACAAGGAGCCGATGTAGGAAAGCGAGGAATAATTTATGATTCCTATAGCTTGATGTAAGCTAATGTATATATATATACAATTTGAACACATATCCCATCATCATCATCTAAAACTCATGACATGCATATAATGCAGGCATAACAATATAACACTCTCATAGGGACATAATCATAGACCCTATCTAAAGTCTAGGACTAGGACTAAAGACCTTTCTGAAGCGCAAGTGAGACAGGTCGCGCATGATCTCGACGGTGCTCTTGATGTTCTGCTTGACAATAACCGAGGTAGGCTTGGAGAAGAGCTCGTCAATCTCTTCGAGGGACTTGTTCTTGGTCTCGGGCATGAAGAGGATCTGGTAGAACCAACCCAGGACGGCGATACCTCCGTAGAAACCGAGAGTGAGACCGATCCGAGTCATCGAGTTCATCATCGCAGTAAAGTTGTAGGTGACGATGAAGGAGCACAGGAAGAGGTTGGCGTCCGCAGTGGTCATGCCGTAACTACGGAGATAAGTGGGGAAGACCTCGGCGGGGATGACCCATGTCAAGCAGGCATAGGAGCCGAAGAAGCCCATGTAAAGGATGATACCGGTCAAATAGAGACCCTCAGCCGTGGCAGGATAGGTCTTGTAGTCGACGGTGTAGCCAGCTCCCACGAGCACAAGACCGATGAAGAAACCAGGAAGCATAACGTTGGCCCAGTAGCGTCGGCCGAACCGCTCCATGTACAGCACTGCAGGAATAGTACCGATTAAGAGGGCTCCACCTCCAACGAGCGACATATAGACACTGGTACGGTCGTCGAAGCCAATCTTCGTCATCAGGACGCCCATGTAGTACATAACTGCGTTCACACCCGTGAATTGACCGAGGAAAACCATGATGTTGGCGTAGATCATGGCGCGGCGAGCCCGGGGGTTGGTGAAGAAGTCCAGCCAAGCCCACTTCTTGGTGCTGGCTTGTTCCTCGTTCTCAGCGGCGACAGCTTGGCGCATGCCCAGGAATTCCTCCTTGGACTCGTAAGCGTCGAAGCCACGAATACGCTTCCATACGCCATACGCCTCGACCGGTCTTCCCTTGTGCATCAGGTAACGGGGACTCTCAGGCATGAACAGCATGCCAACCAGAAGGATGGTCGAGAAGACCAGGGAAGAGCCGAGAATGAAGCGCCAGTCGCCGGCGACACCAAAGAACATGGCGGCCACCGCATAGCCGAGGACTTCACCGAAGGCAATGTTTAACTGATACAAAGAGACCAGGTTACCACGGATCTTACCGGGCACTAGATATCAGTCAGTACCCATGCTCGCCAAAGATCGAAGCGAAAGGAGGAAGCATACCAGACTCGGCGACGTAGACAGGGACAGTACCACCCTCAAGACCGACACCCATGCCAAGGACGAAACGGCCGCCAAACATCATGCCAAAGTTGATGGCACCGGCTTCCAGTCCAGCACCAATAGTGTACAGGATGCAGGAGACAATGATGGCCATGCGCCGACCAAGGTACTCGTTGCAGGGACCAAGGATCAGGGCACCGCCGACGGCACCGAGGGGCATACCGGCGTTGACCAGACTAGCTTGCGAGGAGGACAGATGCAAAGCGATGGGCATGGTTAGGTTCGCACCACTGATCAACGACTGATCCAGACCAGAGAGTAGACCACCCATAGATGCAAAGGCCACCAGAACATAAGTGAAGTAAGCGGGGTTGGCGAAAGTGAGCTCAAGCCGAGACTTCTTGATGCTGCCGAGCTGTACTTCCAGTTGCTGGAGCTCAGCATCCATGGCAGCTTCGTTGAAAGCCTCGGACTTGGGATCATTTCGAATATCATCCATCTCTTCGGCGACCTCCTTGTGGTCGTCGAGAGGAACCTCGACGTCTTTGACAGCCATGACGGGCAACGCAGGAGAATGATTATAGAAGTAGTGTATTGAGAGGTAGCCGGAGGCAGTAGGTAGTGTACAAAAGACCTTCACCGATGGAAGGCTTTACCCAAAGTATAAAGAGAAGAGGGGAGGACCTGCCGTTCCCTACAAAGACACAGTCTTCTAGTTAGGAAGAGGACAACCGCCTGTAGAAAGGATGTCGGAGAGAAGAATGATTAAAACGAGGGAAAGGGGAAGAAGAAACCCGGGGGATATTTATACGGGCACGGCATCCCGGGGTACAGTCCTGGGCCGCGGAGGGACGGTCATCACGGGTTTAGGGCAGGAAACAAGCGGGACAAGACTTTAACGCGGAAGTGGGGACAGAAAGAAACCAGGGAAAAAAAGGGTAGCGTAACCGATGGAACAGGTTACTCCGAATTCAACAGGCTTACAACAGCAAGCCAGCATTTCTGGCACGGTGGGGGGGAATGGCCGAAGCTTAAGGAATGATGATCACGATCACGGCCAATGACCAATTGACGTGGTGGTGTGGTGCTCATTCTCGAGGCAATTTGAGTCAGTCTTCCCCCTCCTCTCGGTCGTTTTCACCTAGCAGCCATAAACTCAACTCGATGAACTCAATGAGTGCCATCTACATACTTTGACAATAGTGCAAAAGAATGCGGAGGCTTGAAGTAGCAAAGGTTGGGGAACGAGACGAATCCCCGTGGAGGCAAAGAGCCGGTTGGTGTGGAGATCTGGAGAAAACAAGTGGACTGTGGACGACTCAGGACGCGACTAGAAAACTCGATTCATGAAGTGCAACCCCCAGGCACACCCATAGCCAGTCAGAGCCAGATCTTGACCTCCCACTCGTGCATTGCACCACGCAGTCATCCCGAACTGTCGGCGACACTTCGGTGGAATTCCATCCAATTGCATCACCTGTCCGTGGTCTAAACTCCGAGTGTTGCCAGTTAGCTAATGCGAATGAGGCATTTAATGCTCGTCGATCCCGAAAGTGTCCAATTGCTGAACCAAATCGACCGGTCAAGTACCGGCTCTACCGGGATGCTGATTGCTCGTTGAACGCCACCAAGACGGACACAACCCGAGACGCATCAGCCAAGAAAGGCAGTACTTGCCCTCGAAATGCAGCCGAGACTTTCATTCGCCGTGGTGGGTTCAAGATCCGCGCCAAAAGGCTTAGTGTGGTGTCCCAGAAGGTCAGACCATGAGAGGAACAACCAAGGAACAATTCAGCCCGTGGGGGACTCGCTAAGGTCACGTGCCAAAACAGGCACTGGCGACAGTATAGGTACGGATTACTGAGCAGTCTTATGACCCTTTTTCAAAGCTTTCAGAACGAGACAGGGAATTGTAAATAGATTCGAATAGAAATATTATTTGACGATGTGAAGAGATGGTACAGAAACAAGCAAAATGGCCTAACGCTGTGTACAGACTTCTTCACGATCCAGAGCTTAGACAGACACCATCCAGCGATGTCCGTCTCGGGCGTGGACTCAAAATTAGTAGTAATATCAAGACATAACAACTTCATTCAGTGGCCGTTGAGGGTAACACCTCCAATTCCCCTCCCTCCCCTCCCTCTTACCGCCGTCCCGGCATCCCAACCGGCTTTCGCACACTCGGATCCGCCCCTCCCCCGTAATACGGTGACCCCGGCCGACTGCCGCCCGGAGGAGTCTGGGCCGGGCTAGGCGAGCGCCCTCCATGTAAGCGCGCTCGGAGTCTCTCCTGCGCAGACGCAGCCCGCTCAAGAGAGGCTTGGCCGGATGCGATTGTCTGATATGATCCCGCTCGTTGACTGGGGAGAGGTCGTGCCCCGGACTGATGCGCAGTCGACGGTGTGGGTGATCCCGAGGGAGGTGTCACCACTGAGCCAGAGGGAGCGCTGTGCACCGTCGACAGCGGGGCGCCTGCGCTCCCGGGTGCCAGACGTCCTCGTCGCAGACTGGCCGTTTGTGACGCTGGTGGCTGTTGAGAAGCTCCCGAGTCTCCCCATAGATCGCTCAGCCCGCCACCGCGTCCCGGACCTGAGGTTGTGACCGCTGAACCGTGTCCGTAGGCGCCTGGCTGGATCTGAGTGGTTGCGATGGTGCGGGAAGGGGCGGGTGCTGGAGCTTTAGGGTCCGGAGGGAGCCATGATGGAAAGGGCCGGCCTTTCTCTGTGTAGTAGGCACGTAGGACGTTGGAGATGTGAGAGCAGTCTTCGTTTTCTGGGTCGTCGGCCTCGTCTCCGGAAGTGATGGCACGGCGGAGGGAGTTGAGTCGCGTGCTAATGTTGGAGATCGCTGACGACGAGGTAATCGAAGAGAAATAGGAGGTCATTATTCTGTGATTTGAATGCCGGACGAATATGTGCAGAAGCTAACCGGCCGCGAAGGAAGGTCCAAATTGCACGGTGGCGGGGTCGGAAGCTATTCGGAGGGAGAGGATGGAAGGATTAATTAAGCTCGGCGGCACGGGGGACTGAAGTTAATGTGCAGGTTCAGGATAATGGGGGATTGCATGAACTTAAATCATCGACAGCAGGATTGAAGCCTCGAAGTCTATAGAAACCAAGAGGTAGAGCAGCTGTGGTCTCTTGCGATGAGATAGATTCCCGTGTCTCTGCGCTGGCGTGTTTCAACAGCGGATCCAGTTACCGCCGCACGTGAGTCCCCGGCCGTGGAGAAATCACTTAACGCTACTAACATACTTTACACTGGCAGATATTCTGACAAGACATGATGCATATTCTGATAATCTCCTAGGCTCTGTACATGTTGTCGAACAAAATATTCTCTTGAAGCTTCAAAATCAGTCGTTAAACAAGTAGATGCAATGACTGGGTATGACAAGCCCCGATCGCAGGAGTAAGTTGTGAGGAAAAACCGAAACGCCGTGAATGTAGCTCAAACAAATTACTTTTTCTTCTATATCCTTCAATTCCTCCAAGGGTATGACCCAATTTAAGCCAGGATGCTCTCCTTGCCTGCTCCTTCGGTTTCGTATTCGATTTCGACCCGAGGACCCTTCTTCCGGGGCTTCGCTTGTGGAGCAGCACGCTTTCTCTTGGCCCCAGGCTTGGGCTTCTTGACCTCCTCATCGCTGGACGCCTCCTCTGAGCCGCTCTCCTCATCACTGTCTTCATCCTCGTCATCATCGTAATCACTCGAGTCGTCGGCCGAGTCTCCACCCAACCAGTCCTCGATATCCTCGAGATCCTCGTCGTCCTCAAGATCACTGACATACTCCACCTCACCAACGCCCTCTTCCTCTTCATCCTCAATCACTTCACCGTCATCAAGATCCTCATCCCGCTCACCCTCACCAGTGCGCTCCAGACCGCGCAGGACCTTCTTCCAGATCCCCTCCTCAACATTAAGCGGCCGGTCACCGTACGCGCCGCTCCGCAACCGCTCAATCAACTCACGCTCAATCGCTCGCTCAACCTTGGCAGCAGACTCAGCCTTGCGCTCTCTCGTCTCCTCCCTCCGCCGGATCTTCGGCGCCAACTTCGGCACAATCTTCTCACCCAGCCGCTCTTCCTCCTTCGCAATTTTCCGCATCCGAATAGCCACCTGCGTCAGCCGCGTGAGACGCTGCTTGCACTTATGAATAAGAAACTTCGGCCAATAGATCAGCCGCTCGTCGAGCTGCTCGAGCGCCTTGGCGTAGCTGGACGACAATCTGATCCGCTCCCAGAGCTTGCTGGGCATGTGGGCTCGTTCGATCGTCTTCATGTACAGGTACATGGCGCCGGTCTCTGGATCCGACCGCACGGTAGCGTACCGGGAGTTGGCCAGCGGGCAGGACTGCCGATTGCAGAGACCGCTGACATTGTATTCATTGCGGCAGAAGTTCTGGCCTTTGGTTGTCCTAGATCGTGCGGTATTAGTACGTGCGTAAATTTCATCGCTGAGATTTTGTTTTTCGCGGGCGGCGAATTCGACGAGCACAGGGTTTCACTCACTTGAGCTTGTAGGAGCAGAACTGCTGGTTGATAACCTGCCAGACAATCTCGTCGGAGGACATGATGTTTGATCCCGGCTGCTATGTACACCGGATTGACCTGCCCAGCCTGTTCGGAGGTATGATAGTTTTCTGTTGACCTGATGGATCGAAAGCTGATTTTCTCCGCAAGGAAAAAAAAAGTTGCGGGTAGCAAGGGGTCACGTGGTCGGCGCTTATCGATTGCCGGCTTATCGTTATCAACTGATCTATTATTTGTTCCTGTGTTTACCACAGCCAGCTGATACTCAGATGCGCCAGTATGCTATATGCAAGTGATGCCGGCCGTTTCAACAAAATGCAGCGGCAATATGTTGAGATCAACGCTAAAAGATATTTACATCACCATCCTTCCATCTGTAGCGGCCCACCATCCCATTCCGTCCCATTCATCATGGCCCCATTGGCAGCCATTTCCGCCTCCTCATTCATCATTTCCTCGCCGGCAAACCCCCAACCCATAGATTCCAGCTCGCGTACAAAGAAGTCCCGCTCTTCTTCCATCATGGACGCACCCTCTTCGCCGCCCATAACATCCTTGTATCGACGTAGGTGCCACCAGTGTGTCAGCCCCCTGAGTGCTTGTTCGAGGGGCAATGCCTCCTCCACTTCAGCATCAATATCCGAACCAGCAAGCCAGTCATCCCGTAGCTCCGGGCGGCAGTATAGATAAATCGCAGTGATGACACGCATGTTGCTCTGGCGCCATTTGCGGCCACAGTAGGGCACCTGAGATTTGAACAACTTCAGGGTGTAGAATCGCAGGTGCGGGTCAGGAATCTTGAGCCCCTTTCGTAAGATCGTGCTGGACTTGTATTGAACGAGTAGCAGACATCTGTGTGCTTTGTCCCGCGTTATCTTCTGCATGATGTGAAGGTAATTGATGGCAGAGAAGAAGTTCCGAAACGAGAACACCGTGATGGGCTCTTTCGGCGGAGGAGCAGTCGGAAATCCCAGCTCGTCAACTTCAGGACGATGAGGGCCTTCTACCAGTTCAGGGAGAGCTTCCTGGGGAGACGACGGTCGTACTGAGGAGGTGCCAGGATCCGTGTCACGGCGGTGCCGAAGAATAGGCGGGGGGACAGCTTCATCTTCACTCGGTGACGAGTCCTCGTCTGAATTATCGGCTGAATTCGGCGGTTGATCGGAATGAACATGACAAAAGTGAAAGAAACTGCTCAGAGTTAGTGTCTTAACCGTGATCAGTAATTGACGAGCGCCTACCCTAGTTCTTCACGGTCGTTCTTCTGTGCTATAGCCTGGTCGATGTCTTGATGCGCGAACATCTTTAGAATCAGGGGTAAATAGTTCGAATCGAGCAAAAGCTGCGTCATATACTCAAACTTTAATATATCTACACCCCGTTAGAAACAATTTCACATAGGCCTCGAACTTGGAACTTACGAGATCTCTTGAACCACTTCAACATGAGCAATAAAGATCCCGATATAGCCTTCCCTGTAATTTCTCGCAGGCGGATGTTGTCAAGCTCCTCAATAGCAGCATCGGCATTAAAACTATCCGAGAAGCTGTTGGGAGCAGCTGGAAACCCATTGGCGGCCCCGTAGCCATCACTAACCGTCCAGTCAGCCATTTCTTGTTCTTCGTTTGTTTGTCAATAGACTGTCCGCTACGTACCTCATGGCATGTCCATTTTGACCATTCGCTTGATTGACCATAGCACTGACATTGGTCAAAATGATTTTCAAGAAGACGATCGTGATCGACTGTAGGTGCACCAATACTTGGGACTATCCACGCATGAGTATGTCAGCCACGTTAAAAAGGCGGGAACACGTACGTAGAACGATTCAACAGCATCTAGTCGGCGCTGTATGTCATCATTATCGGTTTCCCTTTGTGGAACCCAACTGTGACTCGACTTTCTTCTCTCCTCTAAAGCCAGGTCTTGCAAGTCCTCAGCAAGTTCACCAGAGGGATCCTCGTCTGAGCCAGCTGAGTTCTCGTCAAGGTACCAGCCGCGGTCATATTTCATGAAACGCTCTCTTTCTTCCCACAGCTGGCGCATCGCTCTAGTCATCTTAACATGAGTCGAGAAGAGCTTTCCGGCTTCAATGATTGACGCCGGTACATCGCTTCCCTCCCATCGCTTTCCCACGAGAGCATCTTGCCGTTCAGTGCTGCCCCTTCCGCCGATATCATTGCTCGAATCATCCAACGGGGGATACATAAAAGGAAAGTTCTGGTTCGTCTGGTAATTCTGCTTCTTGCCTGCTTTACCACCGGGCCCTATAGGTGATGGTGGAGGAGATGGAGCCGGTGTAGCGATGTGGACAGACTGATGGAGGATAGAGCCGTTTCCACCAGCCACAGACGGACCTACTCCGGAAAAGAGGCCGGTAGATGAACTGGTGCGGCTAGGATGCTGAGGAAGAGGAGGGAGGATAGAGTTATTTTCAAGCTCCAGAGGAACGACAGGTAGCGGGGGGTTGTAAGCAGGATATTTTGATGTGATCTCTTGCCGGAACAGGTGGTAATCCAGGGGGGAAGCAGTCAGAAATGGTGTCCTCCTGTTGGGAGAGTTTTCTCGTGCCTCCATTCGCGGCTCCAGCTCTTCCTTGGCTTTCTTCAAGCTATCGCTTCCACCAAAGAAGAGGAGAAGACACTTCCAAAAAAGGAGAATGATCCGCGTGAGCGGAATGTTTGCTGAATCGTCCCAGCGCAGTCGTGCGATGACTTCGACAAGAAAGACTGGCAAGTTAGGCTTCAAGCCCATGAGCGCATCGCGCAGGGGAACATTTTGAGAATCATTTTTCTCTTGCCTTCGGCCAATCTCTACGACTATGTATAAAGCCGTAAGCACAAGGTTCACTTCATGTTCTGACGCAGCGACATTTGCGGAATCCAAGTTCGAGTCCAGACCGTCCAAATCGGGATTGGGTGAGTTCCGATTCTTCTCAAGAGCTTTGCACAGACAATTGAGCAATGGACCAAGTCCTGAACACTCATTGACAAGCTCAGCATTTCTCTGCATCCATATGATTTGCAGTGATTTTGATTTGGGTGTATCTGCGACTGCCTGCGGGGGCAGATCTTCTGGGTAGTCAGGGATTGCTTTTCCAGCAGTACTACCCCAGATACCAGTCAATACATAGCAAATAACCTCTAACGCTTCGGTACGAGCAGAAATGTCTCGATCCGGTAGCCCATTGATTATTTGTTCGATGAAAGATTTGCGTAAGTCATGAGGGGCATCAAGCCAAGGCAGCCGATTGGGAACTGCAGACTGCTTCTCACAGAAAGAAGCCCACTTTTGCTCAAATGTAGACTTCATGCCAAGGAGCATGATTCGATCAAACTCACTGTATTGGAACCATTCTTCGATTTCTTCCGCAAGAGGCTGAGAGTCAGCGTACTCAAATGCATACGCAGGTTGATCGGCCTTGGGCATGTCCTGAACTATTTGCTTTAATTGAGCCAGGCTCAACGAGTCCGGCGGCCTGTCCGGCAGTTGCTGCACCGGGGCAGGAGGCGGAGGCTGTATAGGAGGCGGCGGAGCTGATACGTCCCGACGCAGTTCTGGACGTCTCGATGGTTTGGGTCTTTGCTCTTGCAACTCATTTGGTTCAGCAGACGTCGCTTTTAAAGCCTGTTCTTGTCGCAGGCCTTGCGCGACCTCTTCCATCAACTGATCATCTGACACAGTTGCGATGTCGGTTCCTGTTTGATCGACCTCGTCGGCCTTGACAATATGATGTTCCTGCATTGTGGGTTCAGAAGACGCAATAGAATCATCGATCATTGAACTCCAAAAGTGGTCTCAATGTTTCGAGGAAATGGCTTGGGACAAAGACGGAAAATGTTACTGGACAGCCATACTATCATGGTATCTCCAAGCAAACTAAAATGAAAAGATGAGGGGGAGGGAAAGGAATACGGATAGAAGCCTAAGTCTTCCACTGAGGAAAATGTCTGGGAAAATTCAAACGGTCAAGCATCACTATCAGTCCTCAAGATTCATCCTGCAGAATTCCACCTCTGCGCATAGCGACGAAGCAGTTGAGATGGCGGTGGACTGTCTACGCGCACCCGCCGCTGGCTGTGTCACGTGATCCTATACACTTTGAAAGACTGGCCAACTTTCTAAACCAGGACGTGGCTCGAGTAAGATCAAGAGATGCTAATGACTTTTCTGCTTGCGAAGGACTATCTACAAGCATGCAGTTGCAGGTTAATCCGGACACGGCAAAAGCAGGATTGGTATTAACGTGGGAAGTATATCTCCATCAGTTTTAAGATATTTCAGATTCACTCAGTGCCTAAGATAAAATCCATTTCTATCTTTTTCAGCGAGGACACTGAAAGCTAGGGTATCATAAAGAAACCCATACATGGACGATGGACCTGCTATAACAGTAGGTCCATGAAGTCTCCGATATTCAATCAAATTTGGCCGACGGTTGATCACTGTGACCTCGCCGCTTCAACTTTCGCTGCCTTTCCCATTGCAGCCATCCGGCTTCTGCGAGATCCTGACCTACCACTAAGTCTCGAAGTCTCAAGAATTGAGATATTCCCAGATCTAATACCCGATCGACATAACCCATCGTCCGCAAAAAGCTCGTAGCCACATACCAGGATACCGCACACAAGACGCCAGCAGCGCATCCTGCTAGCACCTGTTTTGGAGTATGATAGTTCAAATAGATGCGGCTGGTGGCCACCGCGCCAGCCCCGAGACACACTCCGGCAGCCAGCGCCACCCGCATGAGGAAATAGGATGTCGTATCAGGCTTTGGAGCGGTTGGAACATGCCGTACGAGAAGGAACAGAGTCAGGTAAACAGCGAAATATGTAACGAATTGGGCATGGGACGACGGCATCCCGTAGCCTTTCCCCAGCATTTCTGAATAAGGTCAGTTACTAGCCTAAGTAAGTCGGCCTGTGCATCTTCTGCTTTTATCACATACGTTTTGGCCTTTCCTCTTTGATAATTCGCTTGAGGGCAAAATTGAATGCCTCACAACCCATTTGGCCAGCAAACATGAAAATTACCTCCACTTCCCTTGAAGCCCAGATAAGGGTCACGTAGGCTACGCATAGTGCTTGGGGTACAAGGGCGAGCCAGGCAGAAAGGAAGGATAGCGGGTCTTCGGGGTTCTATGAACATGAAGTATGGAAGTCAGTATCAAAGATCTGCTCGAGATCGCCGGTAGTGACTGAGTCCTTTCGGAACAGAAACTCACATAATGAACGTGGGTTAACGACAGCGATGCCAGCGGTGTTTCTTCCATATTGTCTCGTAGGTATATACAATAGATAGGCAGCTTGACTATCTATTTGGAAGAATGGTGTAAGCACCTGCACTGCACCCCTTAAGCTGTTGATAACTGATAGGAATCTCGACCGATGATCGTCAACTGGCATACATCATGAGGAGAGTGTGCAGTGCGGTACGTATCAAAGATCCCGCCGTCGCCTGGGAATTACAGCGTAATTTATTCTTCAAGCATTTCCAATGCTGGTCGACATTCATAGAAACATGGAGCACAGTGGTTGTACTCGATGGGTCCGATAAAGAGCGATAACCGTGGCCGTGCATGGGCGCTGCTTTAACCACTTTTATCACATGAACGAGATCCCGCTGAGGAACATCAAAAGCAGCACCGGGAATGAGGGGGAGGGGAAATTAACATCAGATAATAAGTCGAAGATAAGCCCACGAAATATCAGAAATCAAACGGAAAAAAGAAGGTAAAAAGTAAACAAGTACTTCTTATTTGTGGCAATCATTCAAGATGGCAGTCAATATCTTTTAGCAAAGTAGATAAATTATAAGAACCATACACCTGCGCGGAAGTGAGAGCAGCGCCTGGGCAGCAACAAAACAACAACCGTTTTGCGGCCCATTGCAATCGCTTATTTTTATCAAGTCCTTTTCATGACTCACGCAGTCTCTGTTCTTTGCTCCTTTCCTCCTCTTGCTTCTTCGGAGCTCCTCTGCTGTCTCAGGTACAAGACCAGTCTCCATCTCTCATTACTCGGTTTCTTATCTCTATAATCAAATCATGACGCACTTTCCCCCACGTTATCATCGCGAAATTTTGTTCTCTCACTCACCTACTCCGACAACTTTCTCTAGGAAACTGCATACAGTTCAAGAACTCGCTTTCACTTCATATCGGTCTCTTTGCTTGATGGGTCTGTTACCTTCATAGGCAATTGTGATCATCCAACGAGCTTATTGTACCTGAGGGGTAGGTAGAATCCGTCCATGGTCGTCTTCTCGACCGCCACCACTCGTTTTCAAGCTACCTTGGGCCTCTTGTACTAATGCATGGACTCGGATAGGTTTCAACGAGTCTCCGGCACCACGTTACTCTCCCCGACCCCTGGTATATCTTCTACATTGATCTTCAATATAAACTACTTTCTATTTTCCAGTCGATCATTGCGTCGCAGAATGTCATAGACGGCACGAGCTTCCGATTTTATACTATGGTTGGGTTTGGAATAACTCCGTCCAAACTCCGCCTCGCCACCCGATATAACCTCTTATCTCGATAATCTCCATCAACAAATCTGCATTCTTTTCCTTTCTGAGTCTTGTTCGCCATGACGGGGTCTGACTTTTTGTCGGAGGATGAACGCTCAGTCGAGCTGTCCTCCATCGCTGCCATCTACCCTGAAATCAAAATAGATCCAGCCTTTCCCTTCAGGGCCTCTTTGGATATACCGGTCAAGCCTTCAACACCCTTACCTGTCTGCTTCGAGCAGCAATTAGACGCTGGATTCCCAGAGGTGTTGACTCCTCCTACTTCCCTCGATGCCAGCGATGTCGGACTCGGATTTGCAACCAAGGACGACGGACGGGATGTCCATACCCTCTCGCACCTGCCGCCTCTCAGTCTTGAGATTGATCTCCCAGAAGGTTACCCCTCTGAAAAGGCGCCCATTTTCAGGCTCGAGACAAATCCACCATGGCTCCCGCACTCGATCATCTTGCGCCTCACGGAGGATGGCAACCGTCTGTGGGAAGAATGTGGGAGGGATCTCGTTGTGTATACGTATATTGATCACCTCCAGCAATTGGCAGAGACAGCTTTTAGCGTCAGCGACACGGCTGACCAGGAAGTGAGACTTCCCCGTGACATAAAAATAGCATTGCTGGATTTCAACAACAAGGCAGAGCGGGAAAAGTTCGAACAAGAGACCTTCGAATGCGGGGTTTGCCTCGAGCCCAAGAAGGGATCAGTTTGCCACCGCCTTCTGTTGTGTTCCCATGTTTTCTGTGTTTCATGCCTGCAAGACTTCTACAACAGTTGTATCACAGAGGGAGATGTTGACAGCGTCAAATGTCTGGCACCCGATTGCGGCAAGGAGAAAAACGGTATACCCGAGACGGGGAACCAGTTGAAAAAGCGCAAGAAGCACGATCGAACTCTTAGTCCGAGCGAGCTGCTTCAGATACCATTGGACCAAGAGACAGTCCAGCGCTATGTCTTTCTGAAACGAAAGAAGAAGCTCGAGTCTGACAAGTCGACAGTTTACTGCCCTCGACAGTGGTGCCAGGGTGCAGCTCGGTCGAAGAAGCATCCGAAGCCCATCGATCCCATGTCAGATGACGTTGACTCGTCTGACGAGGAGGACGGCTTTGCGTTTGATCCGAACGGAGATGAGGCCCAACTGCCGCCAATGGCGGATCGTGTTGCCATCTGTGAAGATTGCAACTATGCCTTCTGCAGCGTCTGTAAGAAAGGTTGGCATGGTGAGTTGGTGCGGTGCTTCCCTCGGCGGGAGGCGGAGCTGTCAGCCGAAGAGAAAGCGACAGAGGAGTACCTAAGGCTTTACACGTCACCTTGCCCAACATGCGATGCACCCTGTCAGAAACGCATGGGCTGCAACCATATGATATGTTTCAAGTGCAGTACCCATTTCTGCTATCTTTGTTCGAGCTGGCTCTCTGAAGACAACCCTTACCGGCACTTCAACGACATCAACAGCCAGTGTTATAATCGATTGTGGGATTTGGAGGGAGGAGATGGCATTGACCCCGAGGGTCCAGAGGCTCTCCACCGAATACCTAATGATCTGGTCGATTTTGACGAACCGAGTGATGACGAAGGTGCTCCTGTCCTGGAGTTCCGTGAAGATGAGATCGCACACCGAAGGCGACCTCCGCCTCCTGCACCGGTGCCACCGCAAGTCAACCAAGCTGCAGGTGGTCATGGTCATCGGAATCGTGGCAATGATGCGAATGTTCTGGATGCAGCAGGCAGGGCAGCAGCCGCAGAGAGGCAGGCTCAGGCGCGAGCGATAGCTGAGGTGCGAGCGCGTCCTCGGCAACATGACGGGCAAGCTGCAGTTCAGCCGCCTCGACCAGGACGAATCCATCGGCCAGGCCTCCAGAGGTTTTTGGATCTGGTTCAAAATGATCGTGAGGATGAATGGGACAGTGACGAATTGGATGACGACTTCTGATTGCCTGATATGCTCCACACAACAATCAGGCATTCTTGACGACTATAATCTAACCATGAACTATCACGATAATGCCCAACCGCCTTTACGAGACAACATCTTCTTGCATGCATTTGTCAAATAATGATGTGATGCATATATATATATGATTAGCGACATCTTGTTCATGACATTTTGTTCATAGCATTGCGTGTTTTGTGTCTTTTTGAAAAAAGCTGTACCTGTGTGAACATATTCTGTCAATTACCCGATGTACAATGCAAGATACCTCCAATTTTTTGGAAGAAAGAGAAGCCTGAACATCCTTCTCAGCTCAACAAAACAATCATCCCGATACAATGCCGCACTATAGCCGCCAAATCCCCGAACGTAACAAATAGCACAACCCCAGAACCATCCCATACCAGTACAGCATTTTCCGGCTGGTTCTTAGGCAGGTTAATTGTGGTTGTGGCTGTCTGTAGGCTAGCTGTTGTATGATTTCCCAGGAATCATTGACATGCGCCCCGGAGATAGCCCTAAGAGTGTAAAGGTACTTGTTGAACTCTTGCGTCATAGGGACGAAGAATGCCATATGTAGCCGCTTTTTATATTCCCCACACCTCCCATCCGGAGAGCGTCTAATAGCGCATACCAACAACTACTTCCGTAAGTGTGGCTTCCATAAGGTTTCTACAAACCAGATTGTTTCTGCAACGTAAGATGTCGACTTCGAGTGAGCGTCGTGAAATTGTTATCGTCGGTATGTATGAACTATGATCTACTTCCAATCCGAACTACCCCGCACACATTATGAGGCATGCAAAGCTGATAAGATGCTCCTAAAGGGGGTGGTATCATTGGATGCTGTTCGGCATATTATCTGACAAGACACCCATCATACGATCCATCGCGCCATAAAGTGACTTTGATCGAGGCGACAGAAATTGCGGGTGGTGCATCGGGCAAAGCTGGGGGACTGCTGGCGCTATGGGCATATCCAAGCAGTATAGTTCCTCTGAGCTACAAGCTGCACGCCGATCTGGCCAAGGAACACAACGGTAAAGAGAGATGGGGCTATAGAGAAGTTGGCTGTGGACAGATTGTTGTGAAAGGCCGTCCTCTTCATGAGAAGAACGATGCCAGCGAGAAGGACACGGGAAGCTCATTATCCCTTCAAAAGCGGAGTGAGGCTGCTATTGCGAAACTACGGAAAGCCAAATTTCCGCATGATCTTGATTGGATTGATCCCCAACTGATCAGAGGCTATGAGAGCATGAGCGACCCTGGCGAAACCGCCCAAGTTCACCCTTACCTCTTCACCACATCAATCGCAAAGCTTGCCGAGGAGAAAGGCGCAGAGATCAAATTGGGATCAGTGACAAACATTAGCTACGCGGGTGATGCCGTGGAGTCAGTCACATACGATGATAAGGAGTCCGGAGAGTCGCGCACAATCTCGGCGACGGACGTCATTATTGCCGCTGGTCCCTGGACACGAACGGTCATGCCGGAAGCTCCCATATCGGCAATGCGCGCGCACAGTGTTGTCATCCGACCAACCAAGCCGGTGAGCGCTCATACTCTATTTACGAACATTGAAATACCCGCCAACTTCGACCCCTCGAAGCCCTCACGCCCAACAGTCGTGTCCCCTGAGATCTACGCCCGGCCCGATGAGACGGTATACGCTTGTGGCGAGGGTGACCAGGTTGTCCCGCTTCCAAAGACCACAGCAGACGTTGAAGTGGATCTGAAACGGTGCCAGGACATCATCGATCAAGTGGGAAGCATATCTGATGAGCTTCGGGATGGACAGGTTTGCGCACGGCAAGCTTGCTACTTGCCCAACGTCACCGTACGGGGAGGTCCCTTGATCGGCCACACTGGCACTAAAGGGCTCTATCTTGCCGCTGGACACACCTGCTGGGGTATCCAAAACGCTCCCGGGACCGGAAAGCTTATCAGCGAATTTGTCTTTGATGGCGATGCAAAGAGCGCCAAGATCGGGTCTCTAGATCCGAGGAACTTTCTTTGAAAGCTGTATATAGACCAAAATCATGTCATTTTTGGTATAGCCTTGTCTGGAAATAATTTGTGCCTCATCATCTCAGCTCAATCTTCGGTTGCTCAAGTAGATACGGGGTAGAAGACGGACAGTTGGGACTTGGTATAGGAGCTTGGGCCACGTGGAGCGGAAGCCAGAAGCTCTCCGCTTTAGGACAGATCATAGGTACTCCATAGAGTTGAGAACCATTCCAATTGCAAGGTCTCCATGTTATAATTTCTTGCCGAATCTTGAGGTTTCTACTTTTTCTCCGATGCATTCCTAGATATGCATTTCCCGAACTTACATTTGCTTCTCGCGCCCTTTCTCTATCATGTCGTGGTCTCCGCTGGTCAAGCCTCCGCCGCAGACGATTTATCTGTCCTGACCGCAGAGACAGCAAAGGCCAACAACGACTCGTTATTATGGGGTCCCTACAAGTCCAATCTCTATTTTGGTGTCCGCCCTCGCATCGCAAATAGTCTGTCCGCCGGGTTGATGTGGGCTAAGGTGGACGATTATGCCACCGCGCAAGCCAGTATGTTTGCAGCACCCTTAGTGAATTTAGAGGGCGATTGATTTGCATTGAGTACTGACCGCTATTTGAAGACTTTAGACATACTTGCGAGCAGAATGAGGGCATGGCTGGCTATGGCTGGGACGAGTACGATATCAGAAAAGGCGGCCGGCAGACAATCCATGATACCGGAAACTCCTTGGACTTGACAATCGACTTCATTAAGGTCCCTGGTGGACAACATGGCGGCAGCTGGGCTGCCAGAGTGGAAGGTGTCCCGCGCGAAGACGGTTCCCCCGACCAGCCTACATCGATCGTCTTTTATGCTACGTTGGAGGGGCTGGGTAACCTGGGTGTTGCGACGGAATCTGGTCCTCTTGGGTATGAAGGGGACGTGAAATTGACAGGATATACAACCGATCTTGGAGACTTCTCGATCGATGTGACTGCTGGTCCTGGAACCAATGAGCATCCTGAACATGGGCATCCGTCCTACGAGGACAAGCCGCTGGATCGGACTCTGGTTTCCAGCTCTACCATTGCACCTGAAAATCTCTGGCAGGTGAAACGTAGGCTTAGCCCCCCGAGGAATTGCTCTGTCATGTGAAATTGGCGCTGACGTATTCTACAGCGGTTCTTTTCGCGCAGATGAAGTCAGAAGTCAATGAGATGATACAGAGATTTGGTCAGGAGAATCCTCCTCCTCCAGCGCAAGTTTTTACGATCAAAAACGTGCCTGGCGACGGGAACATTCACCTCATTCAGAAGGTGTTCAAGGGCGCTTTTGAGGTATTGTTTACCATTTACTCGTCGGTACATGGCTTACAATTTCCAGTTCGATATCCTGTTCAATTCTGGGTCTTCTCCAGATCCCGTGACGTGTAAGCTCCTCCTTCTCTTGGCCTCGCTGGATGACCAAACGGACATACTAATCAAAGGGATGTAGCCGACAAGCTGAGCGAAGAGATATCCAGCGCATCCCAATCGTTCTCTGAACGCTTCAACAAAGTCCTTCCACCGCAGTCTCCTTTCGATACTGCGGAGTACACTGAGTTCTCCAAGGCGATGCTGTCAAATCTCATTGGCGGCATTGGCTTTTTCCATGGAGATGATGTTGTTGACCGCTCTGCAGCACCAGAGTACGATGAAGAAAACGAAGGTTTCTGGGAGGAAACGGCCGAGGCCAGGGCGCGAGCTCAACCTGTTCGTGAAGGGCCCAAGGACCTCTTCACTTGTGTACCGTCTCGCCCCTTTTTCCCCAGAGGATTCCTATGGGATGAGGGATTCCACCTGATACCTGTGATTGACTGGGACACTGACCTCGCGTATGTTGCTCGATTTACCTAGCCTATTCCCCTATTCTCCAATATCCGTTTGATGAACTGGCCTACTAACTCAGTGAAGGCTCGAAATTGTGAAGAGCTGGCTGAATCTGATGGATGAGGATGGCTGGATCGCTCGAGAGCAAATCCTTGGTGCCGAGGCCCGTAGCAAGGTGCCACCGGAATTTACGGTACAGTATCCTCATTACGCCAACCCACCGACTTTGTTCATGGTATTGGAGGCTTTTCTGGATAAGCTGGAGGCTAGCAAGGGCGCCTCTTCTCAAACAATCGGCGACCAGGGCGTACTGGACGGTCTGCGTATGACCTATTTGCAAAAACCGGAACTGGGCGAGACATTCATCCGATCGATCTATCCGCTGCTCAAGCGGCATTACTTTTGGTACAGGACTACCCAAAAGGGAGACATCAAGTCGTACGACCGGGAAGCGTTTTCCACGAAAGAAGCATACCGCTGGCGAGGAAGGTCCGTCCAGCATATCCTCACTTCGGGACTTGATGATTATCCTCGCCCGCAGCCTCCCCATCCAGGCGAGCTGCATGTCGATTTGATTAGCTGGATGGGAATGATGACTCGTGCCATGCGACGTATCGCTGAGTTTGTCGGCGAGACCGAGGATGTAGAAGAATTCAGAGGGTACGAAACGGCGATTGAGCGTAACATCGACGATCTGCATTGGGATGATGAGGCGCAGACGTACTGCGACGCCACCATCGACGAATTCGAGGAAAGTGTCCATGTTTGTCACAAGGGCTATGTCTCCCTCTTCCCGTTCTTGACCGGCATGCTGGGCCCTGATAGTCCTCGACTTAAGGCTGTTCTGGATTTAATTAGGGATCCAGAAGAGCTTTGGAGCGATTACGGTATCCGCAGCTTGAGCAAGAAAGACGAGTTCTACGGTACTGCCGAGAATTATTGGAGAAGCCCGATCTGGATGCCCATCAACTATTTGGTGGTCAAGAATCTTTACGTGAGTAGAGCCATTATCTGAAATATCGGGTCGTACAGATAGACTGACTGTGCCAACTAGGACATTGCAACAACATCAGGTCCTCATCAGGAACAGGCTCGTGAGATGTACTCGAGCTTGCGGAAAAACTTGGTCGAAAACGTCTTCAGACAATGGAAGGAGACGGGATTCGCCTGGGAACAGTACAACCCTGAAACCGGAAAGGGGCAGCGCACGCAACACTTCACAGGGTGGACCAGCATGGTAGTGAAGCTCATGTCAATGCCTGACCTGTCTGCCAACAAGCAGAGAGGCCATGACGAGTTGTAGAATTATCACAGAAGATCCTTGAATATATTGATATACTAGAGGGAATCGAAACACCTGTACACTAACATTTGCCTCCCAGCGCCCAACTCCATGTGCAAAATAATCATAAATATGATGCAGTCAAAAAAACTCACCGGCGTCGATGATGATCGGAGTCATGTTCCCTTGGATGTCTTTGACGATGGTCTTCTCTCTGTCTGCGGTGACCATCTTCCTCGGCCCTTACCCTGCTCGTGGACCGCGAACTCGTTCGCCTTCTCCGGCGTTCGCGATCACGAGACCGGGATCTCGATCGGTGACGGTGGCTTCGATGATGACGTTCGCGCTCTTCGTGATGCCTGTGGTGTCTGTGGTGTCTGTGGTGTCTGTGGTCTCTGTCTCTGTCTCTGTCTCTGTCTCTGTCTTTGTTGCTCTCGCGATCCCGTATACGATGCCTTCCTGGACTCCAACTCCGTTCACTTCTCCGTTCCCTCTTCCTATCAGCTGGATCCTGGACCGCAGGCTCCGTCTCCCTTTCGCCTAGAGGTGTAAGGTTTGCATTGGCATTCCCACTCGACGCTGGTAGGGGTAGCCCCAAGGCTCGTGCCATGGCTTCCTCCTCTGCTTGTTTGACCCGCTGTAGCTCCTCACGATCCCTTCGGGCCTGCTCTTCCGCGGTTGTCTCGCCCTTGGCATACCATTGTAAATCTCGACCTTGTTGCCAGCGACCGACGGGGGCCATAAGAGAATGGCCGAGGTAATTCTCGCGATGCGCCGAGTCCTTCACTTCAGACCATTTAAACTCGCCGCGGCCGCCGCTATTACAGTCAATATCCATAGAGTAAATACAGGGGTAAGGAGAAATTTCAGGGAGTGCTTACCGGCTGCCTTCTTTACGAACACCTGCGACAAGATCCATCTTGGCTTTATCCCGTTTGCAAAAAGCTCGGTGGTGGTCGTTCGTCAACAGATGGAGACTTGGTGATCAGCTCACTGAAGGGGGCACATGGCACGTGCGCATGTACGCCTGAGGCATCAAGAAATGTTGTCTGACCTCATTGATTACCACAAGAGGACGAAGTATATCATCTAACAACCCAGTCAATTCCATAAGGCGGCTTTGGACGATCGTCGCTTTCTACAATCAAGACATGCCTCATATACATCTATTTGATGTATTAATGCGATATAACCGGGCGGTTCGATGATGTTGTTTTCAGTCTGGTACATATACCCCTCATATTAATGGCTTGATAATACTATCATCTCTCCTCCCCTTCTCACCGTCTTGAGTCGTCCACTCTGCTTCCGTATCTTTCAGGAGCTCGATAGAATTGTGAAACCCTTTTTTTCTGGCACTCTCCTGTCAGTGAAAACCACTGTAATTTACCAAATATGGCGTCTCGCAGCGGTCCTGATGGAGAACCTTCGGGGCCGAGGTTTCGCCCAAGAGACGGCCTACATCTCCGACCGCTGAATGTCGAAAAGGGATCACACAGGGTGTGTAGCGCAGTTGCTCCTCGACTGATACTGGCTGACTACTTTTCTTAGTTTCCGGTGTATGTCCAAGTTCTGCTCTATGTCCAGATTCTCTGAAGGACACTGACACTGTCGCAGGTCGGACTCTATACCTCCCCAGACCGCAACTTGGCGGAATAATTTGGTCAGTTAACTTCATTTTGTGTACAAGCAGGAACTCTATGCTGATATATGTATAGACCGCACTTTCTCAGCGTCGTAACTTGCTGTTCGTGGCCTACAGCCATCAAATCTATGTATGGGAGCCTGCTGGCTCGTTTCAGATGCTTGGCTCCCAGCCTGAAATGATCATTACTCCTGTTATGAAGGAGCCCCATAGCAGTGGCTATATATCGCCAAGCTTCCCTCATGCCATCAACAACCTTCTCGTGGATGATCTCGGCCGCGAGGAAGTGTTACTGCTCGTCACTGACTCGGGTAACATCTGCGGTTACCGAGTCGAGGCAATTTTCTCAGCGCTGAAGCGCGCCGCAGAAAACAAGGAAAACGACAAACGCCCGCTTGACGGTTCCCAGGTGGACCCA
Organism: Aspergillus lentulus; assembly: GCF_010724455.1. The sequence continues at coordinate 95,859 of NW_022983888.1, read as the reverse complement.
TTCTTCATTGAGTACGTGCAGGCGAGCGCCTGGGGCTTGGCTATACATAAATTTGCGCGGCTTATCGCTGTAAGCGCAAACACAGGTCTCGTCACTGTCTTCGCATTTGCGCTGGTAAATCCTCCATCTAAAGATGGTAGCGATGAGCTGGAGAATGAACCCGATTTCACGGACTACGATCAAACCTGGTTGGACGTTAGGGGTAATGAGCAATTTGCGCAATTGCAACGACTCATGCCGGACAAGCATCGGACAAGAAACATCAAGCTTACTTACACTGGGCACTTTTCAAACATACCGTCTGTCGGGTTCTATAACTGCGATCTTGATCCCAATGGAACCTGGATGGTCAGTACTGACATTGACAACAAGCTTCTTGTGTGGAAAATCTGGGAAAGCCTGGGCCCATTCAACGTCTATCACTTCAACGAATCTACCGTTAGGTCGTTTCCCGAGACTTTGCGTAATGAGTAAGAGACAGATATCCTTGATATTGAATGACAACTTATGCTAATTTAAACAGCACTGAAAGAGGCTGGGCCGTCCTCGCCCTTGACCCACGCACCTTTCAGCCAGTCAAGTCTACAGAAGAGGCCTTTGGCGGCCAGCCGTTGCGTCGCAAGAAGCGCCGCCAGGTCGTTCTCGACATTACGAGATTGAGCAATCGTATACCAGATGCTTCACATCTTTACAACTACTTTCCTCCCGCAGTCAGGTCTGAGCCTGATCAATCAGTTTTGCCTGACATCTTTGGAGCGGACTGTCGCATCAGTAATGACCCTCATAAACAGGCCTATTCGACAAGGCCCAAAGGTCATCCCCGGAAGTACAGCGACTCTTCAGACTCGGATGCTGGTGAAGCCAATCATCCCTCAGAGGCAGCTGACAGCCTTGATGACCATGCTGCGGACGGTTCGGCTGCTGAGGATGAAGGTAGTGAGTCAGATACGAATTCGGACCCAAGCCAGAGAGCTTCGAACCAGGATGCTGTCGGATCTGGCGACAATGGGAACACAGACAGGTTCCACGACGCAACCGTCAATCTTCGGCGTCATCGTGGACAAGGGCCTCTGACAACCGCGGAGTTTCTTCAGTTTGCACTGTTGGAAGCCTTAGGTGGCGACATCCCGGGTGCCGAAGAATATTTTGACAACGATCTAGATTACTCGGATATCGACGAGGACAACCAGGGAGAAGACAGCGACGAGACTGATGAGGAGATGGATGACGCTGAGGATCGTTCCTCCGATAGCGATGCAATTTCAGACACTGGACTGCCTGCATACTCGGGCTCGGATGGTATGTAGATCAGGTTCTTTCCATTCCGTAACAGCGGGCATCATGGGCATGCTGACAAACGTTGCTACTGATTCCAGCTCTCTTTCGATTTTATTTCCCAATTCTTCATTTTTCGCAGACAGACATCCGTCTGCTTCCTCACCCTCTAGCGCCACAACCCAGTGTTGTATGTGGAGCGCCGCTTCGACAGGTTTTTACCAGACCGATAGTCTCCATACGGGCGTGTGATCGATTTAATATGGTCAAATGCATTCCCGAGCACGGCATAGTCGTCGCGGCATCCCAGAAAGGTCGTGCGGCCGTGATAGCTCTCACGCAATCAGAAGAAACCGGTCTATCATTTAGAGTCGATTGGATAGTCCCATTCGAGAATCAGGAAAAGTTCGGCGAGCGTCCGTTAGTGCCCCTGTTAGGCATGAGCGTCGGCCCCATTCAGGGTTTTGAGATGCCTCCCGATGTGCCTTATATCCCTCGCGACGTGGATGACGGCAAAGAATTGCATTTCCGATTTAAAGATGTGAATCACGACAGGAGCAATACCTCCACTTCATCCTCCAATATCAAGGGTGATTCGAGAAAGATATACGCTCCGACGTTTCCTTCAGGGCCCGGGCTGAGACAATCTCCGACAGAGCGTGAACAACAATACCCATCCACGCTGCCTGAGTGCCACGCTAGAGCGACCCGGGCCTATCAGCCAGAGGAGCATTGGCGAGGCTGGAATCCCTCGCGTCGATATCGGCTGCTGTTGATGTACGATGATCATACCGTAATGAGCTACGAGTTCTGGTACGACTGGAAGAAGAAGTTCGTATCCGAGGAAGAGGATGGAACAGACCAAGACGAAGTGCTCATCGTCTGAGCGCCATTCAATCTGCACAAGTTCTTTTATAAGCCAATTCATTCTGTACAAGAAACCATCTGACATACACACAAAATCCCTCTACCTATTCATGAATGTACAAAGGCAAATCAGCAAATACCTTTTATTATCATTTCCTTAAGGCATAGTTCAGATGACATGGTCAAAATGTATAAACATTAGCACCCAATGCAGCTTGGTTTCAATGTACAGCAAATATTCCAGCACCTACTTAACTATAGGGGTTTGGAATATCTAGCCTCTGTACATCCTTCAACCAGTAAAGCCAACCCCACATCCCAAATATCGACTCTCATTTGAAGAACATCTGTCCGCCGTCAGTCATCCAGCGTCAGCATAATGATGATGGCTCAGATATCAAGGGCTATGCAAACACTTGGGGTCAGAGGATCCGAGGCAGTCCGTTAATGGCTTGAGGTCATGGCATGGTTTGAAGGATCATGGTTGACACACATGTCCGTGCTCACATGTCTTCAAATGATCGTGTGAAAACATCTGACAGGATGACAGAAGTCGTGGTAGTGACGGCCCACTCTGAGTTAGGAATCTACTGGATTCCTGATCGTTATATCCACCCCTTCCTCTGTCTCTGGAGCTCCGCAGTACCTTGATAGCGGAAGTATCCTCCTATAGGGGCTATGACAGCTAAAATAGACGCCCAACATCCTTCAGGATCGGGATACACGTCAACTCCAGGATGTTTCCGATACGTCACCGCTCCACCATTCCATTCATCGTATACGAGACCCATACAACCCGCCTCAGGATCTCTATTTACAGAAATATCCAGTGGCTGAGCACCAGTGCGGGCACAATGCAGATCTATCCCGTTACATCCGACATGATGCGATGGCTAAGGTGTACATAGTACAAACCGACCTCCTAGATTTGTGAATGCTGATTAGAGAGCTCTCTTGAGCATGTGCTGAGTAAAGGCAGGAAAGCTAAGATAAGGTGTACAGTAAGTGTACTTAGTGCCTGCAGCAGTGAGGTACGTATGTCAACAGATATTGAGATCTTTATCATCAACTGGATTACAACGCCTGTAATGTGACTTGCGTACTTACTAGAAGGATTTTCATAGGTAGGTTGATAGTGAAACTAAACATTTGTTATTTGTGACATATGTTCATGTATGGTAGATAGGGCCTTGACAGACCTTGAATTCCAGCAAGCAGGGCTGAGCCTGACAAATAGGGATTATTGCCCGCCTAGAGCGGTACGTACTCCGTATACATAGCCACTGGGCTGGATCTGATCATCGTCTCACTCTCAAATCCTTCAGGATTGGGGTTCCTTGACTTCTCTGATACCAAGGAATCCCGATATGGGATGTCTATGGCCTCTCACGGGCTCAGCTTGTAACAGATATAAACTACTTTGGTAGACACTATAGACTGATTATCTCTCAAAACTTGTGGCCATTGTATTTACTTCAACACAGGCTTCTCCAAGGATCAAATATTCATTTAATTACCATTCTTTGCCATCATGAAGTACAAGTTTGCACTTTCGTCACTCTTTCCTATAACGCTTGCCCAATATGGAGACCCAATACCAAATGATGTGCAACAGCGGCTATGTTAACTAACTAGTGGAATGACTCTAGCGAGTTGCTTGTAAAATACTCTAGGGAAGGGATGATGAGTTGGCACAGCTAACCCGCAACAGTGTGAATACAAACAATAAGCTTACTGTTGGATGCAACACAGCGGAAAAGCCAGCAGAAGCAGAATCAATACGATACGGCGCCACCATATTGGAGAGAAATGGAAATGAAGCTAAGTAATAGTGGTCATGTCATGCGTGGAAATTTTTCTTTGCTTGCGTGCTGGAGGCATCAAAGATCTCGGGACTGTCGTCAACGAAATCACACTATATAGTCTGCAAGAATTGAGCGAGCACGAGATTGAGTAGGGAAATGGAGTCCAGAGTGGAGAGGCAGTGTTGAGCACCTGTCAGCTAAATCGATGGATAGAGGACTTCACATTATTCAATCTCTTGCAATCCATAAGGCTCACCGTAGGTACCAGTCAGCAGTGGCCACCCCACAGTTGGGTAAGTACCCAGGTAGGCACAGTTTCGTGGCAACAGGTCGTATAATCGTCGGGGTATGGACGGCTGGCAACCTCGTGTTGATCTAGCGAAGATGGCCGCACTTCCTTTCGAAGAAAAGCGGCAGAAAGGGTGCATTTTGGCTGGGCTAACTTCGGCTTGGCTAGCTTGTCTGCTGTATCACTTCCAGGCTCGTCACTGTGTCCCCAAGTTTCATTGGAGGCGGAGGGGAACCTCGCGCTTCCAATGCTGAGGCTGCCATGCCCTGACTTGTTCCGTGGATTCCTAATCGCCTGTAGTGCTGACAGGCTGTCGTAGAGGATCGTTGCATGTTCTTGCCCCAGTATCACTGGAGCTCTTTGTCTCTCGGCCAACAATGCTCTGCCGTTTTACCAAAGTCCCGAAGCTGGGGTCTGACTATCGTTAGACGCAGTAAATAGGGTTGGTCAACTTGAAAAGAACTTTGACTTGGAAGCCAATAGAGGAAGAGTTATTAGTTGCTCTCATCGCCAGAAAGCTATTGGTATTGTACTGAGGGTTTGGTAAGCATGACCTAGCTGCTGACTCTTATCTGGTTTGAATGAATATGAACACTTCAAATATCCTGCCCAGACTTAAGACACACAAAAGAGCTTGCCATAACAGAACCTACTCCGGTAAATGCGCAGAATGGATAACAAATAAAACTGAAGAAACTGCCCAGATGAAGAAGATTGAGGAGAAGAAACAATGGAAGTAAAAGGTTCTTAGCGATCATTGTATCACAAAGTCGCAGTGTCGCTTTGCATCAAGGACTGAGGGGCCTGTTGAATCCGCCTACACGGTTCATGTACTGTCTGTACACAGTCTTCTTCTCTTTCCGTACACCGTAGACGTCGTTCCCAGGCACTTTGGTATTCTTTGTGCTCCTGAACCTTGTAAAACCCACGGTCTTGCGCATCAGCGCCTCCATTTCATCTTCTTCGATCGGTACTGCGGGGTCCAACTCCATCTCGTCCTTGTCTCGTCGTGACGGTGAATGTGGGACACCATTGCCATACGGACGATTATCTTTGCGATCGTCTCTGCGATCTCCCTTAGGCCCTCGAGGTGGCGGAGTTCTAGTCCTGTTCCTATTCCCATTCCGATTAGGTGAGCGGGAGCGGTCGCGGTATCTGTCTCGATATCCTTGGAGAGCATTAGGTATGAGTAACTCAAATTCATTAGTAGGATACAGCATACCTCGTCGATCGGAATGTCTTTCTCTGGTCGCGCTTATATCTCGGTCCCTTGCTCCCCGACCATCTCTATCTCGATCTGTCCTATCGCGATCGCGGTCCCGGTCCCGGTCCCGGTCACGCCGATCTCGAGACCTGCTCCTTTCTCTGCGCCTTTCAACCCGATCTCTTGAGCGTGAACGATATCTTCTGTCATCACGGGGCCCGTCACGCCGCCGATCGTCCTTCTGATGTGCGTCACGCCGAGGGCTTCTGCCAATATCTGAGTCCGGCTCAGGGGAGCGCGTTTTCCGTTCGTCTAAGTCCCACATTGTCGAGCTATCGACCCGTCTTGCTCTTTTCGCGGGGGGCTCTGCCATTTTTCAACTCCGCGCTGTTGCGGAGATCGTGATCGTAATGGTCGATAAGGGAGGCGTGCTTCTTTCGACGCTCGAGAGTAAGGCGATATTCGGCGACTGGTGAGGGTATTATTATAGAAATCACGGAAGACTCATGGCTTGTCTAAAAAAAAGGGGTATCAATTCGTCGAAAAATGGGGTTTGCCGTGTTCTTTTGCTGAAACAATATTTGGTGCAGTCGAAACGGAGAACGCGAAGTTAATACGGTTGCCGATTTCTACCCGATGCGCCACTAAGCCAATTCAACCCGTCGACTTTCAACAATCTTTTACAATCTTCAGTCGCATCCGTTTTCTCGTCATCTTTCAAGACCAACCTTAAAAGAAGATGAGGACAGTGATACTGAAGGGCTCAGTGTCTTTAAGCACGGAGTAGCTAGCTTTCGTCTACGCTGCTGATTTCTTCCGGTTTCACGAGCAGTAGCTCCTTTTTGCAGTTCTATTTTCGACATATTGACTCCTTTCCCAAAAATAGCATATTCATGGGATCGTCAAACTGATTACCATCATTTTTTTTATATGTCATCCGTTACAAACCAGACACAGCAGAAAACAACGACATAAATGGATACTGTGGTCTTCAATAGTTTGGTGGCTATCTCAAACTATCGCTGAGCTGAATCCGAACTTCCAGCGCTGAAGCGCACTTTCATCAGATAAGGATAGCCCCATATCCTGGTTTTTTATGAAAGCGAGACTATGTCCTCCGTTGATTTGATAATAATTGGCGGAAGCTCAGAGAGACATCGAAGGCCCACATACATCTTCTAATACCTAAGGTCTCACATATCCGTGCAATATACCAAATACCGCTTGAATGATGAGGAGCGAAAGTCTAGGAGCACATCAGACTGAATAGAGGGACGGATGTGTGAGAATGCCGTACCTGTAGTGAGGTAGCCTCCAGAGAATCTCAGCCAAGTATTCAAAAGTAGCTTTCAGGATTTCTTAGTTCTTAATCGGCAACCCCCAGGTTAAATACTAGAAAATCCTCATTCTTCTATACCTTATCTGACTACAAGGGTACCTTGCGCCTTTCTCTAGTGAGAGATGAAGGACTAACTCGCTTTGGTGCCTCAGGCAGTCAGGTGCCCAGTAATCTGCGAATTCGATGCAGCCTGACGGCCCGTCCCGCTGAGCCTCAGTCTAACTGCGAAAAGTAGTAGTCGCAAAGAACTGCCCAAGAATATTCTGGTGTCGGTGATTCAATAATTTCTCCGATCCCTCGAAACAGACCCCGCGCCGCGAACCTTTTCATCGTCGACAAAGGCTCGCACGACGTTTGTAGCCTACAAAATGGCTCCTTCAAATTTATCTCATCGTCAGACACATAATCTACTTCTAATCTCGAAACTTCTAAGCCTCAGAGACACAGCTTCCCCACTCACATTGTTGTTGGACTCTCTAGAACAACCAGCAACGCCATTGATTCACGAGTATATTCGACGTGCAAGAGTGAGTAATTTAACCCATGAGCAAAAGCTACATTTTGATCATGCATGCCGGCTATGATCATTGCTATCATGATCTATTTTTATGCTGATTTATCGTGCTAACGGCCCCTGGGAAGCTTTCAAAAGTTCACGTAACGCTCGTAGCTTTCGAGACATTGAGGTCTTTCGAAGGTGTTGATGCATTCATCTCAGCTCGGAAGAAGCATCCTTCGGAAATTGTAAAGGAAGTAGGCGCTGCTTACCAGCCTGCTTCTAATGTTCCCTCGCGCCGTGAGTGAAATATTCGGACCGATTTCTGCCCGATTATGCTTACGCCTTTGCCCCCTGGTTATAGGTCGATTAATTCTCATTGATTCTATCAATCCACTCTTGCGCTCTAAAAAGACCGATTCCCAGTTTCATTTGCCAGCTTTTCTCGGCTCGTTCATTGCACCTCCCGGGTCATCTCTTGCCAAAGTTGAGACCTCACTTATCGTGACCTTCCACCAGGACGTCCCGACCCCCTTATGTGGAACACCCTACTCTCCATCCTCGTTTTCTGTGCTTAGCTATCTCGCAACGACCGTCATCAAGCTGCACTCTTTCTCACACATACTTGCCCAGAAAGCTGCCCGTGATCGCAGTCTGGCAGCGCCTGTCTTTGGACTCGAAGAAGAGCTGAATGGAGTCCTTCTCGGCCGACTGGACAAACCAACAGGAAAAGAATCCGTGGTAGGTATCGTGTTAGAAATGGAGCATCGCCGTAAAAGTGGACGCGGCGTTTTGGAGTGGTATGTACTACCACCAGCAGCGCGCTATCCATCCAATTACGCAAAGGAAATTGTAATTCTACTGGACGATCACCCGCTGTATCGCCCACCGATGGAGCCAGACATTGGAATGGAGAGCAGCGAACCAGAGTCGACTTTTGAGTTACGTCTCACTGAACGGCAAAGAAGGGAGAGAGAAGGAGTTGTGTTGCCTTACTTTGATGCGCAGCAAGGTGACGGTCCCGGAGAAGGCGGACGCATTCTCTATGATATGGGTGAAGAGGATGATTTTGACGAAGAAGAGGACGAATTATAACCTTTGACCCAGCTGGTCACAGCGCCTTCGCAAACCGTCTACATGACTTCGTCTCATCCTTCATATGCAGACTCTCTTCTGGTTGCCGCCAGCAGTGAAGTACCTGCTTCTCTGTGTCTTGCAATAGCAAGTGTGAGGCTTTGGCTTGGAGATTATGTGTTTATCAAACTGAGGAGGCCAAGTATGAGTGGCAGGATGTCCTGCATCCATGAGGAAACATTAAGGTACATTGAAGACAGGGGGTTTAAACACCCTAAGCGCTCGGGAGAGGAAACAGATCAGAAGAACCGAAGCCAGATTAGGAAGAGCAGGAGGAAGCCAACACCCGCAAATGGCCCATACTATGATAAGTTAGAAGGGCATTTCCGGAAATCTTCCTGTGGTTGGGTGTCGAGACAACTTACCTGCTTGATCAATAGCTCCCAGTTGATGCGAACTGCGGCTTTCTTATACCTCTTACTGTCCTCCCGCAGACGCCCCGATAGCTCGCCCATGCGTTCCAAACTATCACCTCTATACAAAAGGTCCTCGATATTCTTGGTCATTACCTTGGTCACATCACGAAGCTCGTCATTTAACCGGTCGAGGTTTTGCGATGCACGGCTATCCTGATAAATCTTCTTGGTGCGTTGAATGAAAGTGTCGAACTCCACAAAAGCATATGGTCGCAGAGTCGGAGAATGATATTGTGACGGGGAGTATGTGGTGGTGAATTCCGTTGCTAGGTCCTCGAGATAGGTGAAGGCAAGCTTCCGGGGGTACGAACGGTCGCAAATACACAGAAAGCAGATGTCGTCTTTGATGAGATAGCTAAATTCGGAATAAGTTAGGTTTCTATGGGTTCTGCATATGAAGACCGTGCGTACTGTAAATTATACTGGCCGCATTCAATACTGGCTTGTGGTGCAGAATTGCGGCTCAACCGGCGAAATATCATTTTGGCTTGAGACTTAATCTCGGAAAGCTCCGCTTCTGCCTGGATAGAGATTCGGTTAGCTCTTCTCTTAGGAAGATGCAGTGAATGAGTCGTCAAACTCACTTGTTCATCATCCACCGACGCTGCTAGCATTAGGCCTTCCTCTTAACGTCAGTGACTGCTCCGTTTCAACACTACAGTGTGCTGTATCTTACCATCTAGCCTTGCAATCTGAGTTGATTTGACCATTATGAGAGCAACTGCAACCTTATCTACCGTCTAAAGTGTGCGCAGACCTTCAGAAGACAGCTGTCAGAACACATTAACACCGTGATCCCCTTGGTGTTGTCCTCAACAATGGCCCGCAAGCGCAAGGCGGTCGAGAGCGGCAGTACGCGGAAACAACCGAAGACGTAAGTGATGCCATCTAGTAACACATAGCGGACTGCGAAAGCTGAGATATATGCTTCCCTTCGCGGCTCGTATCTTTTACGTGGTTCCTAAGTGCAGACTTCTAACGATCATGATTCAGAACCCGCTCGACGCGCTCTGCTGATGTAGCAGGCATCGATGACGCTGGCGCGTCCGGCTCCGCAATGTCTACAAACACCAAACCGAAGCGAAATCCCCGGAGAACGGCAAAGGATCGGTGGGAGGAGGAAAAGTTGATGACCAGTACCACTTCGCAACTGATTGATATAGACCTTGTGGTATGTCGTGCCTGAGAGGATTATGTGCGCTGCCGGAGAACGTGACCGGAGAACGTGACCGGAAAGCTGATTGAGGTTGTTCTGATCTAGAAACTCCTCGCGCGGCCCGAGGCATGGGACTGCCTTGAAGAAAGCGAGAAAGAGGAGATCCTGAGTCTTCTTCCTGAGAGTTTACACCCAAACCGCGAGTCCACGTCCGACGATCCGGAAGCGAAGATACCCCCTTTACCTGAGTCTTTCCTGCGCTATTCGAACTTCTGGCGAGATAGCATTCGTCTGTTTCAGCTAGATCTCCAACATGGCCGTTATGACCCTGAATGGCAACGCCAAGCTCATGAGGCTGTGCGCGAAAGGGAAAAGGGGAAATTTGATCGATTTAAAGAGGAGGAATTTGAAGAGTTTTGGGGCCAAAAGCAGAAAATGGACAAAACTCTTGCCGCTGGACAGAGTTCCCAAGTGAAGTTGACTACGCTCATTGAGCATGGAGTCGTGCGCGAAGGCGATGTCTGGAAGTATTCGCGAACCTTTGCTGGCAAAGGGCGAGATAAGATCTTAGTCGAAAAGGAGGCAAAAGTAAGTGCATGCGCTCTTCTCTCGTTTGCTAAATACCCTCTGAGCTAACCGATACTCATGGCTAGCTTCTGAAGATTAAAGGGAAGCGATTGACTTTTGCGATCCCTTCAGGCCAACGGGTCTTCCTGCCTGCCAGTCAAACTCCAGTCCGGCAGCATTCTACGGCAAGTCCTGAGACCAAGGACGAGATTCCCAAAACCGAGGTCTCCGCGAACGGAGCTGCAAAGGAAAACGAAGAAGCACAGGGGGACACGGATAACACAAGAAAGTCCGGATCCTCCAGAAAGCGGAAATCTGAAGTCGAGCACGATAGTCGCAAAAAGCGTCAACAGGAACCTATATCTTCTGAGGATGACTCGCAGAATTGTGAGCCAGATGACGATGTTGTCCTTGTAGCCAATCCTAAAAGCTTGGCAGTGGAGGTCACCAATCCTCGAGCAGAGGCGGATTCATTCTTACCTACAGGGACACTCGACGTTGTCTCAACTAACAGCACAGAAGCAGAAAGTGCTGCCGCAGCAGCAACTGAAGTCCTCCAAGGTAACGTCACTTCTGGTCTAGCGAAGGACGAGGAGTCATCCTCAACCAACGTGGCCGGTGATTCGGATCAGACCTCGGAAATCATTTTAGAGAATATCGGGGGTCCAAACGCCCTCGCTCTGAAAATCCTGGAAGTCGATGGGCGTATCAAGGACGTTCCTAACGGGAATGCTTGGAAGGAATTTCGATCTTACCGAAACAACCAGGACATGGGGAGTTTATGGGAAGTCAGACAGGCTTGGTACCTTAGAGGGATATAAAATCTTTTCTTCAATGTATCTGGGAGAGATTTGTGCTGGCTACGAGTTGAAACGCGAGCATTAACGGTCATTTCCTCATAATTGTCCTCGGCCAGGTGTTCTCTTCTTCAATCTTACGTGGAGCCCTTAAGAGCTACTTTTTACCGAATGGAATAGCAGTTGGAGTCTCGAAGAAAGCGCTTTAGCAAGATTTGCGAGTCCGCGATTCAAACGTCAAACTGTTTCATTGTGGTTTGCCCCCAGGACCATATTATCTTCCTTGGACGGACCGGGACCACCATCGGCAGCGTAATCGACGGCGAAGCTTGCTTGGATGAAATCCTCCATTTCTTCGCTGACGGTTTTGAGCTTCTCTTTGACGCTTGCAACACCTTCCTGTCCCACTATGTGACGTGAAGGCGGGTTCTCATGACCAGCGATGGCTGTGATAGCGTACACAGTCTCTTCAACCAAGACTTCCATATGTGCGGAACTTAGGGGTGGATACATGGAGAAAACTCTGGGGGCGGAAAAGGGCCCTTCTTCAGCAGAGCTGACTTGATTTGAGTTTTGGGAGCCGTTCTCCGTGCCCTGAGTCTGTTGGTGGGGTAGACGAGGAACCAGTCTGTTCAATATACCACGAAACAAAGGGGCATGATTGACGGCTGGCGAGTACTCTGGAACTATGGGAGGCACACTGGTAATCAAATTTGTCAGGATACCTATTTCGATGCTGCATTGGAAGATTGTGAGCTTCACGTTGAATGGAGCGATTTCGTATGCAAGGCTCTAAATAATGAGACTTCTTAGCTAATGTATAGGAAATGTGCATTCTGCCAACAACTTACATCGCAAAATCCCTCCAGGGCCCAGCCAGCGGCGGAGTACATCCCAAGGCCGGGTGTACCGATGTGGGCAGCTACTCCAGATTAGAGTCGCATAGGAGCAATAGGGGCAAGGGATATCATACTAATGCTAGAAAGAATCATAATATGACCGGATTTTTGCTTCCTCATGTGAGGCAGCGTTGCTTTGATGATGTTCAGAGGACCGAAGTAATTGGTTTCAAACTGGTCCTTGACCAAGTTCAAGGTTTGCTGAGAAGCCGCAAGCTCTTCTACCGCGCCGACAAGAGCTTCTGGCGTGTCAGCACATAAACCAGAACTCGGGAAACAGTAGAATAGATTCCTTACTCTGGCTAGTACAGCAAAGTAGGATGTCTACCTTGCCGAATGCTGCGACTGCCTCGGCGACCAAGGCTTGACATTGCCCTATCATCCTACATGTGGAAGGTGAGCTCTGATCAGTAAATTTGGAGTCAAAAATGTCCGCACCTGATATCCAAAGGGACTGTCTTGAAGCGTTGCACCCATCCTTCGTCACGGTGGCTCTCAACTTCAGCCAGGAAGTCCCCGAACACCTCGCGACGGCATTCGTCCCGGTCCAAGGATGTATGTGCCAGTCCCACTAACGCATAGTCTCCGTGCTTAAGAATCTGGCGCGTAACCGATATCCCAATGGGCGAGTCTCCTGCTGTGAGAATCCATACTCGCGGTTCACTATGGGCAGGAAACTGTGGGCGGGAGTAATCGGGGGAGGGTTGATTGTCCGTCATTAGGTCGCAGCCGATAGTTCAGGCGCCAGACAAGCCCATCGCGGACGGTCGGTCCTAGAAGCCGCGACTGGATAGGAGTGCCGCCAGTGTAGATTGGCGTGAAATCTACCGCAGTATAAGCAAGAGGAGATTAATCACAATATTGATTGCATAGAATGAAGTCCGGAGACGACATCATTGACCATGGTCGCCGCCGAGCGAGAACCGCTACTAATCATGGCCTAAGGCCCGCCAAGGTGGACCGAGCTCGGTTCTCGACCGTCGGCTGTCCGTGTACTGGCTCTACCTTTTCTTCCCCCCTCCCTCCTTTTTGAGACTATCGCTCTTTTTTGTCATCGTCAATCTCTAGTCAGCAGAGCACGATGCCAGAACAGAGACAGCGCAGGGAAGAGCAGGAGTCTGGCGGCGTACGTATTCATTTGTACCAGTGCCCGCAAGCATTGATAAGCTGACATGCACTCGTGTCCTTCTAGTCCGGCCTGAAGGGTGCTCTTCAGGGTCTCGCCATTTTCATGCTGGTGCAGTTTCTGATCAGTCAATTTTTCGGAAACAAGTCACAGAATGCTGGATCCGGAGCGAAGCCTGGCGAATTGACCTCCTTCCAAGCTCGTCCGCCTCGCAGCGAAATCGCCGACTACAGTCCTATCCCCGATACAGTTGCTCCAATTTGGCCCCCAAGCAGCGCCGTTGATATCAGCATCTACGTCTCGCCTTCCATTGTCCTTCCTTCTCTCAGCTCGCTCCCGCCGGATTCTCTTGTAGTGAGTGAAAAGAACTTCACGATCGGGAATTACAGTGACACCAGGGAAATCGCGACTACCATCGAGATTCCCAAGGAAGTCCAGCAAAATGGAACGCTTTGGGCGCATTTCTATGTTGCGCTCACTGGACACCAACTCGACCCAACCGCTAAGGATTATAACACAGATAATGCTGTGCACTTCTTCCGCCCACTGAACCATTATCTTCCCAAGAAAAAGGTCAAGAAGCTCAAGAACTTGCTTGCCAGCTCAGACGATGCCGAGGAGGAGGAAGAAGACAACAGCATCCCGGATGTCTCCATTGCCTCATACTACCACCCCAATTTCACGGTATCGCTGATTCCTGATTCCGGAGTTCAGAAATACCGCCAAGTACACCCTGCTATTCGGCAGCACATGCAACTCGAAGCCACGGGCGCAAGAGATGCCTCTGGTCAGAACGGGTGGTACTATCCTATTGTGTTCTTGAATACTTTCTGGCAACTCCGAAGCCACATGACCGAGCTCAACTCTACCGTGAAGACGATGCCCTTGCGGATCACTCTGAACAATCTGTCCAACTGGAAGTTTAGCATGATGGCAAGTGTGGACGAGAATGCAAAGGCTAGCGCCCGGCAAGCCGCATTTGGAGGCTCCGTGCCTGGCGGCGGCGATGGCTCTGAGTTTGAGATGGTTAAGGAAGTCCTCCTTAACACGAACATTTGGTTGCTTGGTACAACTGGTGTGGTCACGATTCTGCACATGATCTTTGAAACTTTGGCGTTCAAGAACGACATTGTAGGTTGCTCCTTTCACTTGACCACAGTATCCAGTCGATCTAACGGCTCTCTAGTCTCACTGGCGCAAGAAGAAGGACGTTGTTGGGACCTCAGTCCGCACTATTTTGGCTAACGTATTCATGCAAACGATCATCTTCCTGTACTTGATGGATAACAGTGAAAACACCTCCTGGATGATCCTTGCCAGTCAAGGTTTCGGTATCTTACTGGAGGCGTGGAAGATCACCAAGACAGTGAATGTGCGTCTGCGTGCGCCGCCAGCGGGGTCTTTCTACTCTTTCCTTCCTTACGTTGTGGTATTCGAGGATAAGCACAAGCTTTCGGAAACTGAGAAGAAGACCAAGGAGTATGATGAAATTGCATTCCGCTGGCTCTATATCATTGCTGTGCCTCTCCTTGGTGCCTATGCAGCCTACAGCTTGATCTACAACACACACAAGTCGTGGTACTCCTACATTATCGAAACACTTGTGGGCAGCGTTTACGCATATGGCTTTTTGATGATGGTCCCCAGTCTCTATATCAACTACCGTCTGAAGGTTGGTGCCCCTCGATTCATACCCCTGTAATGAAGCTAATATTGTCAACAGTCTGTTGCTCATATGCCTGGCAAGGCCTTGACGTACAAATTTCTCAACACCTTCATCGATGATCTGTTCGCATTTACCGTCAAGATGCCATGGCTTCACCGGCTTGCCACTCTCCGAGATGATGTGATTTTCTTCATCTGGCTCTACCAGAGCTATAAGTACAAGGTTGATTACAAGCGGGTCAATGAATTTGGACAGGGAGGCGACAGCGATGAGGAGGCAGAGGAGCCGGCAGCAGCCGAATCCGAGAAGAAGTTGGAAGCGGTGTCTGAAGCGTCTGGAAGGGACAATGCTGAGAAGTCGACACGGAAGAGGAAGTAAGAATGACTCGGAATGCCTTTCTTCTGTGTGATCCGGGAGGAGCTATATACCATAACTTCTGAATGAAAGCTTAGATATAATTTGCCATGAGCAAAATCTACATTTTTTTTTCATGAGTTTTAACCTTCATCAACGGTATCTTTTAATTTCTCAGTCCCAATAACCATAGAATCCGCGTTAGTGAAGAGTAGCCCACTTGTGAGGACAAACAAATGAGACATAGTTCTTGTTTCTCGACTTCGACAACCGACTTAAAATTGGGAGCAGTAGACTACCATATGGTTGATCGCCAGATTCGGTTTAAGCTCACAATTCCCGCGACCCATAGGAATGCACGGTTGAGGATACAAAGTCACGAATCGTTGCATTGACCTGCAAGTAATTCAGACTGATTTCCAAATTCAATTATTTTTACTTGTTGGCAAGAAGACGATTGTGTCGGCACAAGGGCACTCGCATAATATCGCATTGGCGCGAAGAGACGACGGAACGCGAAGAACCACAACAGAACGTCAATGAGCGCGATACTGCCAAGAAGAAGGGAACGCGGCAGTATTTGAATTGAATCCAATCTTCATGTGAGATTCTACAATTGATGTCGTCCGATCCACAAAGTAAGATGTTAAAGCCAGGTCCCTCGAGTTGATGACCATCGCTAACAAGTCGTCAGGCCCGTCTGGCCTAGAGCCCAGGCCGAGTAGCCTGGCTGAAGCACTTGATCACCTAGAAGCCGGTCTGTTTTGCCTGTTTTTATCGTACTGTCGATTTTCGCAGGGTTTCTTGCTAAGGCTTGATTGCAGTTGCTTATGTACCCTCAAAGAAGCGATACACTGATGCTGGTCAACTGGCCAAAACAATCGCTTCGAACGCTTATGAAAGCGGCATCAGCCTGTCTGCACTGGAGCGATTGATCCACATTTTGACACGAAATAATTACCTTGATCAAGGAACAATTACTACCTTGATAAGAAATCTGTATCCGACAGACAGGATATCTTCCAAGGTTGTCACGCAGGTCGTCTGTTCCCTCGGTCCCAGCAAGAACAAGCCGAGTCCTGCTACACAGGCTTCCCTGCTGCGATGGCTCATACTCGTCTACGAATTCTGCGAGGACAGGTCGCATCTCACTAAACTTTATGCAGTGCTGTTCAATCACCTTGATATGATCAGTCTCCGCAAGCCGTTATGCCATTTGCTTTCGATCATCACAAGGCGGAAGCACGTCAAGCCCTTTAGGATACAAGCTCTTATGGAACTGGTCAATGCTGCCGGCGCGGAAGAAAAAGAACTCATCGGCTTGCTTAATGTTTTCAAGAATTATTATCCAGACATCATCGTGGGTGACCTCGGGGCTTTGAGACGGAGAGCCTTGGTCTTCAAGCATCCTGACCCCGAGTGGACTAGTCACGCAAGGCTTCTTCAAGACAGAAATTTGGAGCAAGTACAAGTGGCACAGTCGTCAAGCTTTCAAGTAGTTCATCGTGGAGCAGCGAAGAGAGGAAAAATGGAAGTGATCGTTCCTGTTCTCCAGACATCGAGGGTGTCATCCAACCGCACCTCTTTAGAAGAACTGCGGAGCATCGACCACTTGGTTGAAAAGCTCGACCGGATTGAGCTTCCAAACCAGATTATATCCGCAATGGCAGACAGCATAGCTCAGAAGTATCTATATCTGGCTCAACCGGAGTCTGCGAGGCTCCGGTTAGATGATTGGCTGAGCAGCTTTTTTGACGAACTGTTGGAGCATGCTCAAGATGAAGAACCGGGTACGTCAGAATCTCTAGGTTACATCTTGAGTCTCATCGTGAATTATGTGCGCTATACACAGGTATGCCATCTTCGCCCCATGGATGTACCCCTGTTGACTCGCAGTTTGTTACAGGATATTCCTGCGTCAGTCCAGTCTTTTCTAAGACAATATCTCTCGACTTGGAATGGCCGTGACAACAAAGAAGAGGTTCTCAGTCTTCTTGAGTACCTTCCCATTCAGGACTTCGGTACTTTACGAGCCAACTTTCTGACTCCTCTAGAGGCTGCCATACTGGGCAGCGGACCATTCTCCATGACAGTCATTCTTGACTTTTACTCTTCACTTATTCGGCAATGGGGCGTGAAACTGAGGGCGTCACCTTCAGTCTCTGCAGAATCAAAACCGTTGGGGCGCCTAATCACACATGCGGAACTGCTGGCATTGTCAGTACTAGAGAGTCTTTCGGTGCGTTCCAATACCGACAATGAGGAACCTCGCAAACCGGCCGTCCTGTCTGTCCTTGAGTTCTACTGCGTTCTAGCCGACCTATTCTCTTACGCGTCCGTGAATGGCCAGATCCGTCTTACTATTCCTCTAGCTCCGACAGTCTACACTCTCGTTTTCACACCGATTCTCTCAAGCATCTCTATCATTAGCTCCGTTCTTGCCAGCTACAAAATGTCCTTCGAAACATCTCTGACTTCCGAAATTCTTCAAGTACCAAACTCTACAGATTCGCTGTATCCGACTGAATTGGTGGGCCAATTCAACGGCTACGTCATGGATGTCTGCAATCTGGTTTGGCGAAATCGAGGGCTCAATGGCGACGATCCAAACGCACTCGGCTGTCTCCTACCAGCCGCTACGACGAGTGCGCTCACACAATACACTCGGGAATTGAACGAGGCATCCCGAGACAGGAAACGCGATTCTTCGTTTTTCTTCAACCTATCTTCCATTTTCTCTCTCAGTTACCATGTAGCCCTGTGCAACATGTCAGCCGGTTGCTTCACTGGCATAGAGGAAGAGAACAACATCACCGAGGGCAAGCCCAGATTGAGGAAACCCGTGACCCAGAAAGCACTGAGTGCACTTGAGAAAGACGGTGGTATCAAATTGACTTGGCAGGAGTACAGGGTGCGCATGCTTGACTGGCTAGACGCCACAGGAAGCCGTGGAATTGGGAACTTGATGCGCAGTACGATGAAAGCTTTACGTAAGGAATGATGTTAGTGTTGTCCAATATTCAGAGCACTTGGAAGCCTTAGTTGGATTTCAGATACTCTCTATTGGATTTTGCTCTGGTAATACCGTAAAGCGGTCGATCTCAATCAAAGCGGCCCAGATTGACGATCAAAGATTTGATATTTATATGATACAGTAATTTCCTAAGGTATTAGGAGGATCTGTAAATCGGACGTAATGGTGTTTTCTACGTCCTATGTTCTATGTCTACAGCTGCCAGGGTATTCATGAGACTCGTTCGCTATATATACATGACAAGTCCATGTGTCGATGGGTTTCAAAATTGCGTAGATGTGTTCAGATAAATATCTTGAACACTAGAATCCTCTCGTAGAGTACTCAGGATGTCCTCAATTTCCCTGACTTGCTCATCCTCCTTCAACTCCACCATAGTGTCCTTATTCGGATCCCAGATTATGTCAAGTTCCTCGATAGCGAGTCCAGTCATTTTTGTGAGCATTTCGCCCACGCTCTTCGTTTCTGTTGGTTCTGTGAAGACCACAAGTCGGCCTTCATCATCCGTCGCTACATCAATGGCTCCCGCCTCGATGACCTGGTCTAAATAATCATCCGTATTCACGCCGTCCTTCTTCTCAAATATGATCCTGCCCTTCTTCTCGAAAAGATATGTCGTCGGAGTAACAGTACCGCCGGCATCCTTAATAGCATACCGGAGGTCTTGTAATACCCGAGCTTTTTGATCGGTCTGGCATTCGATAACCGCCGCAACAGAATGGGGTAAGATAGCTTCAATCGTTACCGACTCCAGGGCCTCGCCAGTTACACTTATTCCCTGGCCTCTGGCAAGAGCTGCTTCAATCACGGTCTTCGGTATACCGGCACGTTTTGCATTAGAGAGCGCAAGAGTCAGTCGGGGGTTGAACTTGGGATCAGCTCCCCACACTGGAAAAAACGTTAGCATGCGCTGGCCTCGGGGGAACTCGGCGTCAAACACGCACTCTGCGTAGCGCTGCTAATTTCCTTTGCGATTGTTTGACGCTCTCTGCTTTTGGCCTTGTCATTCTTCGCCTTGTCATGCTTGATCTGTGACCATCGATTGTGACCCGCGAACAACGGGGCGCCGCTAGAGAAACTCCGACATATCTCGCATACCGATTGCCCTGTCCGGCGACGTTGCTGTAATAACAATCTTTGGCTCACTATCGATGCCATTGAGAAACAGACTGTGTCACTTTCTGCAGCTGCAGAATCATATAAAACTTGCCATTCAGGAACGGCGCAAGTATACATGCGCAGACGGACCGACATTCTTCCGGCAGCCGGCGATAGGGCCAACTGCCCGATTAAGGGGACCACGACGCAATCAACTGGGAACATAGTTGGGGCTGATTCAGTCATATACTAATTTTCAAATTTTGCCTTCCTTTGTTGTTATTTGTTATATGGTTAATGGGTAATGCCTGACAGAGTCAGCCGGATTCAATGTCTTCTTCTGAAAACGCAACAACAGCTACACCTCCCGACAATGCGGCCCCTCGTGCGGAGCTGGACATCACCAAGCTCCATGCGCTTCCCTCCGAACAGCAGGACCTCTACCTTCTCACCTTCACTTCGGACTTGGTACAATATATCTCGGATCTAGATTCGACTAGCGTATCATCGCAACAGAAGTTCTTGAAGAAGGAACTATTCAAGATCTTGACCCTCTCCTCGCCAACGATCACTCGTGTTATCCGCAACAACCTTGGTCGCTCTTTTGGCGCTATACTCGGCAAAGGGGATCGGGGGATACTCTTTGAAACAGTAACCGACCTACTTGGTATACTGAATGCAGGCAAAAATGAGGCGGAGCTCAAAACGAAGTTCGCCGCGGCTCACTGTTTGGGGGAGGTCTTCGCGGTCGCCGGAGAGAGCGTGTTTGCGCAATCAGGAATTGTGGTATCGGGCTTGCTCAAACTGTTGAAGTCTTCCAGCAACCATACAGGGCTTCGAGGATCAACTTTTGCGACCTTGCGCAAGGTTGTCGTGGGCACTGGAGTTCCCGTGGACGAAGCAACAGCGCGGGATATCTGGAAACAGGCTCGCAATGCCGCAACCAGTGACAAGTCCACTTTTGTCCAGGTCCACGCGTGCCGCTGTCTCGAGCAGTTGGTGAAAACGACACCTTTCTTCGATAATGCGAATGACTTTGATCATTTGAAGACTCTGATCTGGAAAGTCATTGACAGCAATGTTGCGCCTGTCAGACACGCTGCTGCGGCTTGTCTGGCGCAAGCCTTGGTGAAATTGCACGCCTCAGATGCACGAGTCACAGCCGTTCCCAAGCCTAAGAAGATGAAGAGACAGTCTAAAAAGCCCGCGCCTAGACCCGGAGAGGACGAAGATGAGGCTGAAGTTTCCGAATCCTCTGTTTCCAAAAAGGCAGAGCCTGGTTTATACTTCCTCCTGCCGGATCTTCTTCGCCAACTTTCCACTCAATATATGAAAAGTACAACGTCCAATCGCGCACGAGCCGGTGTTGCTGCATGTTACAAATATGTTCTGCGCAACCTAGGCGACAAGCTTGTCGAAGAGCGCTACGGGCAGATTGCGAATCATCTCCTCTTTGAACTTCTGAACCATCCAACAGTAACATATAACCGATTCCGACTCCTAATGACCCGGAGATTTGTTAAAGGAATTCTGGAGGAGACGGTTGGACGGGAAACTCTGCGCGAGAATAGCCAGCTCAATGCTGCTAAGTGGTTAATCAACGAAATTCTTAAGGACTATCCTCAGGTCCTCCAAGAACGCCGCGAGCCCAGCAAATACACACTTGCCAGCACTCTGAGTGCATTGTCTTCATTGATATCGTCATTAGGTTCTGCATTCGGCTCTATGGCAGAAGCTTGTCGCGAGGCACTGCTCCAAGTCCTCCCTCATCCCAGCTACACTGTTCAAATCCATGCTGCGCACTGCTTAAGGAACTTTGTTCTTGCTTGCCCACATCAGCTCATATCATGTGTGACCATCTGCTTGAACAGTCTGAGCAGAGAGATTGGGCAGCTTTCTACGCCCCGGCAGGCGCCCCGGCGCTGTGTTGGATACGCCAACGGACTGTCAGCAATGTTGAGTACTTCTCGACTGCAACCGCTCTACGGCTCTGTTGATGTCTTCTCCCGCGTTTTCACTCAGGCGACTGATCTGCTGAAGACTAGCGGCAAATCAGAGCTTCGGGCAGCGAGTACACAGGTGCAGGTGGCATGGATTTTGATCGGAGGTCTGATGCCCCTTGGACCAAGTTTCGTTAAAATTCATCTGTCCCAGCTGATGTTACTTTGGAAAAATGCGCTACCCAAGCATCTTGGAAAGGAAAATATTGGTCAACGTGGGTCTCTAGAGATGAGTTTCCTTGCACATGTACGGGAATGTGCTTTGGGTTCCCTGTTGGTATTCATGGAGTTCAACAGTAAATTGATCACAGCGGATGGTGCGAGAAGAATCGCTGCTATGCTACAAAATACGGTAGAATTTCTCGATGATCTTCCGCGGCAGAAGTCTGTTGCAGATCTTTCGCAACGCCTTCAACCTTCATTGCAATTGCATGATCTGGCCACAATGGTCCGGCGACGGGTTCTGCAGTGCTTTTCTAAGCTTATTGACGTTCATCCTCTCAGTCACGCAGATGTCATCTCCCAGACTACCCTGTTGAGTCTTTCCATCTCCTCCTTTGCCGACCCAGACTACACGCAACCTGCTCCGCTAGAAAGTTCGATAGCGGCTGCAACCGCTCAGTTTGAGACTCTTTGGGACCTCTGCGATAATTTTGGATTTGGTGTCACTGGCCTAGCCAGACAATATATCCGTGCGACCCTCTCAGGCAAACAGGACAACGACAATGGTCCTGCTTGGTCAGCTGTCGATTCAGCAGACCAAGATATTGACGACGCAGTGAGTCTTTCCTCCACCAGTACGCATGCGCAATCAACTAACAATAGCAGTTGACTTTCCCTATCTGTCAAGCTAGCGAACATGATTCTCTTCTTTTATACTCTTCGAGGAGTGAAAGAGACAGTGTTTTGGCTGACCCGCATGCCACCGGGGTCGTCAATGCTGCAATTGAACTATTCGCTGTTGCTATTCGCTTGTACGCCCCTAAGGTACAGGAAAGTACTATGGAACAGATCGCAACGTTCCTGTCATCCCAGAGTCTTCAGCGCAATCCTGGCCGCAAGGCTGCAATGATCGTCAACATTGCGGTAGCATTACTTCATGCGCTGAAATTCACTGCCAAGGACAGTAGCTCAGCATCCGGCAGGCTCAATCCTGTTACTGAGAAAGTACTGCAGGAGCTGTTGCAGGTAAGACATGCTGAGGACCTCCGTTCACCTATTCTCTAGCTGACAACCGTAGAAATTCGTCATTGACGCGGATCCAATTGTCCGAACAATAGGTGCTGAAGCACTTGGACGACTCTGTGACAGTGCTGAGAACACACTTATGACTACACAGGTCAATTGGTTGGTCGATACTATTGTCGATAACCGGGAGCCTAATGCACGCGCGGGCTGTGCAGCAGCCTTGGGATGCATTCACGCACAAGTAGGCGGTATGGCAGCTGGCCTGCACCTCAAGACAATCGTTGGCGTCCTAATGTCACTTTGCAATGATCCCCACCCTGTCGTTCACTTCTGGGCCCTTGGAGGTTTAGAAAGAGTAGCAAATTCCGCAGGCTTGACTTTTTCACCGTTTGTTTCCAGCGCGCTGGGGATGCTTGCTCAGCTATACAACGCCGATACTCACAATGAAGAGGCTGCAAGCTTGGCAACATCAAACATCGAAATGACCTTCCTTACTCCGGTTGTAATAAGTCGTTGCGTCGATTCACTGATCAATGTCCTCGGCCCTGATCTTCAAGACATCACAAAAACACGAAACCTGATTCTGACACTCCTCCGGCAATTTCAACTAGAGGACAATCCGGCTCTGGTCACTGAGAGCTCCAAGTGCTTAGATCACATGTCACTGTACGCGCCGGGATTTGTGGACTTTTCAGGGTTTGTGAGGCGTCTCCAAAATGAATTATCTGCAGGCAACCCTCTGATGAGGGATGTGGCCATTCGCGCACTGAGTAATCTCATGAAGCGAGATGCTACTTCTGTCCTTCGAGCAGCCACGCCAAATCTGGAAGAGCAGATCTGGCTCGCATATGATGATACGCCTGATAACCTGGTCCTGAAAAATATGATTCTGGACTGGCTGCAGCATACCGCCCTTACAGAGACCGAGCAATGGATTCAGCGTTGCCAGAATACGTTGACCAAAACCCGAGTGAAAGTGGACGACATCCCACCAACGTCTGCTGTTAAGACGGCTGTCAATGACATGCCAGACGACGAGGTTGCAGGTTTCGCATCTGCAATTGCTGGTGCAGGACAGTCGGAGACCGTAAACGAAACTGTTGCCGGTCAGGAGCTGCTGAAATGGCAAACACGCAATTTTGTGATGAGTTGTCTGAGTCAGCTGTTGGCGACGGTCCAGGAGGCTATTTTGCCTGATCAGACAATTCCTGCTGAACTTGCCCTCCAGCACAAGGTTGGAGATATTGTCCGGATGGCATTCTCAGCGTCCACCGCAAATGTCATAGAGCTGAGAGTCTGGGGGCTGAAGATTATCGATCAGGTTCTCAAGGTAACTGGCTCTCGTTCTTTTTTCCACAGGGTGATGATATGACTGACGCATAACAGATGTTCGGCAAAACTCCTGATCCAGATTTTGCAGAGGCGTCTCTCCTCGAGCAATACCAAGCCCAGATCGGATCGGCGCTTACGCCGGCTTTTGCTGCTGATTCATCTCCAGAATTGGCATCGGAGGCAATCAACGTTTCTGCGACATTTATCGCAACCGGTATCGTGACAAATGTAGAACGGATGGGCAGGATCCTGAAGGTCCTGGTTCTCGGGCTTGAAAACTTCTCGAGTAAGTGCGCAGTTGAGAATTCCTGAAAAATACTAATTTTCCTTAGAAAATCCTGACACGACGGAGTTCGGAGATCTCAAAGGTCTCAATTCCAACGCTAAAGTCATGGTCAAGATGGCTCTGTTCGCCGCTTGGGCACGGCTACAAATCGCAAGCATCGACCAGGATTATCTGAACGAGGTCGTTCAACCTTATCTCGCGACGCTCACCCCGCTGTGGCTCTCTTCTCTCCAAGAATATGCTCGGCTAAGATTCGAACCGGACATCTCAGGCAGCTTGGGTACTGGCCCACAAAGTACCAACCTAGACGAGGTGTACGCGGCCTTGAACCGGGAAACACTCTTGAAGGTGAGCCCAGTCAAAACAGGCCTGCTCATGACAACTCTGACCCTAAAAACCGTAGTTCTACCAAGATTCCTGGCTGAGCCTAGTGGACGCGATCGCCGGCCTAGTCGAGAAGGATATCGATTTCGTCTTCGACGCCCTGGACGGAAAGACAACGGAGCCCAAGGACCGAGAGGAAGAAAAAGCCAACATGCCTAACGGGGAAGCGGCGGATAAGAAACATGATATCAACTACCGTGACGAACCAGTCGCATTCTTCTTCGTACTTTTTGGCTTGGCATTCGAAGCTCTGGTTGACCAGTCAACAACGCCATCTCAGCGCCTGGATATCCTGCAAGCCCTCAAGAGGATTCTGAGACCAGTCATATCTGGAAATGCTATCTACCAAGATGCCATCTTTTCCGAGACTATGGACACTTTTGATCGGCTCGCCCTTACGGAAGGAACCCCCATCCAGACGGTGATTGTCGAAATAGCGCGAAACCTCTCACTGGACCACCCATCAGCCAAGGCTGGAGATGCACGCAGCGACCATCTTTCCGATGACATTGAACAGCTTTTCGAGCTCACGCGAAGTATCATCCTTGTTCTGGCTGGGCTGCTACCGAACCTGCGTGAGAACACTTCTGTGGCCCGATTCAACGTGACGTCGGATGACTCCTTGTCGCTGATTCGGTTAGCCCTTTCATCTCTGGTCCAAGTTGCCTCCATTTTTCCCTCCATCATCCGTAATGACCTTAATGCATGCATTCTGCACATCTTCACCACCATTTTGGCGACCGGGCTGTGTCAAGCGGAGGTCGTGCCTCAGGCTCTTCCGACGTTCAAACACTTTATCCATGGCATCAGCCATCCCAAGAGCTCCGCGTCAGATGAACCCCAGGATCTCGCCGTCGTCTCTCACCAGTTGCGCGGGTGTCTCACACGCTTCCTTACGACTCTGACAATCGCTCAGCGACGGGAGTCCGAGTCATCCCTACCGTGTGCCAAAAACACACTCCTTGCTATTACGATTTTGCTAACAACCGGGGGCCACATTCTGCCTCCTCAAGATCCTGCCATCCCTCGTGTCCTGGACGAGCTTCTAGACTGTCTTCAGGACGTCGGTCTTGCCAATGTCGCTGCAGGCTGTATCCGCTCAATCCTTCTCACCTCCACACCAAGATCACCAACCGATGACCTCATTGCCAAGTATCTCCTTCCCCGTCTCATAGCCTTCTTGGTCGGTTGTCCCCTTGGCAAAGAGGAGATTCCAAGCGACCCCGAGAACTCAAGGACAGTCATTGCACGTACGCTAGTCGCCTACGCCACCAGCGCTACCTTTGCCGCAAATGAATTGCCCACGGCGCTCTCCCTGGTTATGTCCGCTCTTCTCGCGCGCGCAAAACGCGAGAGCTACCCGGTATACAGAGAAACCGCCGCTCATCTACTGGAGCTTGCTCGAGCGGACCAGGCCACGTTCCGAGCTCTAGTAGCCTCGATGAAGCCAGACCAGAAGAGTTTTCTTGAAGAAATTCTTCGAAGTTCCGATCCTGGAACGGGCGCTCGAGCTGGGCGAGCTGAAACAAGCGGTGCGCAGTCGGAGACATCGCAAAGTTTGCCGAGTATTGCGCTCAGATTCGATTTTTAAATGACCCGGCTGGCTCTTTGTCGATTTCTTCATGATTCCCACATTTGACTCTCTTGTATCTCTCGTGTCCACCAACTTACGTCTTCCCTGGTGCGCATGGCTTCGTGATGACTTTGGATGTGACAATTACTCGGAGATGACGGCGAAGGCTCGGCTCACTTGTCCGTGAGTCTTGTTTATATATAAAATGATACATAAGTACAGTTACAATGATCAATACAAGAAACGAATAATGACTCGGTATCCGTCCGTCTATCCGCACAAGCGTCTATAATATCCCCAGGGTATCGAAGTAGTGCTGTAACGAGTCCGCGCAAGGACCAACGATCAGGTGTCAAGCACAAAGAAAAAGAAAATACAGCGAAGGAAAGTCTAGTCTGAAGGGGTGAATGGAAAAGACCACAAAACAGCAGTACAAGAATTAGCCGACGACCGACCGGAGCGCAGTAGAACAACGCTTGTATTGTCATCAGCCAAGAGACTCGCTGACAATGATCTCCGGGACAGCAGGTAGCGTCGGCGGTGGGGCGGCTTCTTGAGCAACTCTCTTCTCGGTGGTCTCTTTGGCGGGGACCTCTTTCTTTTTCTCGGCGGCTTCCTGCGCTTTGCGCACAGAGTAGTACTTGAGGAAAATAATGATCATGACTAAATGTGGGTTAGGTCAGGTCTGCAAGGAGTAAAGGGGGTGGACCTACAGGCACTTGTAGCAACAGCCATGGCAGCCCTCCTGGTCAGAATCCACCGGAGACCTTCAATTTCACTCTTGCCGTCGCTGTTCAAGGAGACAGTGATTTTATAGTTGAGTTCCTGAACCGATGTATCAATGCTACGTTGCTGTTCTCGAGTCGTCATCTTGTGGTCGTTGAACATTCCCTTGATGTCGTCTTTCAATCCCGCAAGCTCCTGGTTCAGGCGCTGGGAGAGAATATCCGCCTCGTGTTCCAATTGTGCTCTGGACGCACGCTGCCTCTGCATTTCGGAATTTCGAGCTGTCTGGAGGGAAGACTGAAGCTCCGAACAGGCCGCTTTGAACAGATAGGTCTCATTCTCGACATCGGATTTAGAAGTCAGGCTTTGCCTGGCAATGTCCAGATTGTTGTGCAAAATAGTTCGTATAGCCTTCATAATGGTGATGGATTGCGCTTCCGTAAAGCCGCCTTTTGATAAGTCGCAGACAAGGGAGTAGGTATCGAAGTGATGGACATACGGGGCAGGAGTCAGGTGCGGCTTATTAGCGGAAGGTGATGTTTCCGTAGGGGTTAAGGGCGACGAAGGAGATGGCATATGGAGAACACCTTGGAGTGGGTTATCGTTGAGGGAATTAGGTTTGTGCCCATCTTGGCTTGGACGTTCGGTGGGAACTGGGGAGACAACATGGATATCCGGGGCGTCAAGGTCGGGCTCTGACTCCTCCTGTGGGTGAGACTCATTCGAAGACTGGCTCTCGCGAGGTTGCGCTGGCTTTGGGTCGTTATCCTTCTCATGTGAGGCGTCCAGAACGTCTCTCTGAGTACCATCTTGTGACCGCGATTGGTCAAGTTGGTGGTTGCCGTCCTTCGCCGCTGGCGTTTTCGACTCTTGCTCTTTGGACAACTCTTCTTTGGGTTTCGACGGAGGAGGCAAATTGGCCTCGGCGGCGGGCCCATACCGCCGGTGATATGCTTCCTGAGAGCGATATCGACTGGCGTGAAACGCACGATTATGTGACGGACTCCGAATGGTGCGGTAGGGGGACGGTTCGCATGTTCTAATCGCGCGCATCAAATGCGGATACAGAAATGGTAACCGTGGGGAAGCCATAATGGAACAGTCGGAGCTACCGCCAGATCATTCGAGAAAGCATGTATTGAAGCCGTAGTGTAATGGGTTGCGTACACAGGTAGGAAGTTGGCAAGAAGGCATTCTAGCTTTCCCGCGGCGAAGTTGGTTGCGGGTCGGAACGTGACGTGGGCGGTGAAGAAGCCGCGGAATGATGATAGTTTAGGGCGTTGCCAGTTGGTGGAAGGTACCTGATGATTAATTAGAAAGATGGATCGAGCTCAGTTCTTGCTAAAGTTATGGTTATGGTTATGTATGTGCATAACAGATGATATATACAAGATGTTTGGTTTGATGCGGGTCATGATTGCTCTATGCCCACTGCCAGAAGCCCGAACAACAGATGCGTCCGTTTCCAATAATCGTGGGCTCGTTGCTCAAGGATTTTGACCGTCTTCACGTTCGAGTTTAGACAGCTGGAGAGGCGGTCTACAGCGTCTGACAAAGAGTCCTGAGCCGGCTCTGTGGTCGACAAAGCATTGCTCAAGTAGACTAGATCGAAGTAGAGCTGGATCTTGTAATCGTCGGTGTTCTGCGCTGTGATTGTAGCATCGGCTTCCAACTGCTGGATTTTATCATTGTCTCCATTCTCAACTGTTTGAGCTTCTTTCGATGCTGCGCCTTCTTCCTGATCGTGTACTGACTCCGAAGCCTTCTTAAGAGTAGCTGCGGCGGTGGCCCAAAGCTCTTTTCGCAATCCTTCCTTCAGCGCTTGAGTGGTAGACACGTCCCACAGCCCTAAGCCGTAGTCATCCATCGTGTCTACAAGACGTCGGAGAAACTTGAAAATTGCTGGTGAAGGCTGGACCGGAAGTTCGGGGTCACCCTCCCAAAGGCTCCGACCTGGCAATATCTTATTTGTTTGGGAGGCGCGTTTGGGCCATATATTCGAGGGCTCTGTAAGTGTGACTATCCGTGCGGTAAGGATTTCTTGCAGCTGAGGGACGATCTCTTTTGAAAAGGCGAAATCGCTGGAAATGAAGTCAACAGGCAGGCCCTTCCTAACCAGTCTAATGAGTTTTAACAGGAAGGCGGCTTTCTTGTCTCGATGAGAAGATCCAAAGGAATTGAGAATCTCGGCGAAGGATGACTGTAGGTAGTTGAATGACTCCCGAACAGATCGCTGGAGGGCGTCTTTCAGCAATGTAGTATCGTCGTCGTTTAGTATGGCTGGTATATCCATGTCCGCATCCTCCTCTTCTCCTCCCTCGAGGATATCGGTCCAACGAACTCGTTTCATTTCATTGATATACTCCTTGGACTTGCCAATGGCCGCAAGCCAGGTTTCGTACTTTGCTAACACCGTGGATATGTCTGCGTCGCGGCCAAGCAATCTATCTGCGATTGTTTGTTTGAACGCGGCCGCACCATCTGAGAAGTCAAGGTTGATTAGTTCGTCATCCCAAAGGGAGAGAGTCTCAACGTGTTCATTGGTGTCCCAATTTGTGACCACAGAAGAGACAGCTTGGCCGAATTGCTCCAACTCTTTGGCCTGATCTGATAATATTTGGCTGAGCCGCTCATTGAAAGCAGTTCGAATGCCCTCTAGGACGTTCATGGGCGAATGAGTAGGTGTTGAGCCCCAGGAGCTGAGCCATAATTCCAAAGTTTTGCGGCGAAGAGCGAGTAATTCAGAGAGATTGTACCAGTCTGTCAAGGTGTGACTGCAGCCTTTGACGAAAGCGTCGAACGCTTGCCTTGACCACTGTTTGATTGTCTTTTCGGCTTCTGGTTTCGACAGCTCACTTAGTTTGATCCAGGGAGTGAAATTCTTGACGTCTGCAGCTACCCAACGTCCCAGCACATCAATACTCAGTTCATCGAGACTGAGGATGTCAGGATCGGCCAAGATAGGTTTTGCTTTCAACTTATTGAGCACATCTGACAATCGGCGAGAATGTAGAGTCTTCGAGATTTGCAGAGTTTGGATGTAGAGCTGTAGAGCGTTCGGAACGTTCTCTCCGGACAACTCAGTAAGTCCCAGCAGGTTTCCAATGACATCCAGGCGAACGTGGTGAAAATGGCGAATAGCATCGTCGGATGAGGAGCTTGTCGCTAGGCAATAAGCGGCCAATGACTCGATTGTATCGTCAACTGTGGACTTTGCGGACGCGAGTCGCTTGTCGATTCTCTTCAGGAGTGTCCGTCGAAGGGACGCTAACTGGTTGCGCAAATTGTCCAGAAATGGCGGGATGGTCTTCTGCTGTGAAAGGGTTTTGTGAAGCAGTCGAGAAAGAACCAGTAGTTTCGCCATCAGCAGTGTGGAACCGCGCTTTCTCAGTAGATATGCAATCGCCTGTGTGCAGCGGTGGAGAAGTGAAAGCTGAGCCCCCAGTGCTCGTCGCTCTGTTTCTGCACTTGAATCAATTCCCTGGACTGCAAAGCCGGAGAGCGCGAGCTTCTCACCCTTGTCCTGAGCATCATCCTTTATCTGATTCATGTGCGCATGTATCCTCTCGATCAATCGTGGGTTGCATCTTCGTCCAATATCGGCCAAAGTCGAATCCACCTCCTGAATCTCGCGGTTCATCAGGACAATTGTCTCGGCAGTCCCAACGAGATCTCGATACCTCGTTCTGAGTGCGACTTTAATATCAGCAATAATTCCACCCAATTGTCTTAATGAACACTCACCCTACGAGAGCCCGGAGCCTCTCCTTGTTGCTCGCGATGTCCCGACGTAGCTCCTGTTCCAGATGGCGAACGGTGGGAATTGGGTACTGGAAGGCATCTTGCCATGACTTGAGGCTTTGTGGATCCGGACCGGTCGACGCCATATTGACGGACGCAGAGGATGCCGGAGGAGAAAATGCCAACAACACGGAAAGACAATGGCTGATGAGAGCTTAGCTGTGCCGCAAGCAATGATCATCAACGGTGCCTCAGGCACCACACGTGGCATCTCGATCTTACAATCTTACAATACGTGACATCCTGTATTTGACTAATCCACAAATGGTAAGTACCTACTTGAAGGACGGTAAACCGGCCCCGCTGAGTCACTAAAATACTCATAGATACGGATAAATCGAGGATCTTTGCCCCTCATATATTTCTTTATCGATCTTTTACTTTTACGACTCAACAACGATCATGCCGCTTCTAGACCCTGATACACAGGCTCCGGCTGAATCTTCAGCGGCGCAGCCGCAGAGGCTACCCTTTCCCCCTGTGACTTACTCTCACATCCTTCATTGCTCTTATCATCACTGGCAACCTCGGTATGCTCCTCATGCTTCTCAAACGTCTGGGAGTTCATAAAGTTAACTAGCAGCGTCGTGGACTAGATACCGCACACTCACCCCTAAATCTCGTGCTATACCTTTGACGCCTTCATTCGTGTCCTACCTCCGCGCCGATGGAATCGTTCTACCACCAGAGACCACACAGCCACAGGGCGATGATGACCTAGACACATTCTCCGACGACGGTGCAGACGAGGAGTCAGATCCATCCGTTGAATGGCAAGAAATCCACTCCCAGATCAAGTCGACCATCTCAGAGTTTGGTGGCAAAGTAACACCAAAACTGAACTGGAGTGCTCCAAAGGATGCCGTGTGGATGTCGGCGACAAACGATCTTCAATGCCGAACCCCAAATGATATATACCTCCTCCTGAAGAGCAGCGACTTCATCACACACGACTTGGAGCATCCATTTGATGGTTGCGTGCCGGATACAGTCGATTCGTCCGATACGCCTGCCACCCAGCCCGATATCCCTTACCACCTCGTCCTCCGCAAATACGTCAACTTCAATCCCTCTCTTGAATTTCGTTGCTTTGTACGCAACCGTGTACTTCTGTGCATGTGCCAGCGCGACCAGAATCATTTCGACTTCCTCTTCACGCTGCGGGATACCCTTCGATCACGTATCCAGGCTTTCTTCGACGACAAGCTCAAGGACACCTTCCCAGACCCCAACTTCGTCTTCGACGTGTATATCCCTGAGCCGCACCAGCGCGTGTGGCTTATCGACATCAACCCCTGGGCCGATAGGACCGACCCGCTTTTGTTCAGTTGGCTGGAAATCCTGCAGATGAAGGATCCTATTGGAATAACGGAAGAGGGCGGAGACGCTCCCGAGGAAAGCTTTGTTCGACTCTCTCTCAATGGTGCCAACCCCACCGTAGTGGAGGTAAATGGAGATGAGGATTCCGAGTCAGAAGAAGAAGAGGTTGGAAGCGCGGACGATGGAGACGACTCGCCGTTCCTCCCCGAATTCCGTCTCGTGAAGCGTGACGACCCAGAGGCATATTCTTTCAGTACGCCTCAGTACTCCGCGCACAAATTACCCAGAGAAGTTGTTGATGCGTCTCTCTCTGGGCCAGGTGGCATGAGTGAGTTCTTGGGTAAATGGCAGGATATACTAGCCAAGCAGACACAGGAGGATACGGACAGTGACGATGAACGATAACTACATTCACTTACTTTGCTACTATGACTTTCGATAGAGAAAGCCTCTTGGTTCACGGGGCATTTGGATGGACGGCGTTTTGGAACCGATAAAGCAGGGGAAAGTTTCATGTATAAATAGCGTTGCAGTTTAAGAAATGATTGCTTCTTATGGCAAGATCTCTATGTTCCAAATTTCTGCTATCTCGTAGGATTTTCCTCACGGGTAACTGTTAAAATCCGTATCCCTTGGTAATGAATTACATTGTCCAAGGAGCAATGCTACCGCCATATCTACAATGCAAAACGCAGCATCTACAGCTTATGCCTCTTCTCACCCGAGGCCAACTTGCGGAATTCCTCCTGCGGATACCCCTTGACGAACCGCTCCATGCCGGCAAAAACCTCATACGTATTCTGACGGTCGAGAAGCTCCCGCTCCGGACGACGAATGAGCTCTTTGATCTTAAGCAAACTCGATTGGTTCAGATGCGTACCCAGACGATCGTCGACCTCCTCGAGGACCTTCTTGAGGAAGCCCTCTGAGTCATCGGATTTGCCGGACGGAGCGGAGATGACCTTGTTCACGAAGCCGGTGGCCACCAGCTCCTCGCAGGTGATCCGCTTGCTCATGATGAGCGCCTCGTTAGCCTTGGAAATGCCCAGGCGCTCAACGAAGGCGCGGGAGGCGCCGCCCTCGGTGACGAGACCGAGGGAGGAGAATGGGGTCAGGAGGAAGGTGTGCGGGGCGGCGTAGATGAAGTCGGCGAAGGCCACGAGGGCTGCGGAGAGACCGACTGCTGGGCCATTGAGTGCGGCGACGAGGATCTTGGGGTGGTTGTAGACGGTGCGGGTGAGGTCGAGGTTGTTGACGACGAAGGTACGGGTAATCTCTCGCCGGGAGTCGCTGTTCAGGCCGCCGCCTGGCCGGGTGGAGTTCACGTCTGCTCCGCTAATGGGACGTTAGGGGTGGAGGAGCAGCTGAAGAAGAAGGTACAATGCTTACGCGGAGAAGTAACGACCAGTTCCTGTCAGGATGGTGATGAAGATGTCATCTCGCTTCTCAATTTCCCGTAACCGCTCACCGAGCAGATAGTAAAGGTCTGCATTGAGGGCGTTCAGCTTCTCGGGGCGATTGAATGTGATGATCGCAATGCGATCTAGGTATCTGAGAGTGATAAGTTCTTCGGCTGCCATTTTGAAATACGAAAAAGGGCGTTGCGGACGTGAAATTCAACGAAGCAGTCCAGCCGTGTAAGAATTAAGAGTCCCAGATATGTGGACAACTGAAATACTTATTGTCAACGAGTGGGGACAGGAGATCGGCCAGCGACGCTCCAGATAAATATCAGATCCTTTAGCTCCTCAGCATCCGGGCTATCCTCACGTCCTCATTCCTCACGGCAATGGAGCAGGAGCACCGCGCCGACTCTCATTATTGCGGGGAGGCCGACGGTCCGAGCTGCCAGCCGAGGCTCGTTGGCAGGTACATTGCAAGTCAGGTGACCAGCACGTGGCCTTGTTTGTCCTGTTTGCAGGCACCGCTGATCTGCCTCTCACCAAAAGTTCCGTGACACTGGTGGGCCGATGAAGTCCGCGGACTCAGATATCAAGTTCAATGCACAAGAAGAACGCCGCATGTGTCACTGCTCGTCGAATTAGCAATTAGCACAGAAAAAGACAGCCTTGCAATACAGAAAACAGAGCATACAATTCATTCTCTTTATCGAACGCCGCATCTCCGGACCATACACTTTGCAATAGAACCCCATCCCATCACATCAACTCACAATGTCGGCCATCCTGCGCAGATTACAAGGGGGCAACCTCGAAGTCTTCAAGGTACATGCCTACCCCTCTCGCGTTCCCTTCCGCACGAAACACCTCCCCTTACCTGTCCACTGAACCGATCCCCATTAACCCGTGGCCATAGTTCGGCATGTATGTCATCTTCCCCATCGGCTGGATGTACTACTTCGGCACAAACCTCGACGAGCGATTCAGCGTACCGGGCTTTTGGCCCACCGCCGAGCAATCGCACAAGATCCCACTCGAGAAGGAAGAGATTGATCGGGAACTGGCTCGGATGAGGACGGTAGATGCGATCCGGCGTGAGCGACGGTTGCAGCGGGAGGCGATGGAGGCACAGGCACAGGCGCAAGTAGCTGCTCAGGCTGAGAATGCGGAGTGAGATTCGTCTGAGGGGATGATATATACCAGGGCGTGTGGGATGCGGTTATCAGGACGAGGACATTGGGTCTTATAGGCCGGAAGCTGCTAAGCTGGAAAATGGAAGGGAAGAAAAGGCATAAGGGCGTTCTGCGGGGTTCAGAATGGCCGGACATGTGGCATGGCATGATGGCCAGAGTGGCAGTGACACATGTACGATGTATGATTGCCATTTCTGTATAACACTCTTCTCTGGGCATATTAGGAGTTTGTCTTGTTTCTATGCAATAAAGTTTTGTCTGGTTAATTGGCTGCGTCTACGAGTTTACCTGGGTTGCTATACGAGACTGCCTTTGCTTTTACTGCATTGGACTGGACAAGTCGTAGCAACTTCGCCTTCTGTGCTGACATGCTGGGCAAAATATACAGCCAATCGAAAATCGTGCCAATTGGGTATCATGTCATTTCTCCCTGGCAAGAAAAGGCTGGTTTTCAATAAACATTAACAGTTAAAAGGATACACAGAAGGGCAAGAAGGACTCCTAGGGTATGCGCCCGCCTGCTTCTGGTTATTTATTCGAAAGAAT
The DNA here is from genome assembly GCF_010724455.1 of Aspergillus lentulus. Next base: position 60,588 of record NW_022983888.1, on the reverse strand, counting down.
AGGAAAAGAAGAGTCCCTTCACAACGCCTTTGTATGCAAAAGACCGATAACAAGAATGCTAAGAATAGGAAGCTGCGACATGCTCGTCGTCTAGGAAGACAAGAGAAAACGGTACTGAGAAGCGTATGCGAATCGACTTTGAGGTCGTGATAACGGTAGTATGTAATCGGGATCGCAAAAGAAGGAGATATGGTCACAATTCAGCGATTGGACCAGTGGCTGTTGCGGCGGCATCTTTGACCGTGTCATACACCATCTCTAGGGTTTTGGTGCTATTATCGCGGAATACCGCGCTGATAGAAGGCAGGCCCGTCGAGATGAACGGGCGTTCGCCCGCCCAGTAGTAATAGAGATGGCCGTAGATAGATCTGAGATGGTCCGGAAGGTAGACGTAGACGCCGGTGACAATCATAGTGATGAGGGTAAGGAGTAGTGTGTCTGTCAAGAAACAATGGTTCTTAGCAATTGCGAACAACAGAAACGCTTCACAGGCGTCCTCGACACTGAAGTCAATTGGACAGAAAGATAGCCAGCAAGGTCAATCATCCAGGGCAAAGGGAGACAACATACTAAAGATGAATTTTTCGGTAGGGGTGAGCATATATATAGCGAAAGTCACCTCATATTGATAAACCTTCAGGCGAAACCACCGAACCAAGGCAGTTGTTATCCAGAGAAGAGGAGCCATGGTTGGCACCGATTTGACTTGATGGACTCTGAACAATTGATTGCGAGTAGACAACCGGGTCAACGACTGAAGGGTGATGATTTTTTTCCTTCTATTATGAATGAACGGTGTCTTTTTTTGCTTTCCCCGTCTGTACCCCTTAGTGGTCACTTGTGCGGAGATCTTGTATTGGAGGACTTGGCGCTGTAAAGAGGCGATAATTGCTTAGGTAGTTTTAGGGTAAGGAGCAAGATATTTCAAAAGAACAGGATTGCTTGTCGAAGAAGCTCAGGATAGAATTGACCTAGGTTTCCACGGTCTCCTGGTCTGGTCTGATTGGGAAAGTAGTCAGCAGTCGGTCTACCTGACTGTGGGGCAAATAGTGGAAATTACCAGCCTAGCGTTACCTTTGAGGTCTCTTCAACCCAGGTTTGACAACTTCTCCCACTCAGGGGCTCAAGGGAGATTTAACTTTGAAGTGGCGAGATTCATTCAATTAAAATGTTGGGGCCGCTCAACTAGTCAAGGACCTTTAATTCGCCAGATAAAGATAACTGACAGGTTTCAAGATTTTGAGAATAGTGATCAACCCTTTCGGTGTAGTAAACAAGCGCTGACCGAGAAGATCAGCAGCTTGAGGAATTTACAGAACAAGCTGTGCGGGGACAATTATTGAGCGGGAGAAGATCAACATGTGGAGAGGTAGGTTTGATGCATAACAAAGAACCACCAACCTTACTTGGTTGAGGCATACGAGTACGACTACGACGTACGATTGTACGATTGTACAATATACAAAGGAACATCTGAGACAATATTAATAGGTAGTCCAGATTTCCGCTTGAACAAGGATGTTTTCTCAGACCGAGTCAGACGTTTCGATAACTGCGCAGGACAGTTCTAAGCCACTTGGTTCCACTTCAGGGTCCAAACCTCTAGCTACTATTAGCCAGATATCTGCTACCATTTTGACTGGAAGACAAGAATAGAAATCAAATTGCTGGTACTTCCACTCCATACTGAATTGGATCATGTCTAGAACATCACCTAGATACCCGCAGCGCATGACAGATATGTCAGATTTGTCAACATAGTTATGCAGGGGCGTGCATTATCGAGCAAGATCCGGGTTTTCATGATAACAATCTTTACAGATCTTGACTATCTCTGCACGGTCCACGGAGGACCGAGAACCCGAGTAGGAGCGTACGTCAGCCTCTGCTTGGCATCTGTAGCATCCCCACGAAGCTATTCCCCTCATGATGATCGTTATTGTCAACGCATGTCAATATCAGTAGTATTTTGCTGAGGGGGCTTCAACCTGAGGAGCTTCGGCCTGGGGTCTCGTCTTTGTGACTCAATGATACAGAATCGGTTCCAATTCTTCTGCCGTAACCATAATAGAGAACTCCCTACCAAGTAATCGTTCAGTCTGATCAGACAGTCTCTGCTACACTTGCCAGATTTACTTACGAAACAGTGAGAAGAAAGAAGTTTATTACTCTAAAGTGTAGAGACACTCCAAAAGAGCTCATGTCTTTTTTTCAAGATATTGCTATCGACACGAGGTAGCCCGATAGCGATCATAGAGCGAGAGGTATGCGTAGCTTCTTAGATAGAACTCATCGAGCACTGACCGCCCGCTTGACCCAACCTACCTATCAAACCCACTTCACAAGACAGACAAAATGAAACAATGCCACCCCCCGCAACAGCGACAACACTTCAGCGAAGCCTATCCATCCTAAGGACCTTCCTCTTACCCAAAGCCATCCACCCACCACCCTTACTCCGCCGCTCCTTCACCCGCGTCTCGTCCCTCTCCGCAAAACAGCTCCCTCCGCGCCTCAAAATTGACGATGCCGACTTGACGGTATCCTACCTCAAGGGCACCGGCCCAGGAGGCCAGAAGATCGTACGCTAGACTCCCCCCTCCACCATTGATCCCTCTTTGATGCCATGCGCTCGCTAACAACCCCAATAGAACAAGACCAACTCCGCCGTCCAGCTCATCCACAAACCTACCGGCATAGTGGTGAAATCCCAAGCCACGCGCTCCCGGTCCCAGAATGAGAAAATCGCTCGGCAGATCCTGGCGGATAAAGTCGAGGAGTTGCTGAAAGGTGATGCGAGCAGGAATGCCATTCGGGCTGAGCGCGCACGCAAGAAGAAGGCGAGCAAGGTGAAGAAGACTCGGCGGAAGTATCGGGACTTAGAGAAGGGGGCGCAAAATGAGGAGCATGAGGACGGAGACGACGTCGACCTAGAAGATGATGCGGGGGATGGTCCTGAGGACCAAGGAGCGCCGCATGTCCCTCGCTTGGATGCTAAAGATTCTACCACCGAGGAAAATTCGGATAATCACACCGCTGAACAGAAGCAGCTCAGATGATCGGGCGTCTAGTGTCATTTCTCTCGAAGCGTCATTACGGGGCGCCGTCTAGCTGCGAAATAGCCAGTCTACACTTCATCTCTGTGCTACTGCTGGTCAGGTCTTGCACCCATCTCGTGGACATAACAGACTCTTTGAAGGATGAATCGAACGTATCCTGTTTAGGTTCCAAATGATTTTGAGTACTCTATGCACAAGTACATGAGACAAGCTGGAAACTCTAAGAACTATCTGGGAAAATTGTCATAAAAGGCATGAATGTGTTAGTTGTCACTTTTCTTGTGCACTAGGCGTCGGATGCGACCATGCACGTCTTCTGCTACCGCTCATGCAATGTAGCTGCTCAATACTGTCCGCGCCTCGGCTCCCAGGCGCTCTTGTACGCACGCAGAGACCCGCCCATTATGCTTCTTGTCGGCCTCCTTCAAGTATCTGCCAACCCAAGCCTTGAGATCAGCGCCCGTGTCAGGCCATGGGTCCCTCGTTTGTGGTCGCACAGTGTTCAGTGCTGTGAAACCCACTCCGAAAGCCATATCCTCAACGTCATGTTCGGCAATAATGTCATCCTTGCTGGCGGGAAGAGGGGGAAGCTCCAGCAACTTCAGTAAAGCCTCACATGTGAAGCCCCATCCCTTCTTGTATCTGTTTGCAAACGCTTCTGAGTTTGCAAGGGTCTTTGTGAGAGACAGCACGGCAGTCTTGCGGTCCAATGGACGAGCGAGTTTCTGTGTTTCGGGGAGAATGATGTTGAGATAGATGGGGGTGAAAAGGCTGTTGTTCGTCAGTATATGTTAAAGATCGGCAACATACAGATTCATCTTGACATACTCTGCTTGGACTTTATCCGTGACCTGGATAAAGTAATCCGCACTATAGCCCTTGTCGTCATGAGCGGAGATGAAGTGATAGAAGCGGACAAATCTGAGAGTGAGATGCTCGGTCTTGGAGTTTTGAAGACGAGTGAGGATAACCTGCATGATAGACACGAAGTACTGCTCCAGTGCCGTGCTAGAAGAAGGGGTCAGTATATACTAGACAAGATCGATCGTCTCATTATCCACTTACGGTGGGAAGTTTGCGACGACACTCTCCAAAAGGTCAAATCCAAAGCCTTCATTGGCTTTGGTGGAGAGCAATTTTTGGAAGATACCGAGGATTGGCACCAGTTGCTGGTTTTCCAAGATGAACTGAGAGCCACGAGGGATAATAGAAGACAGTAGACGGACAAGGGCAGGAATGTTGCCCTTGGACTCCCACATAACAGGCATAAGGATCGGAGCGATCAGGTTCTGGTAGTAGTTGGGCAGGGACCCCGAAGGGTTGGCTTCCAAAAGAGCCGCAAAGAGCTGGAAGACGTATGGCATGAATTCTGCACATATGTTAGCGCTCAAACATGTCACTTAACCTCCTATTTCTTTCTGATTGTACATACCTTGAACGTCGCCTTGAAGAATATTTGCGAAAGGTGGGTAGAGCGCTTGTTCGAGCTTCTCGGAATTGGCCGGTGCAGCGAATCTGGACGTGTCAGCTCTCTAAATCGAGAAAAGAGCGAAGAATGATCCCCATACCTAATGAATGCGCCCATCGCTTCGAAGTGGAAATAATAGAAGCGCGGGTTGCTTGGATTCTTGCTGATAACATCAGTGATGTTAATGAGATGTTGAAGAACAATGTCTGTATATGGGACCACGTCTTCTTTGATGACAATCAGGACTCTCATGGCACATCTCATCAAAAACTCATTTTCCTGCACCTTCTCAGGGGCAGGATCCTTCTGCACCAATGAGAAAATGTGCTGCAAAAGATCTTTCGCTAGAGGAGTGACAGTGGCGGGAGCGATAATCGGTTGACCTTGGCTGTCTGTAAGGTAAAGCACTCTCTCGACAGCGATAGCTGCATAAGTATAGACAACAAAGTTCGGAGAACCGAGATGCTTGACCAGCAAAGGAAGAACTTCTTGCCACTGGTCTTTCGTGATGATACTGCGGAAGAGGTAAAGGTACTTGATTGCATCCACCTTGAGGATAGGGTGGGCACTTTCATCGGCAACCAGGTCCGCAGCGAGGTTCTTTTGAAAGAAGTCGGTGATGCTGACAAGGGGGTTGGTCGCAGTGACACCGTGGCTTGCTGTGGGAATTCCCTTGGCCGCAATTGCAGAGAACAAATAAACTGCAGTGTCCTTGGCCTTCCAATTCGTGGCAGGGCTCTTCGCATATTCAGCAAGATAGTGTTCGCTGTATCTGAGAACGACCTTTGTAACTGGCCCCTCGAATTGCTCTGCCAGCCGTCTCAAGAAGTCTGTGGCAGCCCGCCGTCTTGTTTCGCTATCCGATCCTTCAAGATCCCGCCGGATAAATTCAATAGGCTCATCTTCGAAAAGCTCCTCATCTGACTCTCGCAGACTCACGTTTGGTAGGACCACTTTCTCGACGATTTGGCCAAGGGTCTCTTCTGCCTGGAAGACCGATGCATGTTCCGGCATACCCGCAACTGAAGTCAAAAATTGAAGCGCTTTGCTGACGATTATGTCATATTTTGTTTCTTGGCCAATCGTCGTCAGGAAGCTCCACGAGCTCTGCACAAATTGACCGACATGGGAGCTGAATACGTCCATGTACTTCTGCACATACAGGGTCAAAGCCTCGAAAATCCCAGCCCGCACGAACTCTAATTGACCGGCCTCAGTGTCGTCGTCCGTGTGAAGCAAGGCGTTGTCATACGTCAAATATTTAAGCAAGAGCGAAGCTATCCCTGGAAGGTTTTCCTCAAACATAGGAGGAAGATCATGACAAGAGAGGTCGAACAGCAATTTCACCATCAGATTGAATTGTGTAAACCCCTGGATGAGGTTTTCCTTGTTCGACTTGTTCTCCTCGAGAAACGAATCCAAGCCCTAATCAGAATCAGCATAATGGTCAGGTAATCATGTGCCACGACGGTAATTGCCGAGTGAGCGATGAGAGGAACTTTACCTCAAAGAGAGCCAAAAAGGGGTTGCCAAATTTGTTCAGGACGTGATTAATCTCCGTATAGAGCTCATTTGACTGGAATAAGGGCCTCCATCTTTTGAAGATTGAATGCGCGACTTGCAGTACACCGATATTCGCAGCGGGGTTCTTTGGCTGGAGTCTTGAAACAAGATCCTAGGAAGAGTCAGTACAACTGCAGGGTGACCAAAAGAAACTCTTTGTACTACTCACATCCACAAGGGTGTCCCATCGCTCCCAGAAGTCACTATCGGCAATCACACTGACAGCTTCACCTAGTTGAGACTGGATACCTGCCGGAACAGAAATCATCAAGCTGATCAGCTCTCGCTTGATTGTCGCGACCTCGTCCAGCTGGAGTTTGTAGTTTCCATCCTCATCGGTCCAGTTTCGCTTAATAAAGTTCTTGAAGCATAAAGCACTGGCGAGGCGGGTGTTGTAGGGGTAGGAAGTAGATGCCGTGATCTGGAGGAGCTGCAAAGAAAAGCCGGGTTTCAGTTCCTCCTGGCGAAGAGTAGCCTCAGCTGCAGAAAAGATCAGACAATCCATCGCAAAATAGACATACAAGCCAGACAAGCCTAATTTCCCATACCTTGTTTGTTTTGCCTTGGGTCCAAGCTTGCTTCAAGGAGCTGGGCAACAGCTCCGAGATCCGCAGCCATTTTTCTAGAAGCGGGGTGGAATTATGCTAGATTTCACGTAGAAACAGGCCTGACAATCTTTCAAAAGAAAATCAATTCAGGAAAAGGTGACAGAAGGTAAAGTCTGAGTAGTTTGGTGCGGGCAGGAGATTCCTTCAACCTGTCTGTACAAAAAATGCCCTTCTCAAAGCTGTCAGAGCTTAGTTCATATAAGGCAGTTTGTTTAGCGGTTGCTTTGGTTGCTTTGGGAATTTACAAGGCGGTCAGCACTGACGGCGGGGTGTTTCTGCCCATCAGGTGATAGAGCGGATTAACCTTTTCCATCTCCGCCAGAGCATGTTCATCATCGACCATTTTGAGGGGAAAGGTGTCTTGGCACACTTTTGCTTGAATGGAAACCTGATATCATTGCTTCCGGCTGTGCTCAATCAACGTCTGTTCAGGGGCGTCTCTTTGTTCTGTCGCTGGTGTTTTCATTTGAACTTTGAGAAGAAAAAGTGTTCTCGTCTGTTTTAAAGAGTCAGCTTTGTCTTTTGAGACATCCGTCATTGCCACTAGAGCTGTCATATCTGGATGAAGCTTTGTATTACCTTTCAGCCTCCTGATGTTGTGAACACCTGACTTAGAACTCCTTAGGAAGGGTATGTGGATCTACTATGACACGGCTTTGAACTATTGCAGAGAAAGCGAACCCCATGTATTGCATGAAACCTTGTCATAGCTCCGTCCATGCTGATCAGTCGGTGTCCTAGATATATAATCTCTCGACTTAGACCTTGTATATACCTCCCGTCCTTGAGGACGCATGTCTCCCGATGAAGTTCCGTTACCGTCTCCTTATAAAAGTACCGCTGCAAGTTTTGTGGACGTCTTCAAAACGCTAGGGGTCGCCCGTTCCAGATCGCAATCCCCACTTTCGCTGCAGGACAGCAATCATTCCTTGTCGCATACGACGGATGGGCGGAGAAACAATTTCCTCGTACTCGGATTCGAATCAATGCATCGTGGTAGCGTTGTTTCCAGTTCCTCGGACACTCCCGGTGCCCCGGATTTCGAAACATCTCTCAGGAATCTCTCACAGACACAAAACCTAGCTCACGCCATCGACGAGGCGGAGCATGTCTCCAGATCCCTGCAGTGGTTCACTTCAGACCAATCTGTTGCGCTATGGGAGGCTGGTTCCTACCTCATCCACAATCCGGATTCGCCGGACGCCCGACGAAGTGGGTCAATGTTGATAGAGGCTGTTGCAGCCCGTCAGGATTTATCGCCTTCAGGTCGGCGCATCGTTTTTGAAGCGATTTCATGCTCGTCAGAGCCGGATGTAATACCAGCACGTGTGCAATCGTTGATATCGCTTTCGGATCACGGCAGAAAGTTGGACTTCACCTCATCGTCTATCCTTCCCATCCTTTCGTCATGCGCTGTCCCACTGTATGAGCTCATCTCGTCGGCCCGACTGAAAGCTCGTAAAGCCAAGGTTGGCAAAGTGAACGGGCTTGGCTGTGATGAAACAGCATTAGATGATTTGTTGCAGTTCGCTGTCGATTTGATCACGCTGCAACGGAAGCGTCCAAGCGCCGAAGAGGTTCAGTCGTTGCTCGATCAGATTTTCATGATTTGCAAAAAGACGAGCGTTGCCGCCGACATCAAAAACTCACTAGCAGTATTCGATGCCGTCATACTCTATGCAGACGTTCCGGACGGGAGTTTTGTTCCTATGCTAGAGGTTCTGTGCAGTATTCATGCTTCCGTGAAGTCCTTATCTGGACCCACCTCGAGAGCTGTGAGAAACCTTGCAAAGTCAAGGTGGCAGACAGAAATGGTCAACACCCTTGATTCATTCCTGATGGAGTCATCTGGGGAAGAGAGTCGCAATATCAACGTTTTGCGCGGTACAGTATACATCTTCACAGACTTGATTCGCGCTCATGGTCAGGATGGCATACCGCAGCTTCACTTTGAGCATCTAATGGATTGTCTCGAGGTGGTGATTCGTAAAGATGATAGTCGCTTAGAAGCAGATGTGCTGGAGTTATGTTTGAACATTTTGGATGGCGATTTCGCTCACGTGGCTCTGGAAAGCAGCTGGTCGGGCTTCGTGAGGGTTCTCAACTCATGTTCCCTCAGAGCTGTTGGTGAACGTGAAGAGCGCGCCGCCTCAATTTCTAGTTCACAGTCGCCCCTCTCAAAAACCAGCACGTCTGAAGACGCAAAATCGAATATCCTCGCCAACGCTGTTCAAATCGCGGCCACAATCGAATCCCTGTGGGACCGTTTGAGCAGAGAGCAAAAATTGGAAGCTACACGGTTCCTGATGAACCTGTGTGAGCACACTGAGCCATCGCAGGCTGAGCTCGTCATCAACACGACGAGATCCGAAAATCTTTGTCTCCCTTCTAACTCAGACTGGGTCAACTACTGTCAGAGATTGATACGCTGCTTCATCCGGTCTCGTAACAAGCCATCTGATATCCGAATTTCAGCCTTGGATCTCCTGAAGGAGGCGTTCTCGACCTACGATACGTTAGTTCTTTTCGAGGGGGAGGGGTTGCTCCACCTCATGCTTGAAAAGTTTAGCGAGGAAGATGACATCTTGTTCCTAGAATCACTAGTATCTTTTATCGTTGATACGTCCATCCTTGTCACCGACGACACTACCTTCAAGTTCCTGGTAGATACCTTGAGTTCACCCATGAACAAGGATCTCGACAACCCCGAGCTTTTCAGTCCCCCGGCTTCTGATGCACCTTCGCCACAACGTCGCTCATCTACGGAAGTAGCGCCCGCCCTACATCCTGCTAGCTCTCATCATCATTCGCTGGAATTGTCTCTCTCAAGCGTTTGTACCGCTGGACTTGTCAGAATGTTCCTTAGATCGCTCAATATGTCAGCTAGCAAAGCGATTACAGTGTTCGAGAAGCTTCTCAACATTGCGCAGTCCCTTGAACGACCTGCAGATTGCCGTTTAAATGTTCTTCGGTTATTGTTCAGACTCCGATGCGATTCATCTGGGGCTGTTATAGTAACATCGATGTCTGAGAACGATTTTTTGGTGGACGCTTCGGGTCGAGGTGGTGTTGATAGCAGCGCTAGATCACATGCTTCTGAAAGCGCAGTTGGAGATCATGGTACAAGTGAGGAGAACTTGCGATTGGCTGCTCAAGGAAGGCAGTCTATAAGCAGGGAATCACTTGCAAACATCCTATCCAGGTCCGCTGGTCGGAACACTGCAGCTCATTCCCGTTCATCGGTTCTAACCCCCCCAGTCTGGACGTTCGCCTCATCACAAGTTCTCCCCGAGAATCCACCGACTGATTCGAGTCCTTACGTGTACGCTTATACGACCCCCGACCTGTCGCCTCAGTCTGAATACGAACCCACTCAAAAAGTCGCGTTGAAGGCCAACATGTGGCTGGAGACAGTCATAACGCTGCTTCTCCGAGAAAAGAATTGGGAAATCTATAGCTACGTGCTGACGCATCTGGCTCCGCAGCTTAGCAACCGAGGCCTTTTCCGCAACGCTGTTCCTCAAATTAAACTACTACGCAGCGTAATGTGTGATCAAGTCAAGAACGAATCGTTTCGAGAGCCCCCATCATCCACGGGTGTCAAGAAGACGGACGTGGCTGGCTATATTTTCGATTGCCTCTCCGTGTTGGTCAGTTATCACGAGATCTTCGCGAAGAGCGAGGAAGATGAGCTTGTACGCGCCTTTATGATGGGGATCATAGGATCTTGGGGTGATACATCTCGCAGATGTGTACATGCGCTTTCTGTGTGTTGCCATGAAATTCCACTCTCTGTGACAAAATCATTGAATGGCATATTCGACAAGATGGCAAAAGTGATTACTATGTCCAATCTAGCAGTACACATTCTCGAGTTTCTGTCCCTCCTTGCACGGCTGCCAGATGTCTACGTCAATTTGCGGGAGGAAGAGATCCGAACCGTTTTCGGTATTTGCATTCGCTTCCTCCAGACCTCCAGAGAGCACCGCTTGAGGGCCGGTGACTCGTCAAATCGGTCCAGCCAGGCCTCGACACGGCTTGCTGGAGGTGTCAAAGAGATTGCAGTGACGCCAAGCGAGCCCTCTGATCCATCACAGCAAGATGGAATGTCGAGATACATCTACACTCTGACTCATCATGTCATGGTCTTTTGGTTTTTATCCTTGAAACTTCAGGATCGGGCGAAGCATGTCAACTGGATTACCAGCAGACTCATTTTCAGAGATGAACATGGGCAGGAGAGGGTTGAAGAACAGAGCCAGGTCTTTATTGATCTGATGCAGAGAGTTGCCTTCTCCGATTTGGGTGAGACTATTCCATATGAGACGTTCCCTCCATCGCCCTCGGATGGACCCGTTTCCAAAAAGTCGTGGGTCGTGGGCATGAGTATAGTCACCGTGGAGACAGCCGGAGTATCTGGCTTGACTCAAATTACGAAGCGACAGGCTTCCGGAACTACTTATGCGATGTACCAGCAGCGGACAGCTCCTGTGCTTCCCCATCAAGTGCCGACCTCACCTGATGCGCATGCCCACTCGGACGATATGCGCACTGCTGTGCTTCCTTCTCACGTCCTACTGCAGCTGACGACCACAGCATTTCCTACACCCACTGTAATGCAACCGATACCGCTTCCTGACGACGACATGACTCGCAGAGCGCTAAGCATTTTTGACCGCAATGACATTGTCGATGGCCATAAAATAGGTGTCATTTACATAGACAACGGCCAAACGACCGAGTCGGAGATTCTCTCTAATACTGTTGGAAGCCCTGACTACGAGTACTTCCTTTCCGGTCTGGGAACCAAGGTGCCGATCAGAGGAGCACAGTTCAACACCCAGGGATTGCATTCCGACGTGGATGGCGAGTTCACTTATGCCTGGAGAGATCGAGTCACGGAGATTGTGTACCATGTCGCTACGATGATGCCCACTGATTTCGATAGAGACCCGGCTTGTATCAACAAAAAGCGGCATATTGGGAACGACTTTGTCAATATCATCTTCAACCGGTCCAATGTTCCATTCAATTTCAACACGATTGCGTCTCAGTTCAACTTTATCAATATCATCATTAGTCCCGTGTGCCGCATCGCATCTGGATCTGGTGCCGCAACTCCGACGCCTAGTGATTTTGAACAGACATCCTACACTGTGAAGGTCATGAGCAAGCCTGGACTGCCCGAGATCTCGCCCGCATCGACAGCCAAGGTCATTTCTGGAAAGAACCTCGCAGCTTTTGTGCGCATTCTTGCGTTGAATGCATCCGTGTTTTCCCTCGTATGGAACAGTCAAGGAGGCGAGCATGTTTCCTCTTGGCGCAATCGCCTCCGCGAGATCAAGCGGCTCAGAGAACGGGCGCTGGGATCGCAGTTGCAGATGTCAGAGGCCGCGGAGGGTGCCTACCCGGGTCAGCGACGCAACACCAAGCCCAACATTTTCTCCGAAGAGGTGCCTTCGCGAGTGACTCCTGTCAAAACGGACTTTGCTACCGATTGGAATGCCGCTGCAGATGCCAACATTTTGCAGAACTTGGACTTTTCTCGCTGGGGCCGTTAAGAGGCTATATATCGTTCCTAATGGTCTCCAGTAATATCCGTCACGCCTAACACATGACTGCTTTGAGTGATCCAAAATAAAACGGTTGAAGAAGAGGGATCGAGGATTGTGGAAGGAGTGAAGAAAAGAAAATGAAATGTGTGATGCCCTTTACCTGCTTGATGATTGCTAGGCTGCAAGCCTTTCTCCATGCAGTACGTTCTTTGTTATTTAATGATCTACAACACCTGTGCCAATACCCCCTGAATGTCATGAAAAAAGTTTATTTCTTTTTTTTTATCTCTTTCATTCCCCTGTCTGTATATGACCTGACCTAGCTATGTCTGTATTACTTGCTTCTTGCAGCAGACTACTACACACGATGAATACGTGATGAAACACATGCCACGTCTAGAAGATAACTCATGTGATGAATTTGCTGAAGAACGATAGCATCTTTCCAGGGTAATTAGATTACCTTTCTTTTGGGAAATTGAAAGAATAGTCTTGGTATAGACAACAACAAAGTGTGTAGAACTGGATTATCGAGAGCAAGGCCAAAAATGAGGAGATAAGGGAGATTTATGTATAAGGCATTCGTGGAGATGAGCGAGAATGGTAGTAAACTGCAGTACTTTATAGTGACTGTCGCAGCTTTCAGAAAGGTCTTTCACATAGTTTATCTATTTCACGATTTCTATGCCTTCAACGAGCTTATAGTCAATTGAATAGCACCAAAGACAATAAAGCATGCTATCAAACCTCAGCCGAGGGTATCTTTCCTTGCAAAACAATAGAAAAAGCGCGAACGGCGATGGAAGCAAAGAATAAGATCACCTAAACTCCAAGCAAATTATGCTGAAAAATGCAAGATGCCCGCTGATGTTGTCCCCGAAAAGATCAAGACAGAAGCTCCTCTAAGAAACAATGTATGGATCCCTTAGGCAGATGACAAGGAAAACAATGTTGAGTAAAGGAGGAAAGGTAAGGATGCATGAACGCTTTTGACATAGTCTTTGTTCTAAACCCACAACCAAGCTTAAAAGAACGCCAGTGCTAGACGATTGACGAAGAATGAATGATGTCAATGAGATGGTTAGAAAAGGATGACCGAGATGTAAAATGGTGAGGAGGCTAATTCAGTCCCTCGGGTTTCCCAACCCGCGAAGTGCAACTCGCCTACTGGAACCAGCTCGGCCAATATCGCTGATGCTTCTGGATTTGGGCAAGGTCCGGGCTCTGGCGCTAACAGGCTCTTGCTCATGTGGCGGTAAAATATATTTGACCGGTCTTGAGGAAGAGCTCCTTCGAGCTTGTCCAAGTACATCTTCCACCCATGCCTCGCTTTCCGGGCTGATTGAGACACGACGTGATCTCGGTGTTGGGCCTGCTAAACCCAGGGGTATCGACGGCGAATTCGCGAAGGTTGCACGATGATTTTCACTTGCGAATGATGTGGCACCGAAAGAGTTCGTAGACGACATTGAGAGCCGTCGGCGCGAGGAGACAGTGGACAATGGGGAATACGAGGTCATCAATGCCTGACCGGCGCTAACGGAACGGAAGTCCGGCCGATCTGACACGTTTGACACTCGCCGTGTTTTGCGTACCGCAAGCGAAGATGAGGGCCGATTACTTATAACGGATGCGGGTCGGGACGGTGTTCTGCGTCCAGTGTTGGCAGTCGGTGTGAGTGTGCTGCCTGGTGATGAAGGGGCGGGCGTTCCGCGGGAAGAGAGGCCTTGCACCTCGGCGCGTGGTGTTTCAGATACAGCCCGACAGCCGTGGTGGATAGCGTACTCCCTGAGATATTCGGCTAAGTCGGCCCATCCGCCTCCAACACGAACCATCACACGTTCACCCTTTTCTCCCACGGTGCGAATGAATAGCTTGGTAGGAGCAGCCTTACCACCTCTATGCAAATGATACAACTTCACGGAGCCGTCTTCCGGCGCATGAGAATGCCTTCTGCGAGAGGGAGCCGCGGTTAGCGTCAATGAAGGTGTAGGCGTGCCGCTGCGCGATAAGGCTCCCTGTGGGGTCATCGAGTGGAAACGTTCGCCATGTCTCACTGGCAGGGAAGGCGCCACAGAAGCCTCGTCAAATTCGCGGTCTTCAGAAGATACGAGGTGAATGTGGGCAGGAATAGTGTTCAGTATCGAGCTGATTTTCTCATCCAGTTGATTCTTCGGCCTCCTCATCTGTTTACTTGGAGTCGAGGATCTCGACGTTCCCTTTCTTGGAAAGCTAGCGTCTCCCAAGGGTTGCGAGTTGGAATTGTATGCACCAATGTTCTCAAGGCTAGAATGTGTGGTCATTTGCTTTCGTATACGAACCGTGTCGTTACGAACAGTAGATTCCGCCGGAGGGCCTGGAATGATAGAGTTTCTGGCAAAAGCGTTCGTGTTAAGTGCCCAGGCTTTAGACGGCTTAGGGGTAGCGTCATCGAGTTCCGAAGTGGATTGTCTTCTCTGAGAAAGTTCCAGGTGCTGACTTGCGAGGAGTTTCAAGTTATTAGTCGGCACGGTTGAGCCATCCTTTGGTGACTGTAAGTCCGTTGCATGTTGCTCGCTTTGGGGACGCAGGTCGACGGAAGTAACTGAGGCTCGTCGATTGCCGAGGGTACCGTTCAAATCACCCCCAGCCTCGCTCTCGTACTGCATGTCAAATCTTTCATTGATGAATCTTTGCAGAGGGAGGCTCAGGGCCCGGTTATGCGACATGGTTGCATTGGGAACTTTCTGGTTGTCCAAACGGCGCAAGCGCTCCTCACGCAGAGTATGGTCGGTACCAACTGACACATAATCAGATCCTTGTGAAAGGTCTTGGAACGGTGGTGGTGTTTCGAGAAGCAGTGGTGTCCCATTCGAAGACGCGGTGCGAGGTTCGCGGATGCCCGGACTAGATGTAAGGGAGGGATAATCCGAAAGGGAGCCCGCAGATGCGGTAGAAGTTCGGCGAGCCCGCGATTTCGAGTTTCCTTTGCTAATATATAAGCTCTGCGGCCTGGTTTTCGAAAGTTTGATGGGACTTTCCAAGCGTATCCTGGGTGGAGGAACTGTCTCCGAGGCCTGTTGTGATTCGCTAGGGTTGACGGCAGACTCCTTGTCATTGCGAGAACTAGACACAGACTTCACAGGCTCTGGCGACGAAATTGTGGATCTAGAAAATGACTCTTCTCTCTTGAGTGACATAGAAGTAGAAGGCGCTTCAGTTGTAGCTGCTTCGGCTATGACGCTTGCCAGAGTTGCTGCTTCATTTTCAATCGGCGAGGATTTCTCAGAACCAGATTGGTCAACTGCCCGTCCTGTATCTGCACTCAGGCTCTGACGGTTGAGCCTGTCGACTGTGAGTCGTTCAGCCGCAGCTGTCTCATCGCTGAATGCAATTTCCGTCAGGTTGCTCGAGACTGTGGGAGCATCCTTGTCCTTCGATGGTCCGACTAAAAGGGGACGGTCAGAGTCAGAAGGCACCGCAACGACAGATAATCCGTCTGAAAATCGTTTCCTTCCTTCCTGAATGTCGTCTTCAGTTGTGGTGCTACTTGATTGATACTCATTGATGCCACAACGAGCATCAGTCCGCTCCGTTGATGCGCCTGTGGTAAGTAGCGAGGGCGTTACCGGCTCTGGAATCCGGAAGGAATCATCCTTTAAACTGGTAAAGCTGGATGCATCCTTGTACTCTTTGTACGTGGACTTCGCCGACCCTGTAACGATAGATGGTACTTCCTGAGAAGATACAGATAGTTGCGAACCGCACAACTTCTCCTCAACATGTGAGGCAAGAGATGTCTCCTCTGGTAGGAGTTCAGGTGGAACAGATAAGGACTCAACTGCAGGCCGGTTTGCGATGAAGTCGTCATTTGTCAGGGAACATTGAAGGTCACGAGGGACCTGATGCTTCTCGGTTGAGGTAATGCCGTCCGTCCTTTCTCCCGAAGATTGCTCTATCGAAGCTGGACGTTCCCGTTCGGGAATTTGTGGCACCGTAGTATCTTCGTGGGTTTGCTCAAATGATACCTCCTCTGAAACGGCGTCAGATGTGTCAGATAGAATCAGGCAAGGAGCCGAAAGATATGGGGGGTCGTTCGACGGCTCCTCTGAAGATCCGCCAATAGCATTTTTGGAGGAGTCTCCCGAGAAGCTTTTCACCATTTCCAAAGACTCCGGTTGACACAAGTCCACATCAACGGGTGACCCAGCATCTATCACGATTTTAATAGTGCTTTGTTCTGGAGGTTCATTCGCTAGCTCCGCACCCTCTTTTGTTTTTGATTCAGGGTCAGTGTTAGGTCCAGACAATCTCACAAACTCACTCGAGTCAAGATGGGATTGAGAGGGATCTAAAGTAATGAGCACCTGTTCAGAGTTTTGATTGTGTGTAACAGGATCAGAAATAGCTTCCACCAATGAGTGGTCATCGTCACCTTCGTTGATGGTTTCCATAGGAAGCGAGCAAGCGGATTGCGGGCATGGGTCGGATGAATCCACAACTGGAGGCTCAGAATCCTCCTCTTCAGGAATGTTTGACAGCCGATTCTGTTGATTCTGCACACGTTGAGCTTCTTTCAATTTACTCGTCGTCGTCCTCTGGCGTAGCCATTCATTCTCAACCGTACGCTTTTCAGCTTCCATAACCCAGGTGCTGAAATCGGACTCAACAGCCTCCAGCTCGTCAATCCAGCTTTCCGGAAGCGAATCCTCTCGACCGTCGAGCACGTCAAGGACATTATCCATTCGTCTGCCCGCCGAGAGCACTATCGCCTCAAGTCCAGCTCGCTTGGCGTGATAGTTTTCTCTCGAATAAAGAGGATCATTCTCGGAAGGAGAAGCGGTATCTTTCAACAGGTCCATCGCAGAATCTACCTCGGATCGAGCAAGATGCAAAGCTCGTAGTAGGCCTGGAATCTGGCGAAGTACTAATAGTCGAACGTCCCATGTTGTAAGGAGGGTGTTCAACCGGGACAAAAGAGGAAGGGCCCGAAGAATGGTGGCAGTGATGACGGCAGTGAAATCGCTCAGCTGTACGTAGGTCAGAGGAGGAGGGACGGACACGGTGCTATTGGACGACGAGGGCCGAGACCGCGCTGGAATGTGAGCATTGAGTACATGTTCCTTGAGTTCGTCAACGTCCAATGTTTCCATTCCATCTCGGATTTCTTCAATGCGGTTCCCGTGCTGCTTAACAACAACCGAGGGTAGGCTGCCATAGTAGACTTGTTCCGCAGAATCGATAATACTCGAAGATGGCGGCATGAAACCTTTTCCTAGTTCAGCATCGGCTCGCTTCGGCCAGTCCCATGCCTGCACCTCCCGATACCACTCGCCCAGCTTCTGAGCTGCTATAGCCGCGCGGATTCCCAGGGCGCGTTCCGCCGGGGAGACTTGTGAAATACTCTTCCAGAGAATATCATGAGCAGCTTTCTCATTTTTTGGTACCGCATCAGTGGAGGTTAGCGCCAGCAAGGTGGA
This sequence comes from Aspergillus lentulus, assembly GCF_010724455.1. The sequence goes on along the minus strand of NW_022983888.1, from coordinate 42,876 downwards.
CTCGGGAGAAAGGTTGCTGAGCAGGGGGTCAATTGTTTCATATTTCGGAGCAGCAGAACGGTCGGGAGATCGAGATAATGAGCGTTTACGATAGTGATGAGATTCGGTGGGAGAGAATCGAACCGACGGGCGGACGGGGCTGACACGACTGGTTGCCATTTCTGGAAAGGGGCCGTCACCAGCTTGAAATCTACGGCTCACAAAAGGCCGGGCGGAAAGATTACCGAGTGGATGTATATTTCAAGAGACGGAGGTCGAGATGCGGTATCAATGATGGTAGGAGAGAGAGAATACCGCTGAGTGAGCATGCTGAGGCGCGATCCCGCTGAAGCTGAACGAAGGCGTATGGCGAGGTTGGTGTATAGGGCCTGAGAGCGAGAGCGTACGGAGTCGATTGAGCAGAATGGAAGTACAGAGGAAGTGGAGCGGAGATGATTCGGAGGAACGAGAGATAATTTACGACGATAATGAGAGACAGGATGAGAAGGAAGAAGAGTTGGCAGGTCGGATAGGTCACAAACGGACTGGGACTGGGGATAATATTATGAGGTTGGTCGGGGAAAAAGAGGGAAAGGCTGGGATCGACCAAGTCGGGGTGGCTGCAGTAGAGGGGAAACGAGTGTAATGTCGGAGACCAGCTCATTAATAATTGGGTCTCAATAACAAAATTGATAACAACCACCCATTTGCATCAGCAGTAGCAGCATTATCTGTGCATGCATGGAGAAAAGAGGAGAGAAGAGAGAGTTTTGATGTTGTTGTGTCGGAGACCTGGAGATGGAGATCCCCTAAGCTAGCTACCTTAGCTACGTACTAAGGGTTGACGGCGACGCGCGGATACTCAAGTGGACCTTACTATTCAGTAGTAGATATTGACTAATTATCTAGGCAGTAATATCAGGGGGTTTCGCTAGAAGAAAGTATTTTTGGATAGTTCCCTTTCCCGTTAGGGTATTGTGTATTTGTATCTACTCCATCGAGTGCTGAAATGCATCCTGCACTCGTTTTCTGCCCGACGCGTGTGCCGTTTACGTATTTATCGCTAGAGATAATTTAAGAAACTTGCATATTGACAGCTGCCTCTCACTCGATCCATGCATCTGCAGATGACAGAATCAACTTGGCTCATTATGCGGTCAATATGATGGCGTCTGGCACTCGAATCCGCCCGTCATACACCATAATTCTCATTCCACTCGATTATCGGAATGCCTCAGTAGCCCTATATCCCTTCCTTTGTCGTCCCAAATCCAAATACCTCGATTGATAGAACAAAGACTCCTTTCTAGAATTTGTATGGTCCTACCCCTTGCATGACCAACCCAGTCCCATCTTTCGTCTCTTTCAGGTACAGCAATGGAAAAAGGTCTCCGGACTCAACCCGACCTTCTCAGCGGCGCACCAGAGAAACTGGTCGTTGCGCTTCAGGGACTGGAGGAGCTGTTCGCTGCGGACAGGTTCCTGCTGAGGAAGATCACGGATCATTTAGTCAAGGAAATGGAAAAAGGTTTGGAACCTTGCAGATCAGCCTGGAAAAGATTTTAGAGAGCATGGTGAACGACGTCGTCATTCTTCGATGTCCATACTGACCAAAACCTCAAGGCCTAAGCGCGGAAGGAGGCGATATCGTTAGTGAGCTTGCTAGATTTGAATATCTAGGTTTCGTGCTGTGAAGGAACCCTAACTGACCGAGATCATGCCACAGCCAATGAACGTGACTTGGGTCATGGGCTATCCAACAGGCAAGGAGCAAGGGAAATTCTTGATCCTGGACATGGGAGGCACCAACCTGCGCGTAAGCCAGGTGGAGCTTTTCGGTAGCGATCGCGATATGGAGTCCATCCAGGAAAAGTATAGTATACCCCAGTCGATCAAGCAAGGTACAGCCGACGATCTGTGGGATTTCGTGGCGGACTGTGTGCAGAAGTTTCTCCAGTCACGACTCAGGGAAGACGAAAGATCGAAAGTCTTGCCGCTTGCCTTTACCTTCTCCTATCCGGTCATTCAGTCATCTATAAAAGTCGGAGTCCTTCAGCGCTGGACGAAAGATTTCTGCGTATCTGGAGTGGAAGGCCATGATGTTGTATTTCAGCTGGAGGCTGCTTTCGAACGGAAGGTGTGTCCCCTTGTAATGCGTCCGATTGCAAAGGCAGGAAAAAGACGGTTGACAAGCAAATACCCGTCCGAGTCGTGGCTTTGATCAATGATACGGTGGGGACGCTCTTCGCAGCGGCGTATGGAGACCGAGAGGCCAAGATCGGCGGTATAGCAAGCACCGGTTGCAACGCTGCATACATGGAAGAGATTGGTGCAATCCCAAAGATCCAAGGCTGCGGGCTACCAAGCGATGCTCTCGTCGCGATCAACACCGAGTACGGTGCCTTTGATAATTCACGCCGCATACTGCCGCGGACACGATTCGACGACGAGATCGACCGGACATCAGCGCATCCAGGCCAGCAGCTCTACGAGAAGATGGTCGCCGGACCGTACCTGGGGGAGCTACTCCAACTGGTGATGTTGGAACTGCACGAAGCTGAACTTCTCTTTGTAGGTCAGGACGTTTCGTGCTTACGCCAACCAAATGCCGTGGACGCTTCCATCTTCCCAACCCTGGAGGAGGATATCGGCGAGTGCATGGAAAGCACCCGTAAGTGGCTGTGGGAGAAGATGGGCCTCGATCCAGCTCCGCACGAACTCAAGGCCTGTCGACACCTGGCCGAATTGGTTGGAACGCGTGCTGCCCGTCTCTATGCATGCGGGATTGCAGCGATCTGCAAGAAACGCAATATCGAGAGCTGCCATGTCGGCGTTGACGGCTCAATTTTTGGTCATTATCAGAATTACCGCAAGCGAGCGGCGCAGGCCCTCCGTGACATTTTTGCATGGCCTGATGACCTTGAGGATCCGATTGTGTTTGGATTCTACAAAGACGGGTCTGGAGTTGGCGCCGCGTTGATCGCTGCGTTGGCTGTTGAGCGATCGGATGGAACTGTCCTTAGCAGAACAGAATAGACTTTAATCTTCAACCACGGGATCATTTTCCATCTTTTATTGCAGTTTGCGATATTTCCAACTCTGTCAGTCAGTAGTAGGTGAGCAGCGATCTAGGTAAACCAAAGAAACCGTAGCTATGGCCTTAGGCGACTAGCGTAGTCTACACTAAGAGGTTCCCCACAGAGATGACTACTAGCGCTGTCCCTTGCCGATCACCTTCAGCCTGCTGAAGCCTGGACTCACCAATGCACACAAAGCGCAGCATCATCACCGTAGTCAAGATATCCTCAAGTAGGCTAATTAATACCATTCCAAGGACAGTATTCGCAGCGACGCGATGACCCACGATGCGTTTTCGAAGTCAACTGACTAACATTGTCACCTTCACCAGTAAGTCTCCCCGTCGCCAATCATCAGTACTCCCGCTAACCACCCACCAACAGAGTTGACAGCTTCCCTCTCATCGCTAGGGAAAGTCTGCTGGATGCGCCTGGAAGATGGCATCGTCCGCTTCACCATCATCCCCGACCAAGGCACGCAAGTGTGGGCCCAGTTACCAGTCGTACGCACCCCTGCGCAGCCTCAATAAGACACCCAAGCTAACGAAACGGCGTAGGACGCTATCTTCGACGAACCATCCTACACCCTCCAATCCAACTCAGGAGTCATCAACCTCGAAGTCCCCATCGGCGCGCTCCATCGCGCTCTCCGCTCCGCAACAGGCGCCACCTCCGCCCAACTCCGCCTCACAAAGAAAGGCAACATCCCGCTCCTCGCACTAACCGTCCTCTCCTCCTCTTGGACAACAGGCTCAAACGCTCTCGGAATCACCAATCCAGCCGCTGAAACCGCTGCCGCTGCCGCCCCAGGAGCATCCGCTCCTGGCATGACCGGGCCCCGCGAACGCGAAACGGTAATCACGCAAGAAATCCCCGTCAAGGTTCTGCACGAGAGCGCTGTCGAAGGCCTACACGAGCCGCGCTGCCGCGATCCAGACGTGCACATCATCCTCCCGAGCCTGGCGCACCTGAAGAGCATCTCGGAGCGCTTCTCAAAGCTAGCGGGGGACGCACGGCCCGCGGCCAGCGGCGGGATTGTGTCATCGACGCTGACGTCGCCCAAGCTCGAGTTATCGGCGAATATGCATGGCTCGCTGAGGCTGGCGATTGCGACCGATGCGCTGCGCATCTCGAGTGTGTGGAGCGATCTGGTGAACCCGCCGCTGGACCCGGCGGGGATGTCGCAGAGTGAGATTGAGCAGTTGCCCAGTGAGAGGATGCGGGCGCTGGGGAGTGATGATGAGGCGGGGTGGGCTAAGGTGCGGATTGATGCTAAGGATTGGAGCCGGGTGTTGAGTATTGGGAGGCTGAGCCCGAAGGTGGTTGCTTGTGAGTTGTACTCCGGTGGTGTCTATGCTTGCGACTGTACGCTTGTGCTGATACGTCTACTGTCCAGGTTTTATTCATGAGACGGCCCTGATTCTGTATGTTTACTTACCACAAAGTTGGAATGGGGAGGATTCGTGCTTGACAGTAAGTTCCCAGTTGCTATATTTTAGCCATGCCATTATTAAATTTCCCTTGCTAGTATTACATCAATTCCTATGCAGCCTGATTTATCAGAAACCCCCGCCTGAGTCTTGAAGACTTCGGCAAGGTGCGAGCGCCAAAGCTGCCATAATGAGACATGATACATAGAATGCTAGTTATTAGAGCAATAGTGGACAAATTAAAATCGTATATCATACAAAACGTAAGCCAATCTGTTGCAAGGCGTCAAAGAAAACCTTGGTGATTGTAAGAATTCGGCTTGGATCTAACGACCCAAAAAGATCATCTCCAACTCCCATAGGAAGTCGTGCAGCGCAACTGTGCAGACGTATATGCAAACATGCAAGTAGAAATCTTGCAAAGTGCCGCCGAGAGAGGCCGCTTTTCTTCAAGCCGAACCCGGCATGCACGCTTCAAGCAAACTCAACATCAATGGTTCTATGACCGGACCGAGTATATGCATTTCACATTGTGCAAGAAGTGAAAATAAAAATCAAGTCGAAAAAGAAGTAAGATCAGCCCATCAAGGCTCTCACTTTGCCATAACGTCGACATAGCGGCCTTTCTTCTTCCCCCTGGCTGCAGGGCCTTTGCGTGCCTGCGGTGCCCCGAGTAAGTCGTCTATTGAGCTGGCATTGCTCAATGACGTTGCGGGCCTGGGTGGTGCCCCGGCTGAACTGCTCGGCGGAGTCGGCAAGACTGCGCCCGTTGACACAGACCGTGGGATAGCAGGAGGTGGAGCTCCGAGCGAGGGGGGAGCTGGGCTAGCAGACACGGACGGAGGTGCGCCTGCAGAAGAGGATGGCCGGCTTCCCGAGGCCCCTGTCGGCGGAGGCGTTGCCATAGCAGGTGGTGGCCCACCACTGCCGCTCATTGATCTACTGGGAGGTGCCGAACCCTTCGGTGGGGGTGGTGTTCCACGTGTTGGAGCAGCACTCCCGGGATCCTTTTTGTTAACCCACTTCTTCAGTTCGGTGTCATAGTAGAATGAATTCTCCTCCCCAAGTTTGGCCCGGATTGGCCCACCGCCGCTATTATCGTCTTTCTTGCCTCCAAACCATCCACTGAACCATCCCTTCTTCCCTGTTGCGGGCGGGGCTTTCTTGGCTACAGAAATCAATTAGCCACAGCAGAGATCGACAGTTACATGGGAACTTACCATCCGCTTCGGCGGCTTTGCGGAACGCCTCGTCAGCTTCGCGGTCCCGGCGTGCCCTCTCTGCCTTCTGAATGGCGGCTGCACGCGCAGCAAGATCCTCGTCGTCGTCCTCATCCATGAATGATTTCTTCTTTGGCTTGTCCTCTTCAGTAGACTCGTCCTGAACATCGTCCGATGCAGGCTCTGTATTAGACTCAACGGATGGAGGTTCGTAGGCCCCCGTGCTGGCAGGAGGCATATATCCGCCCTGGTCTCGTTGAGACGTCGTAGACGCACCTTGGGTATCGAAAGGTTGACCAAATGGTTCCGGTGCATACATAGAAGGTCGGTGGGGCGGGGCACTGTCGGAGACCAGAGAGTGTGCGGAGAAAGACCCTTGTTGAGCTCCAGATGCCGAATCCTCTGCAACAGGTGCCAAAGGCATGTAGGATGATTGTGGAGGCGTGGACTGGTAGCCAGCAACCGGCGGAGAGCCATACATTGGCATTCCGTGATGCATGTTCGTGTCAACTGGTGTAGAAGGCTCCTGAGATCCTCGTCGCGGTCCTAGTGGATACCCAAACGATGCAGACCTCTGGGAGTCCATAGACGATCTACCACGAAGTTGCTCGGGTGAAGCGCTTGGAGCGTAATGGCTCACTGGTTGGTAGCGAGAGGGACCAGTGCCGGGCAACGGCTGAGCCGCCGCCACAGGATAGGACCCATAGATGTCGGATACTGACGGTGAGCGACTAATGGTGGGAGTTCCAGAGACTCTGGCAAACGGTCCGATCTCTTCGGCCTTCCCTGAGCCAGTGGAAGCTGCATCGCTGTCATCTCCGGCAACAAAGCTGTTGAACTTTGCCCACATCGAGCCCGATACCTTCTCCATACTGGGCCTTGAAATCCAGGATGATCCGCCATCGCTGGTCGTTTCTCTGAGGCGCGCCGATAGCTCATCCACACCAAAGAACAGGTGCTGATTGTGATAGCCGGACGGCTTTGTGGTTGCCTTTAGAGCGGCTGCGATGGCGTCGCAGTACTGTTGAGCTTCAGACTTGCGGCCACGATCTGCAAGCGACCATGCATGAATTAGCTTGAACGCCAGCAGATGCGGAAGTGTGGACACGGACGAGCCCGCAAGCACAGATGTCGCAAATTCATAGGCCTCGGTGAGCAGGATAGAATCGTCGTCGTACAAAGCAGCGGAGGACGCCAAGCGTTGATGATCCACTCCGAGAAGCACGATATTTGCTAGCGGGTCATCGACCCCGCCGAACACAGCGGCGCGAGAGAGAATGAAACAAATATGAGCGGCCTCGGTACGGTTATAAGAGAGAAGCAGTCGACCGAGAGCAACCAGCGCTCGTTGATCGTCAGGGCTGCGGTTGCTCAGTACCAGTCCCAAAGTTTCCCGCCAGCTGTCAAGGCCATCAAGAGAATTCTTGGCGGGACCATGTCCGTCAACCTTGCTGATCATTTGCAAGCCGGCCCTGGCCGAAGGGGGAACTAGCTCATCAATGCTTTCCTCAATATTTCCGGCAAGAATCTCGTAGAACGCCGCTAGAGACTCGGTGCGGCTTGCCGCCGATCTCACTTCTCGTCTCACGAACTCCTGGACAACCTGTTGCCAGACCGATCTATCCATCGTTGAGGCTATTATCATAGCATGGCCCCAGAGACGTTTGTCTACTGCGGCCCAGACTGCTTTCTCTCTATCTCCAAGTACAAGAGTATCACGGAGTAAGTCTACCGACCGAGGATCGACAGCGTCCGGTTGAGAGGGCGCGTTCAATGGTTGAAGAGTTGCAGATGGTGTAAAGCCATCTCCAAGCGATTGATTCGGCGCAGAATTTTGCAGGTTGGGAAATAGTAGGTTACGCAAAGACTTCTGAGCTTCAACGGAGCCTTCCAGAACACCATCATTCTCGACCAAGACTCGAATGACCTTCCATAAGAGGGTCTTCTCTTCACGGCATTTAGAAGCATCGGGTGAAAGACGATCGAAATCGGGGATATCGGCGTTTTCGAAGGCTGCGATTTTGCTAGAAAGCCAAGCAACCAGGTCTTTCTTCTTCGACTTGGCCTTCAGAGGACCCGGATGTTGCACAATACTCTCAGCAGCGGGAAGCCAGTTATTCAGCTGGCTGACTCGGACCTCACCAGGACAAGATTTGATCATCGGGGCTGCCTGGCCAGCCGAGTAACGCGGGATACGCTTGGGGAAGCAAGATATCACAGCGCCACCAAACCCGAACTTGAAAATAGGTGCACCCTTCCACCGTTCTAGGGAGTCAAGTTGTTGTCCATCAGTTGGCGGTATAAACTCAAGCACTTGAGAAGGTGCACGATTGTGGGTAGTAACTGGTGCTGGGGCATAAGGATTAACCGTTCGCGTCGGGGACGTCGAACCATGCACAGAAGCAGGCCGTTGGAAAGGGTCGAGCGATGGAATGGACAATCTGGGACTGAGGGTTTGACTGGGAGACTGTGTCTGGGATCGACGAGGAGGGACAAACGGGGATTCCTCAGTGGATGAAGGATTCAGGACTCCCGTCATTCCGGCGATAGGTGGACCGGTAGATACGGGAGCCGCGCGCTTGGCAAATTCATTGGTATATGCGGAAGGAGCATATGGATTTTTGGGCGGCGATTGCGGTCGTGTAGATACCGGAGGCATATTCTCCAGGACGTCCGCGCTGCTAGGGCCTTTATTTTCTGAGGAGACCGGCTGTTCTGACGGATGCGAATGGTTCAAAGGAGGAGGGCTAGCTGTTGGTTGCAGTTGAGGCCGCTCTTCACTTTGGCCTTCATCTTGATAGTGTATCTTCTCATGGTATGCCAGAGGGCTCGATGTGCGTGGTTGGAACTGTAAAGCAGCTCCCTGCCCCGAGATACTTGCTGGTTGTGAGGCGTAGCGATTGCGAGGAGGAGGCGCTGCCGCAGCATTCGTAGACTGAGGTGGGGCTGGAGAGTATCTGGGCGAAGGAGGGGGCTTAACACCAACCTGCAGACCGGGAGGCCTTGGCGAGTATCTCGACGCTGTGCTTGGAACGGCCGGCGCGCTTGGTGCATTGGGCGCTAATAGATTTGAGTATGGGTCCAACCTTTCCGGCTGCTGCAATTGGGGTGGATTTGGGGGTCCGATATTGGACTGGGGAGCTGCCGGAACATTCGAATACGGAATCGCTGGAGGGGGGGCCGACTGCGGTACTGACGGCGCAGTCACAGGGGCATTAGGTGTATACCTTCCAGAGCTCGCAGGCCTCGACTTGGGCCTAGGAGGCGGCAGTGGAAGTTCTTCGAAGAAGTTCTTCTGAGGTGCTGTTGGCGCTGCCGATGAGGTTCCAAGCGGCGCAGGAGGGCCTGTTGACGCCTTCAAAGGAGGTGCAGGTATGCTACTGCTCCGTGGAGGCGGCTGCGGTACGGTGCCGGGCGGTGCAACAACTGTTCTGCTGTTGGCAACGGCCCGACGAGGCCGCGCAAGATCCTCTGGAAGGTCATAAGGTGACTTGTAGCCTTCCTTCGAACGTTCTGCGAAACTCTCTGCTCTAGCCGTAACAGGGTTCGGAGGAGCCTGTGCTGAGAAGTAACTTGACATGGACGCATTGGTGGGCTGAGGCGCAGTATTTGGCGCAGGGATACCTGAGAGCAGATCTGATGTAGAGGGCTGGTGCGGTGTGTAGGAGACCGGTTGCACTTTGGGCCGAGCAGGGTTCTCAGGGGTACCGAATGGACTCTGAAGGATTGCAATGTCGTTCATATGATCTATATTGGCGGCCTCTGGTGGTCCCTGTGCATTCGTATCATCATCCAAGAGCAAGTCATCATCATCATCATCGAGTTCCGCCTGCCACCGGGCAGCCAGATCATCTTCGGTGGGCATAGTTTCGTCAGCATCATCGGAAAGTTCCGCTTGCCATCGTGCGGCAAGATCTTCTTCCGAGGGAGCCTTTTTGATTTCACCGTCCGCTGTGGGCACAGCCAAACTGTTGTTGAACTCTACGGCTGTTGGCGATGATTCACTGAACGGAGAGTCCGGAACCGCATTAAGAGAATTGATGACTTGACTGGTGCTCTTGCGCGTGATGTGGGAAGGTCCTTCGGCTGGAGTTGACTTCTGGATTTCACTAAAAAATCCGCTCTCCTCATCTTCATCGCCTCCGAAAACGTCGTCGAGTTGGTCCTCCCCCTTTTGAGCATGATCGTTTTGTGTTGCCGCACCGTGACCTAGTAGCGGAATTCCCTCTTCGAACCGAGATTCTGTTTCTGGCGGACTATATATCGGCTTTGTTTGCGTTTTGAGCTGGTTAAAGAAGTCATCCTCATTATCGCGTTCGTTATCCCCGAGATTGTCCCAGAAGCCCGGACGGGTATCGCTAGCCTCTCCGTTGACTGTTGCGCTATTTTCCTCGCCCTCAGCTTCATCCATCCAGGCAGTGTCACCGCCCTCAAATAAATCCTGCGCATCATTCTGACTCGCCAAGCCAATAGATCTTTCCGGCACCTCATAGTGTGGTTCTTCTGCTACATGCTCTTCCAGTCGAAGTCCTATTGTCATGTCAACATTGCCGTTCTCCGTAGGCACGTCCTCTGTGACATCTTCGACTGCCCGGGGCTCATCAGTCTGCACCGAAATCGAATCGTCACGGCAGGGTTCTTCGGGCTCCTCAATGTCCGGTTTCGAGCTGTCATCGGCAGCCGGCGTATTCGAGTCGACCACATCGAGTGCACCTTGGTCACTGGTATCAGCAGGAATAGCGGCTTTGGACTCAACAGGATCGTCCTCTTCAGTGACTATTTCGGCAGAGGGAGACACGTGGGTGTCAATGTCTGTGGTTTCTGACACTTGCTTTTCGGAATCCAGCGCCAACCTGGCCAGATCGGTCGCAACGGAATCGTTATCCTCAGGTCGAAAAGCTGGATTCCACGCGAGTACTCCTTCTGTCTGCGCCATGTCTGCAAGAAAAGACGTCGCCGAATGGCGGTACGGTTGCTGTAAATTACGAAGCTGACACGTTTTCTAGACAACTCCGGGACCCTGAGAGTCAACAAGGCGAAGCACAAAGGTAAAAAGAATCCAAGAAACACGGGAAATTAAACATGTAAAAAGAGGAAGAAGCAATCCCGTAGAAAGAAGAAAAATATTACACGACAGAACCTGATTGCGGATTCATGACTGGATATCCATGACATGTAGAAAGGTATGAAGCTCTGAGATTCGGCACCCGAACAGACACCCGAGAGATAGCACGGAGTACGGAGTAGTGATGCTTTCTCCGTTTTTGGTTACCCCGTCTTGGCCTTGTCCGTCATCCGGAGGGGATTGACTTTAATCCGGTTCGAAAAGAACACCTAACATGTCTTGTCACGTGCCTGGCCCAGATGTCCTATACTTTGCATCGCATAGTTGTGGAGTACTATCAACAGTCATTAGTTGCATGTATATCAATTGCGAGCATGATATAGACTAGTCTACTCTCATTTCCTCCCTCTTTACAGGGAATTAATCTCCCTAAATCATTATCTGAAGACACTCAGCTGCTACAATGTGGTCTTGAAAGGAGCAGAGCAATACACAGCAGCTTCGCCTATGACATCGCTGTTTCATAAACAATTGATTGCGCCACAGCTGCGTGGCAGAGCCTGAGGCCCGCACCAATCATGTGATCGGACCTTGCTCCACCTCTCATGAATCAGTTACCACTACTTAGGCTCCAAAGATACCTTAGTATTATTATTATTATCGCGATGATAGAATGACTTCCTTTCTTCTACTCCTTGATTATTCTTAAGTGCATATAGGATGGTGTTATTTGCCCTCTTTTCCTGGATTTCAGCTTCTTACTTCCTGGCGCGCTGTTGAACGCCATCCACTTTCTTCATAGCGACAAGTACAATAACAATGCGGGCCTGAAATGCCATTACCGTGAGATAGGGATCCTGATCTAATAAAGAGGACTTTGCGAGGAAGATCCGGGATCGCCGCTTCATATGGGAAGCACAGTCAATATCAGTTCGCATCATACCTACAATGCCTTCATCATCCGAGTACCTTCATCCTCACGACCGCGCCAGCCTTGCTGGTGACTCCGGATCCGATGACGATCTTGACTTGGAGGAGTTGGACCCGACCACGGCGACCATTCATAAATCTCCTCGGCTATCAAACGATGGAACAACGCGACAAAGAGGCTATGGTTCAGGGATTGCTTTGAGGAATTTGCGGGTTGGCGGTGGAAGTCGAGGGTGGAAGCGTAGTGCTTCCGGCATACGGAACAGGGATTCGGAGGAGGATACACACGGGTTACTAGAAGATCGAGAGGGAGAGCCTCTCCGGAGCTCGCACGCGAGCTCACGCAATTTCACTGATGATGATGCTCCGCTGCTCGACAATCCCCGGCGGAGCTCGGCCCGCTCGTTTGCGGGTGATGGCTCGATTCGACGAAGGGGTTCTCGGTCACGATTTTTCGGTTTCAAAGCAGCCAACATCTTCTCCGGTCCGTCGAGCTGGTCTCGCAGGAACGACGAAAACAATGCAACCAAGCCTCCTCGGGAAGTGCTCGTTGGGCAAGCGCAAAGGACGAAGTACCCAGCGAACATCGTTTCCAATGCGAAGTATACCCCTTGGAGCTTTCTACCACGTACCCTATACAACGAGTTTTCCTTCTTCTTCAACATCTATTTTTTACTTGTGGCTCTTTCGCAAATCATTCCCGTGCTTCGCATCGGGTACATGTCGTCCTACATCGCGCCTCTAGCTTTCGTCGTCTCGATATCCTTGGGAAAAGAAGCCTTGGATGATATTGGTCGGCGAAGACGAGATGCCGAGGCCAACTCCGAAGAGTTCTCAGTGTTGTCCTTTGACAAGCCCGCGGGCAGAAGGGCGTTTGCGACACCTGCAAATAATGATTCGGATGTCGACGAAGTATTCGAGATCACGAAGAAGTCTAGGGACCTGAAAGTCGGTGACGTTCTTAAGGTTCGCAAAAACCAGCGGCTTCCCGCGGATGTGGTGATCTTGAAAACTATTTCCAATGACTCTGTCACTGCGCGGCGAAGCTCTTCAGCTGAGATTGCCACGGATCTTATGCGACCCGACCAAGAATCAGTTCAACCGTCTGAGGTTGAGCCTAGTTCAAGTGCCGCCGCGGATGAAATTGATAGTTCTTCTACTAGTGACACATTCATCCGTACTGACCAGCTAGACGGTGAAACTGACTGGAAACTACGCTTGCCTTCGGTCCTATCTCAGTCCCTGCGACTCCGGGATTTCCTTAGACTCAAGGTCACCGCCAGCGCACCGGACAAGCGAGTCAATGAGTTTCTTGGCACTATTGAACTTGGCTCGCAGCCAGGTTTCTACGATCCCCACGTCGACAAAGCGCAGACTGGCGGCGGAGCGAGCAACGAGGATCGGCAAGCCAATTCTGCGCCCCTCACAATTGACAACACGGCTTGGGCAAACACGGTCCTGGCATCCAATACAATAACGTATGCCGTCATTATCTACACTGGCTCGCAAACACGAGCAGCTCTCTCCACATCGCCATCTCGTTCAAAAGTAGGTCTTCTGGAATATGAGATCAATAACCTGACCAAGATCTTATGCGCGTTGACCCTCACTCTATCAATCATTCTGGTTGCTCTGGAGGGTTTTGAACCAAACAACGACAAAGAATGGTACATCGCAATCATGATTTACCTTATCCTATTCTCAACAATCATTCCGATGAGCTTGCGAGTCAACTTGGACATGGCGAAATCTGTGTATAGCAGGTTCATTCACCGAGACAAAGATATTCCTGGGACCGTTGTTAGAACGAGTACGATACCCGAGGATCTTGGTAGAATCGAGTATCTCCTTTCTGACAAGACTGGTACCCTAACTCAAAACGGTAAGTCTTCATATATCTGACCAGTTGAACTGCATTATTAACTGTCTTAGAAATGGAGCTGAAAAAGATCCATGTCGGTACTGTTTCTTATGCAAACGACGCTATGGAGGAAGTGGCGTCATTTGTTCGGCAAGCCTTCGCTGGCAATACCTTGACCACACCTTCAGCTGCATTCGGAGCTCAAGCAGGACTTGGGGCAGCTCCTCGTACAAGGCGAGAGATTGGGTCGCGCGTTCGTGATATTGTCCTGGCGCTGGCTCTATGTCATAATGTCACTCCCACGACCGACGAAGAAGACGGTGTGAAGGTCACGAATTATCAAGCGTCATCGCCCGATGAGATTGCCATTGTCAAGTACACCGAGGAGGTCGGTCTGAAGCTGTCATACCGTGACCGGCAATCCATTATCCTGGAAACGACCGACACAGCCAGTATTGTCGTTCGTGTCCGCATCCTGGAGATTTTCCCTTTCACCTCGGACAGCAAGCGAATGGGCATCATTGTACAATTCGAAACCGCCAACTCGATCCTAGAGTCTTCGAACGAAGAGACCGAAATCTGGTTCTATCAGAAAGGCGCAGATACTGTTATGTCCAGCATCGTTGCAGCAAACGACTGGCTTGACGAGGAAACTGCGAATATGGCTCGGGAGGGGCTGCGTACCCTTGTGATTGGTAGGAAACGGCTATCCTTGCAGCAGTTCCAGGAGTTCTCTGCAAAGTACAAGCAGGCCTCGCTTGCGTTGCAAGGACGCGACGTCGGGATGGCCAAGGTTGTCAGCGAGCACCTTGAGCGTGACCTGGAGCTTCTCGGCGTGACTGGTGTGGAAGATCGTCTGCAAAGAGATGTAAAACCATCACTAGAGCTTCTTCGCAACGCTGGAGTCAAAATCTGGATGTTGACCGGAGATAAAGTGGAGACTGCACGGTGTGTCGCAATCTCCGCCAAGCTGGTAGCTCGGGGCCAATACATCCACACTGTCGCCAAAGTGAAGGACCCGTCTGCCGCCCAAGAGGCGTTGGACTTCTTGCGAAATAAAACCGATTGCTGTCTGCTCATCGATGGCGAGTCGCTGTCGCTGATGCTTGGTCAGTTCCGGTCGGCATTCATATCCGTGGCCGTTCTGCTACCGGCTGTGGTTGCATGTCGATGCTCTCCGACTCAGAAAGCTGAGGTCGCGGAGTTGATTCGTCAATACACTAAGAAACGAGTTTGCTGTATCGGTGACGGCGGCAATGATGTCTCCATGATCCAAGCAGCCGATGTTGGAATTGGTATTGTCGGCAAGGAGGGACGCCAGGCCTCGTTGGCTGCTGACTTTAGCATCACGCACTTCCACCACCTTACAAAGCTCCTCGTTTGGCACGGCCGCAATTCATACAAGAGATCCGCCAAGTTGGCGCAATTCATCATGCATCGTGGCCTCATCATTAGCGCTTGCCAGACAATGTACAGCATTGCAAGCCATTTTGACCCAAAGGGTCTGTTCATCAATTGGCTGATGGTCGGCTACGCGACGGTCTACACCAATGCCCCAGTCTTCTCGCTCGTTTTCGACCGCGACGTGGACGAGCACCTGGCCAATCTCTACCCCGAACTGTACAAAGAACTCAAGTCCGGCCGCAGTCTCAGCTATCGCTCGTTCTTCGGCTGGGTGCTTGTGTCAGTTTATCAGGGTGCCGTAATCCAGGGACTCTCGCAGATCTTGCTCAACACCATCTCGGGCCCGCGGCTGATCAGCGTCTCGTTCACGGCCCTCGTCATCAACGAGCTGCTGATGGTCGCTATCGCCATCACCACCTGGCATCCGGTAATGATCTTCAGCCTTATCGGTACAGCTCTGGTCTATGCCGCCAGCGTCCCCTTTCTGGGCGACTACTTCGATCTCGAATACGTCATCACAGTCGACTGGGTCTGGCGTGTGGTCGCCGTCTGCGCCGTCTCCGTGGTCCCCGTGTGGGCAGCTAAACTGATCCAACGGTCCTGGAAACCGCCGAGTTATCGTAAAGTCCGAGGTTAATTGCTTTCACTGATATCCCTTGTCGCGACGCCTTGCCTTGGTCGTTTCTCAACTTTTCCAAATAAAGGAATCGCGGTTTATTGAATGTCATATAGTTCTCTGTACTATCCTCATTAGCATTCATCGAGCATTGATACTATACCATTTCCCTTCACTTTTACTTTGTTAATATATAACCCTTGCATAGAACTTCGCTTATGATTCAATGAACGTCCTGTGGACACTTATTTTTACGTGCTTTCTCTGCTGTATAAGACCCGGAATGAGCTACCAGCTCTGCAATTTCATCCTACGTATATTTTTGGTGGCTAATATGACAGGTCCAACAGGACCTTCGTGAGGCTCAAGGTTGGTTATACAAATATATATATCGAGCGAGCTATGCGGGAGAGTACAGAAGTACGGAGTAGCACACTCTTAATCTCCCCAACGCCACTAAGTCAAAATATAACCCAATTAAAAATCTACAAAATAATATATTGAGTATTGGGTAGTAATAAGCAAAAATCGCAGGGTCATTTGTATGAAAAAAGAAAGGTAGTGAAAAAGGCAAAAAATAAAAAAGATATTGCGGACGACACCTCTGGGATTCGAACCCTGTAGGGGGACTGTTAGATGATGTTGTGTTATTTAGGTAAGTGAGTAGAACATACCAGGCGGGCGAACCCACAGGCTTAGCAGGCCTGCGCCTTAACCACTCGGCCAAAGTGTCCAATGGTGCTCGATAGACTACAGAAAGCTACCTAGATGGTACTTTTACTACTTTGGTATACGCAGCACAAAGCAACCAGCAACGACGAGAAACTACTGCCTGAACTTACTCCGTAGTTGAGAACCATGATATTTATGATCGTTTGAGATAGTTAATCGTGGAGATAGCATCGTAGCTAAGAAACGCTGCCGGGAGGAAAAGAAATAACGCCAACCTGTCCCAAGCCCAACCCAGCCGGAGATTCTCCTCAACCAGTACAAATATGAGCCCAACTCAAGCCGATAAAACACGCGAAGATCAGACTGAATAAGGTCGCTGCGGCAGCTCATTTCGAGCTGGATGGATGCGGCTCTTTCCACAAAATTTCCTTGCTCAGAAGCTGCCTCAATTCGGGCGAGATAACCTTGGACTCGGCCTTATCTCCGGCCGCACCACTACTCGCCGGACCGGCACTGACACCGCTGCTGTAGCCAACGCTATGTGGGCGTTGTGGCGACTTGCCCTTCGTCGAAGCAGATTCCTGCGTGGGTTTCCGTTGATGGGTCGATGGAGCGGGGAAGTTATTCTTCTTGTCTATTGCTTCAACTGTGCGTTCAAAGCGACGGAAAAGGGATTCTGCGCGGGTGAGGATGGGGACGAGCTCCATGGTGTTTGATAGTTCGTTGACTTTTGGGTGGATTAATTGGGTGGTCGCGGTCAGTTGGGGTAGAGGTAGTGTGCTTACCGTATTTAAGAACTTCATCAAAATGTTTCAGATGGTCCATGATCACATCGCGGTGTTTTTCTAGGATTGCTAACGCGACAAAGAGGTGGAAACTGCTGGAGAAATAGTCGGTCCACAATGTCTCCCAGAGACGTAGGACGTCTACCCATTCGAACTCGCGCTTGTACCAGACAAGGAGCATTCGGAAAAAGAAGAAGAAGTTCGTGCTGTCGGCGGATTGGAGATGGAGGTATAGCTGGGGGTCCATAAGTTGTACCAGGTGATCTAGGGTGAGGAGCTGGGCGCGCATGCCAGACTGATCGCGAAGGAAATTCCGTTCCTGGTCTGTGTAAGCAGTGTTGATTTGGGACGGATATGTGTGGGATTTACCATTCTGTCCATGAATCCAACAAAGGCCCAGAATGCGACTGCATCGTCTTGCATGACCGCGTAAATTGGCGCTAAGAGGTCGCTCATTCCTTGAACGTAGCCAAGGTTAGGATTGTATTCGTTGTAAGTGAGGAGCATGTCCTTCATCTGCTCTAGATGTACGTTCGTCCCTACATCCGCAAAGGGAGAGTCTGGATCCGGATGAGGGATATCTTCTCCTGCAAAGAGAGGTATCGTGCGATCTGTACGATGCACGTCTTTTTCTGATACCAATATGTTAGCAACTGGGTTTAGAAATGCTTCCATGTGAGGCAAGCATACCTATGCGGTTTTTCTGCTCTTTCCACCACTCATACTGGTCAGTAGTGGAAGACCCCTCAACCATCCTCTCCCACCAAGCACCCTTCAGCCGGATGTATTCATCCCGTTTCGAATTCATCAGAGCTTGACGCTCGTCGCGGCTGCTGTCCCAAGGGTACACTCCGAGAAGGAAAAGCCATGCCTCCTTTCTGACCCCATCATTTGGGTCAAGGCCCCCGTGGAAAATCCTCTCCTTCACTTCGTCTACAGTGACGTTGAGCCTTCCCGTGGTGGCATCAAAAAAGCCCTCCCATTCCTGCATAGTGACAATTCTGCGTCGTTCCTGAATCGCCATTGTTCCAGTTTCGAGCTCCAAAATTTCAAAATCACCCACAGAGCTATTTTCCATTTCCAGGACATCCCGTGCAGTCCATATGCGCTGAGCCCTTTCTCGTTCACTCTGCTCAGCAATACTCATCGCCCATCGAGCCAAGTAGAGCCTGGCGCTATCGAACTCATCCTGCAGGGTCTGAATCTCAGGAGTCTTCATCAGGCGACGGACTTGCGGAGGGATCATGGTGTTGTCGGCGAGTTCGTTCGCCGTCCGCCTTGTGAATGTGGTAATCTTGCTGAGCTGCTCAAGGACCTTCCATCTAGTTTCCTTGAGTGCTTTCACAAAGGGATCCATTCCGGCATCTCGTTCTGCACTGCCACCGGGTTGATGTGGGCCAGCAGCTGCATCGTGCCCTTGCTTCGTTACCGATCCGTCATAACTGCTGAGTGGCCGTGCGAAGGATATGCGGTCCTCTTCGGAGGGATTGATTAGATAGACACTGTTGTCGACAGACGAGCGCTGCACCTCAACGTACTTCCGGAGCCAGCGCAGAACCTCGTCACCGCCCCAGAATAGGCCGCCATTTTCACCAAATGGGTCAAAACTTTCCCTTGTCCGTTTTTTCTTCTGCAGTATCGTTGATTCGCATTCACTATCGTGAAAGAACAGCGCCGGGAAACTATCACCAGCCCGGGTATTGATCACCAGGCTACCAAACCACCAACCTAAACTAGGAGGTCGGACCAGCAGGGAATAAATTTCGGATAGCGGTACGGCGAACGCATATAGACCGATCGGATCTTTATATGTAGTTGTAGTCGGGAGCGGTGGTACCAGATATCGTTGCTTCGGGGGTGAAGAGTCACCAGACAGGTCGACTTTGACATAGGTACTGTAGGCGTCGCCGAGGGAGGATTCGGGGACCCAGGCAAGGAGGTAGGAAGAGAGGTCGGCGGTGGTCATAGCGGTATTTGTTGATGCGACATTGCTGCTCATAGTAGGAGCTGGTTTTTGTTGGAGCAGAGCGATAAAGCCAGGGATATTGTCCTTGGAGGAGGGAGTTGGATGGACGTATACCTGCCATACTCAGGAAGACAGCGGAATGTCAGCTGTGGCCTTTTATGCAAAAGTTCTGTTAGACTTGTCAAAGACTAACCTTGCTCTTAGAGAACAAAAGCTTCACCCCCCTCCCTGATGTGGAGGAGATGCTATTGTATTCGTCCTCCTCGGCGTCGCTGACATCGTAGAAAGACGCCGTCGGTGACGGCGGCGAAGGAGGAGGAGTGAATCTGGTGCCGGAGCCTGCCATTTCTAATGGCAAATTTGGAGCTTGACGAGATAGATTTCAGAGAAAGGTGCTCATCATGCGTAAGACTGCGATTGGATTTGGAGTTGTTCTTTTCCTATTGAGTGAAGCTGATAAGACAAAAGCAAATGACTGAGCGTGGAGAATGAGATCACGACGTAATCGTGGGGCACCTGATTATTGATCGATTGTCCCACTTTAGACAGTCTTTGAACTTCAAAGATAATTAAATCCACAAAACACTAGAGAAATAGTTTGATGCTGAATACTTGTCACTTTACTATTCCTTGAAGTAGCTTCTTGAGTCTCTGATGATTTGCAGTATGTTTTGAGGAGGTACTTTCGAGAGCTCTTCCATCGCCACACATGCCCACAGCAGGCAGCAGCAAAACATTTCATCATTGTTGATACAGTCAACATCAGTTCGGCTACAGAGAAAGGAAGAACCAAATTTGTCTCGGGGATACTCTATGTGGAAGATGTTTTTCCTTTTTATTCCTGAAAGATGTGTCATTCCATGCTGAACATCTTTGTCTACAGCCCTTCCTGAGTACTTACCTTTGTACACTTCACTGAGTAGTAACGTGTTCCATCTTCCTTATGTATCCTCTGCTGCCTATGCTTTGACCGTCCTTTACAAGGAGAGATTCCTCGTATCGAATGATGTTACGTACCTTACTGTGATTCGTCTGCATGCAACCCTTGCTCCTATCAGCAGGACAGGACACCCTTGTATGCATATGCTTCATTGATCATTCGCCCACAGCGAAGTTAATTACCTTAGACTCTGTGTGATATAGCTAGAGGCTTTAATGGATCTTATAACCTCTTCGGGAAACGATATACCCATCCAATTGGACATCTTCCTTTCTTCTGCTACAACAGGACAGTAAGTTGGCTGCAATGTCCAGAGATAAGGAGCTCAAAAGGATGGAAGAAAAACCAGATGGCCGGACGTATTTGATAAATGCTCCAAAATGCCTGAGTTAGCACGTACCCTTCCGGCTTCGTGGTATTGCAGCCAGCCGCTCTATCAGCTCGAGCGCAGGGCAATCTTCAACAAGGTATATGACGCTGCCTGTGTGAATGGTACAAAAATGTCTTATAACCGCATAGTCATGGTATCTACTCGGACCTGTGACAAGGTTCTTGACCATAGGAGAGAAAGTCGAGTATGAAATCGCGCAGCAGTCGGTTCTTGCTTTTCGAAGCCGTGGAGACGCGACTTTTCCTGGTCCAGATGAGATCCAGGTCGTCAGTGTGAGGACAGTACGCTCTGCTCAGATTCCTGCGCGCCATATTGTGGATGCTCATCATTTTTTTAGGGCAGAACGCTTCGCTCTCATGTCACACCTACTGGTCTCGTCTTTAGTACATTGTCGGACGAAGCTCCAAATTTTGAGGAGTACTTTCCGGGTCTCGAGGCATTGCTAGAAAGGGTGGACTTCACCAAGCTGCCATACAGGCGCAGCATTAAATATGAAGGGCGCTTCAACTGGAAGACGATGTGAGGAAAATCCTCCCTTTGGCTATCCACATCTCTCTGACGGAGACCAAATAGGGTCGATGGTTATCAGGAATGCCTACATTGTCAATACACACATCCCTCGTTCTCCGTCTACTATCCCCCGACATTCTATACTGTCAACAATCACCAGAACTTCTCCCAGCATATCGCTGATCCAAAGAAACCAGACGACGGTCTGTTCTTGTATTTCTTCCCCAACTGCACTCTGAACGTCTATGGCGGAGGCATGTCTTCATTCCGTGTCTGCCCGACTGAAGACCCAAGCCAGACAAGGATGGAATTCGACTATTATCACAAAGAGTCTGGGAATAAATTTGAGGAGTATTACCGATTCGTCCGACAGGTTGCGATGGAGGACTATGAGCTTTGCGAGAAAGCGCAAGGTAATCTGGAAAGGGGCGTATACAGCGAAGGCATCCTGAATCCAGAAAAGGAGAACGGAGTTTCATGTGAGTATAAGATTGACGCCCGCTAAGTTTGATGTAGAAAACTGTTTTAATGCGTCACAGTTTATCAAGATAAAGTCTTTCAGCTCGTGTGCCAGCAGCACGCTGCGGAAAGCGCAAGCCATGATCTCTCCGCACCCAGATTGAAGGAATCAGAGATCAATGACGAGCAGGTCGGAGCGGCCGCATAGTAGACACGGCTGTTAGATTTGCATGGTTGTTCATAAGTGTCCGTTAGTACTAGTATAGATTCATACATGTCGTGTCCATCGTATTCAAATTCGCCTTCGGCTTCAGCAAAGACTAACAGTCATTTCTCAACTGCAACCCCCGCATGAAACACCTGTACACCGGAAAAGCTCACCAAATCTGGAAAGATATGCAGCAAGCCTGCTGACTTATAGGGTTGACTCATAGTTGTACCACGAGTCTAGTCTCTTCATGCCAGTCCATCAGGCAACGAATGAAGTTGACCTTCCTTGGGGTCATCAAAGTTGCTGTCCTTTAAATGCTTCGAACGGTGCCGACGCTGCGGGGTTGACACACAGGAGAAACCGCTGGACAATCGCCATGGAGGCTCTGACCTCGCCTACACCAATACTTGTAGCACTGTTGACTGCCATCGTCTTCCTATGTCGAGCCTGGCCCCGTGGGATACACCCGAAGACGCTCCTCATAGGACAATCAGAGCAATTCCCTCAAGTCACAGAAGCCCACGACACACAAGTTGTCTCTAAGGAATCGGATTTTCCTGAGAACTGGCTGAATAGCAGTGATATCTTTCAACTCGAACGGCGCGCGGTGTTCGGCAAGGTAAGCGCGAACAAGCCTGCTCCAAGTTCGAAATTCAGATCTCTTAACACTTGTGGATCAACAGTCATGGCTGTATCTTTCTCGCCGCAGCCAGTTCACGAAACCTGGCGATTATCAGTCCTTCGAGGTGGCCGGCTTCCCTATCTTCCTCATCCTGGGCAAAGATGGTGAGATTAGAGCTTTCCACAATGTTTGTCGCCATAGAGCGTACACGGTCGCGAATAAAGAGCGAGGAAGTTCTACCGTTCTCGGATGTCGCTACCATGGCTGGAGCTATAACACGAAAGGCGAGCTTACCAAAGCCCCTCATTTTGAAAATATACTTGGTTTCGATAAATTACAGAATGGTCTGTTTGCTATTCATGTTCAGCAGAGCACCGACGGCTTCATCTTTGTGAATCTCGAAGCCGATGCGCCGGGCGAGTTGCTAGAGACCGACTGTCCGACCGACTTCGTGGAATGTAATGGGCCTATAGCTCAGTCACGATGGATTGGGGGTAAGGCTATCGAAGGAGCATTCAATTGGAAAATGGCTGGTAAGTTTGGCCCTGTTGCCATCTTTAGCTTCAATGAGCTCTGATGATTTTCCGCATAAGTCATATCTGAGAAGCAGTTCAGTACTACTGCAATATTGCCCGAACTTGCGCGACTTGTTCGCTCATCAATATTGGCGAGAATTAAGCATTATTTGAACGGGAAGACAGCGGGAAATCCTGATGTTCTGATATTTCCCAATGTCTCGTTTCATATCATCAAGGATACCAGATATTGGTACTCTCTCACCTTCCATCCGGCGTCTGAGCGAAAGACGCTGGTCCGATATGATCTGTATTGCTTCCAGAACACGGATGGCGACGTCAGTTCTCAGTTGATTTCGGATAAGCTGATTGAGATGATAACCCAACAAGTTACCGAATTGGAGAATAAATATCAGTTACAAGTCAGAAGAGCTGCGGATAGCTCCCAGGAAGGTGTGACCGCAACGACAACAGAAGTTCGGGACTGTCGCTCTAGCTTGGGAAACTCAAGTTCGTCTCTACCTGGCGCTGAGTATCCGTCTTTGGAGAACCCTGGCGCTTATGTTGCATAGATTTGCAAAAGATGATCCTCGAGAAGCTGAAAAGGCATTCTAAGCTCGAAAAGCTGCAAGGGATGGAAGTGCATCCTGCAATGAGGCAGCCGCAAGTGACGCCAAAGTCCCAGCAGGCCGATCGACGTAAGTCGATAACTCCTTGTTCGCAAATTCGGAGCCGGAAGATCAAAAGTAGCTTCACTGACTCATCCCAGTTTGCAGAGAGCTCGAATGTCGTGGCAGGAAAGTCCCAAGTCTGGCCTGGTAGCCGTCATCCGCGTTGAAGCGATCAATAAAGTAGTCCCTAGGCATAGCATAGCACTGAGCGAGCTACAAGCAGCGATACTCGCAGATATCTTGCACCAATGCATAACATGCATAATCAAAGCACTTCCCTACTAGATCCATAGCTTGGGAGCATTTCTTTTCCTGCTTTTTTATCGATTGTGACGGAGAAAAGAGGTACCTAGTATTGGCAACGAAAGGCCAGCCACCAATCAACACCCTGAATTGACACATTCTTCACTGACTTTGAGTCTCCTCTTTGTACTACGACGTGTCAACTTTCCCTTTTCCGCATATCCATTTCTCCACTATTTCGAGTGCTAGGGACCTACCTGGAGCCCTGATCTACTCACCAACTCCACCTCCTAATTATCCAGGAGATCAAAATTCAAGTACCTCTCTACGTACACCATCAATATAAATGCTTAAAGGCATCCTCGTAACCTCGTGTTCTCTTCCCGATAACTTTCATCAAATTGTCCGTAAGTTCGTAACACTTGATCCACCCATTTGTTCCATTCGGCTAAATAGGCGAACACGAGTTCTTCATCTGAATTTCTAAAAGTATTTTTAGCTCACCAGGCCCAGAACAATTCGAGTCTTGCCAGCTGACATCATTACCGCACAGAGTCAACACGCAACACGAGCTTCCGAAGTAGTCTGCAGTAAGTACACCAAAAATTTCCCCTGGTTCGTATCTCGCACAAAAAGACTAGATTATACTAAGTGCTGATCTATGCAAAAATAGAGCCAAACCTCCTATTTGACTTCCCCTCCCGAGGCCACTACTCTATTTACGAGGGGAAGCTCGTATTCACCCGGCCACTTGCGCATCTCATCTAGCTCGCGCATTGCCAGATATGTCTCTACCCCCGATTGCAACGGCAACCTTGCAGGCCGCGCTCGTAAATGCGGGTTCGAATGTCCTTGCGCAGGGAATCAAAGCGTGGAGAGATCAGGTACGTCGATTCGATCTTTTGTCGTCTTATTCATCCTAGCGAGCAACCAGCCATGGGCAATCCCATTGACATGCAACGGAATGATGACGATTCTGACGAGCGATGGCAATGATTCCCACAAGGTAGACACCATTCGAGCTTGACCTCCAGGCTTTGTTCCAGTTCACGACATGTGCGTTTGTACTCTCGCCGTTGACCTACGTCTGGCTTGAGGGCCTGGAGTCGAGGTTTCCTGGCTCCAGTGAGGATACATTTGTCTCAAAGTCTACGGCTGAGAAGAATGGCCCGAAGCAGGGGAAGCAGAAGTTGAACGTGACGAACACCGTAGCAAAAGTCGTGATTGACCAGACTGTCGGCGCGGCGATCAACACTGTCGCATTTATTATGACGATGGGACTCTTACGGGGACAGGATTTCGATGTCATCAATGCACAGATTCAGAATGTAAGTCCACTGCTGCTACTTTCTTCGGGTGTATTCTTTGTTGCTCTGCTATCGTAGCGAGGGTATTAGCCAGGACTGATGCACCGCAGGACTTTTGGCCCATCATGCTTGCTGGATTCAAGCTCTGGCCTTTTGTGTCGATTCTCAACTTTACGGTTGTACCCGCAGATAAGCGATTGCTTGTTGGTAGTCTGTTCGGCGTCATCTGGGCGGTTTATCTGAGTCTGATGTCCGGGTGATATCGGCCCCAGATAAGGCAGATTCATGATTGCAGCAATTGCTGGCCCCCGTGCTCTGGTTGTAGACAAGAATAGAGTGAAAGGATTGTTGGGTTGGTGTTGGCTGGTTAGACATTCCATATTATCCCTATTGTAGATAATGCGGCCGTTGGGGGCTGAGTTTTGGATAGAATCCCGACAACAAATAGTACCAACTATCCTATCTGATCATCCGTGGCCATTATATTTCATCTAGGATCTACGTAAGATTAAGCCTTAGTTAAATCGACTTCCGTCTACTAACGCTGATGCACATCATCTAACAAGAGCCAGAGGCGAAGCTCCATGACAAGCTCCAGCAAAACTGCTGAGCTCAGACGGGACTCACTTCCTGCACCCTTCCGCGATCACCTCAGCAATTGAGCTTGACTCGAATGTATGTGAGACACATCCATTAGTTCAGATTTACCTCCCGAAAACGCCTTACTGCGACGGTAAGGTTATTTGATCCTGCCGATCGCCAACAATAAGTTGGTCTCTTGGAGATCCATCGACGATTGCGGAGTGTTGGGGGCAGTTGGTTGTTCTGTCGTTAGGGCATACCTAAGGTGGGCCTACGAACAAACGAAACATATCTGGTCGCAGTATGTCTACATCCTAACAGTTTTGGAGACAAGAGGTGTCCTATTCCGAAGGAAGAACTGCAGTTTGTGATAAATCATACTCGAATCTCATGGGTCATGCCTGGTCTCCGTAATGCGAGGAAGATGCAGGTAAGCGGTAGGAATGTGGGCAAACTTGACAGAGGAGGTGATCAGCTGGTTGACATGGCACAGTTAGTATAGGAATAGAGAGGAAGGGGATAATGCCATTGTTCGAAAAAGCCCCAAGTTCCGAACTGGTAACTGCATAGACAGCCAAACTGCCATAAGGATAGCAACGCCCCAGGCTTATCTATGTGGCCCCCAGAACACTAGGCTTGTGACTGACACCCCGTATCTATGATGGCATGAACTGAAATCCTCCTGAGACCCTGCAAGGTTGGTTGGGACTCCAACAAGACTACAGCTAGTCAGCCAACGAGCTTATACGATGAGCAAGGATGGAGTGGGCCGGGGGCCGATGTCTTGAAGATGCAGAAGTGCAGATCAGTGGCGTTGGCTCGATGGCGGAGTATCCAAGCCTGGGGGAATGCGAGGACAAAGGGCCGAGACGACGCCAAAAAAAGACTCGATACGACAAAGCGGATTATCACTTCGTGTTCTTGATTTCTTTCATTTTACCTACGGAGTAGATACCTCTTTCGTACTTGCATATACGATTGTGGACGTTGATAGAATCAGCATCGTTCATTTTACGAAATTATTACCTCTCTAAGGGCACATTTTATTCTCGTTTCTTGAAGAAATACTCCTCGGACTGATGGACAAAATCATATTATTAGAAACGACGGTAATTGTATTTCAGCTAAGCGAGGCTTTCTCGAAGTCGTACAACACCCAAAGTCAATCAGAATCAGAAATACCACTAGTAACCAACTGGTCACGCCTGTCTCTTTTTGGCCCCCCATCCATCATTCCTCGTGTCACCAGCTTCATCGTCTATCATCATTGGATTATTGTCGAGGGATCGTCCCTTGCGAAGTTAACATTTTCCCTCAGCCTTTTTGACCAGAAGTAGCTTGGTTAGATAGGCAGCTTGCGGAAAGGAATGATTAGTTCCAGCAATTGGATAGACCATAATAGTCTATATGGCCCCCCAACACCAACAATGCTCGACCTGTTGTTGCCGGAAACCAACCCATGCCATGCACGTGGTGACAAGGGCTCGAAATCGATTCATGCAGTGATTAATTGCCAGACTAGTACTGCATCTCAGTACTATATACTCTGTATCCTGACCTGTCGTTTTCCCTGTCGACCACTCATCCCTTGGCAGGCGATGGTGCTACCTCTTTGTCCTACTCTGTACATACCTGCCTCTTGACTGGTTCGTTTCCCACCGAGCAATCTGGTGGTCATGTGGAACAGATTCATGCTGACTGGTCTCATCAGATAGTCCTTCTCCGTTCTCTTTGTTCCTTGTATAGCGCAATTTCGAGGCGATCTCTCTCGGCTTCGGAATTACCAGGGAAGTAAGGAACACCGACTGCTGGAACGTCCATTCTATACTTCCAAGTCCGCCCGACTCATAGAGACCTGAAAGTACCATTAGGATCTTTCATCATCGCGACTGGAGGACTGGACTTGTCCCGGATCGAGACTTTGGTGAGGAAGAGCAGTTCATGGCCCAGGAATAGACCGGAGTGGCATTGTCAAGGAGAACAAAGAACGTCCCGAAGTCACGGATCTATCTTGCATGATCATGTATAGGCCCGAGAAAGGCACATCTGCTTGGTGATCCAACTGTACAGCTCTAAGCACGAACCTCCAGCCCTTTCCAGATCCGTGGATCATATCATACACCGCATTTCCGAACTTGGGTAAACCGTACACAGCACAGCCCTTCTGGCTTGACTCGATTGGAAATCTGAACTGCGGGAAGGAGCCGTTGAAAAGGCTACCATCTTTAAAAATGAGCACGACAGACCCGTTAGGCGCGCCGTCGTCTGATTCAGAACACTCCGTTACGTCGATCTCAAAGTGCGATACTTCTTCAAGTCGACCATCCGATGACGAATGGACAGACGACGACAATTTCGCAATCTCACCACTGTCGGACAGATCGCCTCCAAGAGGGACTCATTGGACTCGATTCTTCCCTGAACTGTCGTCGCATTTCTCGCTGGTGTCTCCGATAAGCACCACAACCCCTAAGGTGACACATTTTTCTCTTCTGGCAGACATGCAGGCGATTGATCATCAAAATCGACAGAATTCCTCGGATTCTGGCACTAGAACTGATTCTCCGTCCTTGTCTGAAGACACTTTCGACACAGCTTCCTCGTGCTACAGCCGAAGATCGTCCGTGACAAGTCTTGGCTCCGAACTAGCCGGATGCCCCTACAAATCAGCCGATGCCTTTTCTGTCATTTCCCCCGCTGCTGCAGGAGTATTTGATGACGATATAGCGCCCGTGCTAGTAGGCTCGGCCTCCAAGCTAGCCGTAACAAGCCCATCACTGGATGAGGTGAGAAACAAGCCCCTCCCTCGGGAGCCCCCGATTGCATTAGCTCCCCTGTCAGTTCGTCACAAAGGCCCCCGTCCGCTCCAGGCTTGCCAGCGTCCCTTCAGCGACCGGCCTCGTACGACAACCCCGGCCACTCCTGCCACACAACTTTCGCCTTCTCCACGTACTCTATCCCAGGCAGCTGAGGAATTGGAGAATTTTCTTGCAGGAATCACCGAGCAGCGCCACAATGAGCCCCAATTGTTTTCTTCACAGATCTTCAACGGGCCCTTGCAGATAAGCCGCGGAAACATGGACATGATTGCTACTCGACCAGCTCCAAGGCCTCCTAGAAATATTACTTCTATCAAGTTAAATGACAACTCGGGTCTAAAAATCAGTCACGGAAAACAAGAGCGCGATTTGCAAAGAACAATGAAGAAAATGAAGAATAAAGGGCCCTTTTCGTTTTCCGTCCCTGGTTTCAGTCGCAAGTACACCAATACTCATCTCCGATCGTTCAGCAGCTCCAGCTTGAAGTCAGAAGTGGAATCCCCGTCCTTTCGCCCTCAGCGCCCACCGCGCCCGGAGACTATTCATGATGAGCCGGAAGAAACGGCTGAAGTGGCCGAGTCTTCCTGCCTGCCAGTACCCTCCCAACGACAGAGACCATCGTCCTTTTGCAGTGAAAGAGAATTACGATTGAAACTCCCTCGGCTCCAGACAAAGCAAGTGCGCAGCCACGAAGACCTCGTCTCCACTTCCAGCTCTGTGGGAGACAAACTGGTCGCTGAGCGATCGATGCCTAGAATCCGAGCGAACAATGTGGAGGAGAAGATTTTTGTCGCGTCCAGCAAATCAGGACGATTGAACACATCAAACTCTCTCTTCGAATTGGAAGGCGGCCTGCCGCAAAGGATGGTCTATGAGCTTGATGCAGGTTTGCCATCACCACATCCCAACATTACCATCTCAGTTCACAACCCCTCCAAGACAACTGCTGTCCAATTACCAGACGACATCACCCTCAAAATACTGGAGCAAGTTTCTTCCCTTGATGATCTCTTCCATCTAGCCGTCGTCTCCAAGCAGTACTACCGCGTTTTCAAACAGCATGAATTACATCTCATGAAGACTGCTGTGTACCGCATGTCCCCTCCAGCCTGGGAATTGCGTGAAATAAGCCCTCCCTGGGATAGCGAATGGCAGATTCTCGTCGATCCGGACGCTCCTGTCCCCGAATACACTCCCACACATTATCTCCAACGTTACGCTCAAGACATCTATACGCTCGCTCAGCTCAAGTCACTCATCCTGGCCCGCTGCAATACCTTCCTTCGCCAGGAAACGATCAATGGCCTAACAGGCAAAGATGATGCCCGGGCGGCAGAAATCGATGACGCCTTTTGGCGAATCTGGACTTTCTGCCGGATCTTTGGCTGTGGCAAGAATCGGGAGAATGATATAGTAGGACAGATGGACTGGCTGAATGGCGGCGTTATGGCCCACGACCGTAATAGCATCGTGACCACGTCGCTCACTGAGCCATTCGGCATGAACAATGTCCTATTCGAGCCGCCGGAGGGGTTTGGACGCGGAAACGGGGAAGGTCTCTCCCAAAGTCAACTCTACGACATGACGGAAATATGGACCTGTCTTGCCGTGTTGCTCCAACCCATTCACGGCAGCCGCACTGAGGCCCGAAAGGCTGGCGTTTTTGACGGGCTCGACATCGCAGAAAATGACACGGTTAAGGAAGAAGCTATGATAGGTAAGTGTCCCTTTTTGTCATCTTCTTCTTATGGGATCGTAGACTGACAAGCGAACAGAGGAATGGACATACTATGTCCTCACGCTGGGACCTTCGGCAGTCCTAAGTATTGGCTCAATTTGTCCTTTTGATAACGCTGAAGCGACATTTCAAACGGCGCAATCCATTGGACTGACAAAGTGGGAGCCTCCCGACTCCAACATCAGCCGGTCCACTTTTCTCAAAGAAGCCGTATCCAGAGCCTACAAGGTACGGGAAGGAAGCCCGTCGCTCAATGGATCACGTCTATCGAATGCCAGTTCTACCTCTTCCAGATCTTCTGCCGGCCGCGACAAAACGTCTCAAACAAGCAGCAACGCGACCGACAGCAACCAAAGCAATCGGCGCCGACAAGCTGTCTTCGCAGCTCAGCTGCGAAACCGACGCACTCAACAGCAGAATAACCCTGGTAACCCAATCACGTTCGCCGAGGAGCGCCCGATCTCAAGCTATGCCATGATAATGAGTCGCCTCGAGGGGCTTCCAAGCGACCAACCTCCACCTCCACCACCACCCAGCCAGCAAGTGGCATCGTCAGCGTCACTGACTCCTCGCTACTGTCCCCCCGCACCCGTCCAGTACTCTCAGCCACTACCTCCACCACCACCCACCGCGAACCCAGTTTCCTACAGGCCTCAGGTCCTCGACCCCGTCGACCAGGCTATCCATGTGATGGTCCACGAGCTTGGCTTCAAAGAAGAAGATGCCAAGTGGGCCTTGAAGATCACGGATACTGGCGAGGGCATCGATGCAAATGCCGCGGTTGCGCTTCTCACTAGGGAACAAGAACGATACGAACAACGGCGCAGCGGCCGCTTCGCGTTTCGCTCGAAGAGCCCGTCCCTGCTTGAATCCGTCATCAACAGTCAAGAGTCGGTCAACTCTGGCTGGAGATGGGCTTGAGCCTCTTCTCGTCAACTGATCTGTCTGACTCTCAGATCTATGTTTATATGTCAACGTCTGCATGCGCAACGCCGCCATGTTTGTGCCAGACCTCATCATGATGCCGGGGTTTGAGAGTATTTACGATCAATCTGGTTTACTGCTGCGTTTTTAGCGACTGAGGTATATTGCCATTTTTTCTTTACATATTAGTACCTGTCTTTGCATGCCGGCTCGATACCCATTATGCACACTCGTTACAAGACATTTACTGTACAAGCACGTTCCAGATATAGATTCTACCACCGAAGCGATTCGTTGCTGGCTGTTTGTCACATATCCTGCAATGTTGTCTTTCAATCACATCTGAATGACATTCATATAAAATTGAATTATTGCTATCATTATATCCATACCATAAACAAATTCGTAAAAACTATTCCGTATCAACTCGCGGCTAACTAGAAAGCAATGGTCGATGCCAGACCGTCCAATTCACGCTGATAATTCCTGTGCTGCGAGATCTGGTAGAAGAACTTGCCCACAAAGTCCGTCGCGCCCTTGAGAATCTGCACGCTTTCCTTGAAGCTCTCGGGCTTCTGCTTCCCGCCCGCAGTGACAACACCATACCACTCGACTGGGTCCGGGCTCTGCGACGACGCCACCTGGACGTCGAGCGTGCCGCCCAGCGTCTCCTTGACGAGATCCACGGCCTCGCCGGTGGCGCCCAGCGCCTTGAGATGGCCGAAGGTCTCGGAGATCCAGTACTTGATCTGCCCGTTCTGGCGCAGGGCGGCGACGTGGGGGCCGCCGGGGATGAAGGTTGCGTCGAACATGGTCGAGCGCTGGCCGTCGTAGTGGTGGTCTGGGATGATGCCCTTGGAGGAAGACTTGTCCTCACCGTCGGCGTAGATGGCGGAGCGCTTGGTGCCGATGATGAAGGGGAGGGCGCTGGCGGCCTTGATGGCGGTCTTCATACCGGTGAAGGCGACGGGGTCGTAGCCGTCGCCGATGATGATGGCGATGCGGCGGCTGGCGATGGTGGGGTTCTTGGGAAGAAACTCGGTCTGGGAGAGGTGCGGGGCGCGGCGGCCGTGGTTCTGCTTGAGGGCCTTGGCTGGGATCGGGGCGCCGACCATCTCGGCGACTTCCTGGGCGAGCTCGAGGTCGATTTCGGCGAGGCGATGGCCGGCGAGCCGTTCGTAGACCGTGGGGTCGTCGCAGTGGTCAAGCTCGAAGCTGAAGGCCTTCTTCATGTGGAGCTTCTCGTGCTCAGACATGGAGTTGTAAAAGAGCTGAGCTTGGTTGTGGTGCTCGCGGAATTTGTCGCTGAGGGCGCGGTTCTTGATGCCCTCCACGCGCTGGGGGTAGGTTGTGAACCCGCCGCCCTGGGTGCCGGCTGGGGGAACGGCTTCGAAGCGGTTGGGCCAGTAGTTAACCGTGCCTTGCGTGATTCGGTGGCGCATCTGTCCGTCTCGGTTGTGGTTGAGCACAGGGCACACTGGACGGTTGATTGGCAGCTCTTCCCAATTGATGCCCAGGCGGCTGATCTGGGTGTCGAAGTAGGAGAAGTTTCGCCCTTGGAGAAGTGGATCGTCGGTGAAGTCGATGCCAGGGACGATGTGGCTGGTGCAGAATGCGACCTGCTCGGTTTGGGGGAAGAATTCGTCGACGTTGCGGTTCAACTCGAGCTCTCCAATAACACGAAGGGGCACAAGGTCTTCAGGCCAGATCTTGGTCGCATCCAAGATGTCGAATTCAAAGTCATCCTGCTTCTCCTCTGGAATGACTTGAATTGCAAAGTCCCACTTCGGGTACGCCTTGTTGTCGATGGCCTCCATGAGGTCTTTGCGATGGAAATCAGGGTCTTGGCCTCCCAGCTTCAAGGCTTCGTCCCAGACAAGAGAGTGCACACCCAGATGGGGGATCCAGTGGAACTTGACAAAGTGTCGCTTTCCCTCTTTGTTGACGAGAGCAAAAGTGTTCACACCAAATCCCTGCATCATTCGGTAGGATCGGGGGATGGCGCGGTCAGACATGGCCCACATGAACATGTGGGTGGCCTCCGGGTGCAAGTACACAAAGTCCCAAAAGTTGTTGTGAGCTGTTTGTGCCTGAGGAACCTCGTTGTGTGGCTCTGGCTTGACAGCATGAACTGGCAGCAAAGTCAGATCTGACAGAAGCAGCAGCAGGAACGATACGTACCGAAATCCGGGAACTTGACGGCATCTTGAATGAAAAACACAGGGATGTTGTTTCCAACAATGTCCCAATTGCCTTCATCGGTGTAGAACTTGACAGCAAATCCACGAACATCGCGGACTGTATCAGCGCTACCTCTACTTCCTTGGACAGTCGAAAAGCGAACAAAGACGGGCGTGTTCCTTGACGTATCCGTCAGGACACCGGCATAAGTCAGATCTTCAATGCTCTCCTTAAGCTTGAAGTTCCCGAATGCACCAGTGCCACGCGCATGGACTACTCTTTCAGGAATACGTTCGTGATCAAAGCGATGGATCTGTGGATATCATTAATACCATCTTGATTGAAGATTTGTACATGCAGTATGTTTACCTTTTCTCTGGCGATCTGATCCTCCAGCAAGGATGAGCCAGTCCGGCGGTCATTCGTAACTCTAAGCCATTGATCGGTGTTGCTGACTCGCACACCGTGATCCGTGGTCAGTGGCTGCTGGGTATGAGCATCGGCAGTATCTCTTTCCAAGTCGATCAATTTCTTGCTTTGGGAGGATGTGTTTTGCAGCACTTCCTGCGCTTTGTGCAAGCCTCCAGCAATCTTCGTGGCCATGTTGATTCTCGGGATTGATGCTCAAGGTAATTTCAGATTTAAGTAAAGCTCTGTGAAGAACCGACAGCGCCGACCTGACAAGAACATCTCTTTTAACATCTCTGCTGGCTTCGATGGTGTGTAATAAATGGTCTTTGGTATGTCCAGAGCTGTGACGCACGTAAGTGTGACGTTGGCGGAACGTTAACGTCACCCCTGTCAGTGTCAGCCTCGGCTGGATCCAGCGATCATGACCATCCAGGCTGTCCAGCCATGGAAAAACCGGAAATTCGCATGCGGAGATATTTCCATGACTTCTTCAGTTGAAATCTTCCCGCTGAACCTGTTTTTCTTCAAGGGTGGTATTCGTTGATGGAGAGCCAAGCTCTGTTGTTGCGGGGCATATGAGTTCATGACTCTGTCCGATAACCAAGGAACTCACTCCACCCCATGTGGGTGGGCTGATGATCTGCAACGAGAATTCTCAGAGCCAGGAGAGTGTCCAATAGATTCACTGATATTACTTCCAAATCAACTGTTTCGCTGTGGTATCGCATTGATGCTGCCGAAGTGTTGTTGTTGGCGGCTGTATATCGTTCCGCGAGTTACGCAACACCGCTCCAGAAGCAGG
This sequence comes from Aspergillus lentulus, assembly GCF_010724455.1. The sequence continues at coordinate 8,545 of NW_022983888.1, read as the reverse complement.
GATGCAAACGAATCTTGGATCAATGGATGCTCTTAACGATCCATCGATCAATCAGAAGTCGTTTGCTTTTGAGATTGTCCGATTGCGCCTTCAAGACAGAGGCACATTGTGTCAGGACGGCGTTTGAAGGATCCATGAGGAATAGACAATTCGGCATCTGGCGCACAGAGTCTAGACAAAGCGGATAAAGTTTTGACTTTATACTGTCGCATTAGTCCTCTCCCGTGTTCTCATTCTTGGCCGGGTTCTCTTCTTACTACTGCACATTCGTCTCCTTCACGCTCTTTCCCATTGAGATTCATGAAAATGCTTTCCTTTCTTCAAACACCCTCTCAGAGAGGTCGATAACTGGCCATCGAATGGATTTATCTGTTGCTGGAAAGACGGAGAAGCGGTGGACGCAGTTTAGGATCATCGCGGATAGGTCATATTCCCAAGACCCCAAGTCCATGAACTATCGGATCCACTATCAGATGGATTCCCAGAATTATTGATCCGAATTGTCTCTGGAATCAGCTCTGTAGATCCGTACGAGGCGGGCTATCTACTCCGTACTCAGGGTCGGTCTGTTATGTTAATATTGTGGGTCATCTGCTGGGGCTTTGTTTGAGTTCCGTAGATCGTCTGCGTCCACATCGAAATATGACAGGTGGGAAACGACTTCATCTTGTGAATGCGGGGACAATAGTCATAGGCCAGCTTTCAATCGAAGGGAGCCACAGGCAGGAGCATGTTCATGCGGTGAGGAAAAATGGCGTGGCCGAGGAGAGGTATTCCTGGCATTGGGGTGCTTGTAGAAAGTTCGACGCAAGGGAGCAATCGGTTTATCGTCGTATAGAGCCAGGGATGAATTTCTTTGACAGAAAAGGAATCAGGATCGAAAAAGAATGTGTTTCTGATTGGCTGTTGAGGATATCCTGCCCCCTGATTGTTGATGTCCGGCCAATTCAAAGAGAAAAGAGACGCGAAAATCGCGACTCTCTAACACACGACATTTCTGTAGAGTATACACATCCAACGGGATTGCCCGAGACAACAAGCCCTGCAGACGCCGACCACCCTCTAATCTATCAATTGATTGGCCTTTGAATCAGATTACAGACCCTATTCGGCTTCCATCCTTCACAAACGGACTTTCAAAATCCCAAGGAAGCGTCCCGCTAGGATCATGCGAGGGATAACAAGCACTGACGCTGCGAACTCCTCCCTTTTGAAACCAGAAAGTATGCGACCCGTTTACCTCTCTCATCCCCATGGAGAACCGATTTCATCAAGATGACCCGCAGGGCACACGCACCTGGACCATGACCTGCCGATTATTGAAAATGATGCCTCACCCGGCTCATTGATGCATTCCGATGCATGGCTTCTTTCTTTCTTTGATCTTCGTCCAGACTGCATTTGGGTTTGTGTCATTGACATCCGGGTTGCTTCTTAACTCTGCCTTTGTCCTCTCTTCATCCTATCTGAAGCTCGATTATGGATTACGATCATTATACAAGTCCGATGGTGGAACGGTAAGAACATTCTCAGGGTCTGCATTTGCTCCCCGATTAGGATATCCCACTGAGAACTCATAATTGATGGCTAGAGATGGGATCGACAGCCGCAGTCCGCTGCAGGCAGAGGCGAAGCGGAACTTTGAGAACCAAATCGTCCTAAGCCGTTCTTCTCACAATGCCTCTGTGGCACTTGGAGCGCGGACACGGGTTCTTCGAGCGTCGGACGTCTTACTGTCGTTGGCTGGCAAGACAGAGAATGGTTCGTCGAATTCCGCTCCTGTGTATGATCTGTCACTTGATAAATCTAACGTACTGCGATGCGAATCTATAGAAACCGTCGAAGATTCTCCAGGCATTGAAAGTTTTGCAGAAACTGTACGTCTGTTCCCGCCTCTCAGAAATGACGATGGGGGTCCCAATGGTGCTGCGGACTCCAAATGCCCGGATTGCGATGCTGTCTTCTCCTCACCGTACGGCCGCTGATTTGTCCTGCTTCTTCAACGCATAATTTGACGATAAATACAGGTGTGAATTGAAACAACACTACTTGACGAGGTTCTGTCCTGGGGCAGCTGTGGCAATCTATTTGATGATGCGAGATCGGTATGCTTGACTTCAGGGTACGGTCGATTCAGGCTGAGTGGTCTCTTATAGTCTTATCACCAAGGGCTACCGGATGGAAAAGCGGTTTTTGCCTCTGAATTCTCGTCCGCTCCGTTTTTTCTGCGAGCATTGCGAGAAGCAATTTACCATGGGTGACAAGGATGAAATAGTGGATCGACAACGAGGTGAGACGGTCCGCCGTAGTTGCCTATGAACATCCTCTCATATATACTTGCAGACATGCCGTCATTAATCAGTTGCAAAAACTGCGGGGAGGAGTGTAACATCTCGTCAGTGCCAGTCTGATACTGATCTATTGTCGTCCAGCAAGTCTTACATGACTAATGTAGATATGAGCCTGTTCTGAATGACCCCAGAGACGATATCAGTCTTCGAGATATCCAAAAGGACAGGGCGAATGGAGCGCACAGCAGAAGCCCCAGCATCGCGCAGATGAGCTTTACCGGCTCTAAATTCCATATTGCAACTAATACCGCCGGGGAGCAATCGTTTTCTCAGAGGGCCAGGAAGTTGCGGGATTCCTGGTCATTCAGAAGTAAGCTCCACAATTCCACTGATGAGAGACATGTCTAATTCCCGGCAGAAATCTCGCAAAATGATGAAGATGAGCTCATTGCGATTAGTTTTGCAGGACTGTATGACCTGGAGAGAGGTAGGCCAACCCTTTTTTCTAACGCTCCGAGTTTAACGTGAGATGCAGTGCATGCCCCCAATGGTATATTCCAACAGTTCGGAGGTGCTGCCGAATGGCAGTCCACGCAGTCACAGAGGGACTGTCCTTATGAAAGTATGCTTGGCCCTGTCTCTATTAGAATAAAAGTGTATGAGAGTGAACAGCTGATAATTACTGCCAGCGCCAAATGATGTCCATATAATTGGCTCAAAGACATCGGGCATGGCCCTTTGTGAGGAGGAAAACGAGCATTACAAAAGCGATTATGTTGATTCGCAGGGAAATCTGGTTGAAGATCAAACACAGGGGACACCACCATCGTCATCTCGAAGGCAATCTTTTCTGCAAAGGATATTTGGTCGTACCATTCCGAAAGGTTTGCTTGATGAGTATCATGATGGTCAAAAACCCGGCTGACGGAGAACAGGTCTGTCACGGGCAAAATCTGCCTCTAACCGAGGGAGGAAATTGCTGAAAAGAGTCAATACCGTGAGGCTCTCTTTCACGCAAAGGGGCTCCAAGAACGAAAGTGATACAAGCTTAGAAAGCGAAGGAAGCTCAAGTGCCATGAAAACCACAGCCAAGACACAACGCGGAGCGGATGGAATCCGAACAGCTGTGTCCGAAGCCGAGTATATGACGTTGTTACGAAACTGCCAGAACATTTTCATTCATATTCAACACCTCTCTGGAGGCGCAATGGTTCATGACGCCTCTGGCCGTCAAAGAGTGCTTCAGATGGATGAGGTGGCTCAGCTCTTTCTCCAGCTGAAGAATGAGCTCTCCGCCTCGACAGTCTATTCCAAAGCTCTGATAACGCGTATGCGGGCCGATGCAGCCCTCAAGCAGGGCAATTCGAAAGCAGCGGTTGTGGAGTTTCATGATGCACTGCGGACTCTGGACAGTGAGCCAGCATTGGACACCGAGAGATTGTCTCGCGCGTCCATTTTACATTCGATGGGTCATGCATACCGCAGTCTGGACATGGCCGCAGAATCGGAAGCCTGCTACTTGGAGGCACTGGGGCTCTACAAACGATCCTTTGGGCGCGACCACCCGACCAACTTTGCAGTCCTGCACGATCTAGGCGCACTTTGTGAGAAGGACGGATACGCCACCGAAGCAGCTGCACTATACGAGCGCTCATTCGCAGGCAGGTTGAAGACTCTGGGACAGCACGCACCGGAAACATTGAGTAGCATGCAAGACCTCGCGTCTCTCAAGGTCTCCTTGGGTGATCTAGAATCCGCGCTCCTCTTATTGGAGAGGGCGGTTCCTGCTCTGGACACGGTGTTTGGACTCCAGAACGAAACGACCCTCAGCGCGATGAACAAGCTATCTCTTCTGTATCAGAAGCTCGGCCTAGTCAAAGAATCTCGTATGATATGTGGCAAAACCATCCCACATTGCAAGACGATCTTCGGCGTTGCGAGTGCTATCACGAGAGATGCTGTTGTCCGGTACATCCAAGGCTCTGACAATTTTGACTTTCCCCCAGAAATCCTGGACGTACTCGAGCAATACCGCAACTCTAGCGACCCCGAGGCCCTTCGGGTTATCCATCGATTAGGCCGATCGTACATGGATGCAGGACTGAACCGAGACGCCGCTGATCTCTTCGAGACCTTGTTCGAGGACCTCCTAGTCGTAAGAGGACCAGAGGCTCCTGAGACGTTTGATGCGCTCAGTGCGCTCTGCGTGTCACGCGAGCACCTCGACTCCGTGGATAAAGCCATCCTCGCCTATCACCAGCTCGTTCAAATGGCAAGTGCCACTCCCGACGAGCACCATTCGCGGAAACGGATCAGCTATGCACAGAAGAGAATTGTTGAACTCAACCGCCGGCGAGAAGTTCTGGCTACAGAGAGAAAAGAATGGGGATTGCACGAGCCCGGGAAATGTGAGAACTGCGGAACATCCACCAAGATCCTCTGCAACTGTGAGTCCTCTCCCTGACAATCTTCCCTCAGACTCACAGCACAAGCTGACCAGCCTCCCAGCATGCAAAATCTTCCGCTTTTGCAGCGAACCATGCCACAAAGCCAGCCTGCAATCACACCTCCCCTACTGCATCCCCTCCGTGTCCCTCCGCGAGTCCAAATCCCTCGCCGTCAAACCACGCTGCCCACCCTGGGTACGGGACCAGGCTCTCTCAAAAATCCGCCCCCTCGACAAGAACAGGACCGTAGACGTACTCGCCAGCTACACCTTCTACTTCGACCCGCGCAACTTCACCACCTTCCGGATGAAGCTCAGCTCCCTCACAAACACCCTCATCATCTTCTCTCTAGACTCAGACATCCAGTTCGCAACCATCGACAGCAGCTCGTCACCGTCACCGTCATCGTCCGGACCCGTGAACACAAGCTCTTCACCCCCAACAACCCCCAGCACCACCGCCCGAGAAATCCAATGGCTAACCCCCCAACGCCAAGAAGCCATCTGCTACGTCCCCCCAGAGTCCCCCAATACACCCGCAAAGTACGTCCTCGTCAGCCCAGGCAAGGAAATGTTCAAATCAGCCATCCAGAAGCGAATCAGCGTGCGGGCCTCGAACGGCGAAAAGGAACATTTTCGGTCTCTCTCGTTGCCGGATAGTGAGCTGATCGAGTATGCTCAGGGTTTGCTTCTGTCGGGATACCTGGAGGAAGCGTTCATGTACGTCATTGAGTGGGAGTGGAAGTGAGGAATATGAATACACGAACGAATCTTTTCCTTTCCTTTGTCTCTAGGAGTTGTCGAGAATACGAAGTGGATAAAATACAATTGGATATCTTCGATGATTAGACATGTGGTGTACCAAGGAGCCATCTGGGTTCACATTATCCATGTGATCGAATTTACAAGAGTGAACCCCCCTGCGTAGATCTCTCGATTAATCTCATGGAGATATCTAAGCCCACCTACACGAACAAGACGTGCCAATGATATGAAAGTTTAGATGTCCCCAGACCCAGAAGGGACCATAAATCTATCGTTGCTGTCACCAATATATACATATGAACAAGCGCTCGCACAACAGATGCAAGGCAGTCTAACGGAAAAGGAATAACAAGAGAAAACACCGGACTCGAGGCTCAGAGACACTATACATGATCATCAATTCATAACGACCGGGTGATACCCGACCTGAGGTTGTCCGGGGGTGCAATCACGGAGTTGAGGGATGCTCATCATCCGATTTATAAATATCGTCGTCGTCGCTTTCCCAATCCTGCGCCTCTAGAGAGCGTCCCTTGATGCCGAAACTCAAGACAAAACCGACAAAAGAAACGGCACCAAAGACACCGAAAGCCAGCAGTTCTCCCTTTGGTTGAATGCGGGAGGCCAGGGAGAAAAGACCACCAGATAGGAACGGACCGGCTGCTCGACCTGCCGCGGCAAGAGTTTGCGCAAGACCATTGAGTGCTCCCAGGACCGCGTGATCCGGAGCAGAGTTCGTAATCTGAACAACAAAGTTAGTGCATTCTCAAATCTCAGTCAGTAAGAGGATGATCTTACCAGTAAAAGCGCACTAGTCAATCCGCCAACCGCAGATACCGTCTTAACCAAGAGCACGAAGCACAGTTCAATAGCCATAAAGGCGGTCTTTTTGGTCAGCCGTCCGTCAGCATCGTCTCCTTTGTATCCGACGAAAGGCATGAGCATGAATGATAGGACGAAGCCGAAGAGGCCTGCCCGATATGACCACCGGTTGCCCATCTTATCTCGCAGTCTGCCGAAGATGCAGACTTGAAAGAGGATAGTGGCCAGGCCGGCAAAACCTTGCGAGAGACCAATTTCGCTCGGAGTAAGGGCTCGTCCCGTAGGAGGTGGAGCATGCGAAAAGATAGGGAAGAGCGAGTTGAAAGACACATTGCCCAGGGCGAAGATGAGATACGTCAGCAGAAGCAAAACAGTGTCCCGATTCCAGATCTCGCTTTTGAGCAGGGACTCATGTGTGACGCCTTGGCGACTGGACACTTCCGAGGCGGAGTCAAGTTCGCTATCATGATCTTGCTCAGATACATGCTGTTGCACGGAATGATATTCATGGGGAGGGTACGCCTGTTTTGCCCGCCGTGCTTGACTAGTCCATTCCCACAACCAGACAAAGATTGCACGAATTCTGCGTTTGAATGTAGGCAAAACTTCCGCATCCTCGAGACTCTCTTCGAGGAAAAGGCTCGTCAAAATGAAATCCGCCACAAGAATTCCCGCACACACGAGGTTCGGTCCGGCATAAGGATATGGATTGGATTTGTTCTTGTCCAAAGGATTTCGGGGGAAGACCAGTAAGCCGCCAATAAGAGGTCCGGTGATACCACCGATACCGTAGAGGACAGGGAGATAAGTGAAAGCTTTCGACTGGTTGCTTCTGTCGGTAATCTCTCCGAGGCACGTTGACACCAATCCCTGGTTGCCATTGACAGCGCCCATCAACGCCTGCACCAGTATGGCCTGCCATAACATCTTACAGAACCCAAACGCTAGCATGCAAACTGCAGTGAGGATGGTCCCAAGCAATATGACCGGCTTCCGTCCCACGCGATCAGACAGCCAACCCCAGAAGTAGTTGGTTATGAACTGCGCTATCGCAAACGCCGAGGCGATCGTTCCGACATAGATACCCACCGACTGCGGGTCGACTCCGGGAAACGACGCCGCCATATCAGGCAGATAAGGGCTGATCGAATTGAGTGCCGTCTGCTCACAAAGCGCGATCATCGCCAACACTGCCATCTGCTTCTTCGGCAAGGGAGATCGTGATTCCTCGTCGCTTCCGGATCCATGTTGTTGCAGATTCGAGTCGCCGCCTGACGATTCGGATTGGCCTGAGTTCGGTCTTCCACGCGATTTTGGAGGAGGAGTGTCGAAGGTTTGATAGTGCTGCGTGGTGGAATGACGCCTATTCAGCGAGTTCTGTTCAGTCTCTCTCATCCTCACAGGGCACGATCCTCGCGCAGTTTGAGGAGAGATGTATTTTTTGTAACGATTCGGATCGAGACTTATTGTAGTAGGCAGGTCGATTGATAATCCAATCTCTATGCTGCTCAATGGTCTCCAGAGCTCAAAGTGCGGAGGGAAATATTGGGTCACGCGCGGCCGGATTGGGGAGGAATAATGCCTTCCAAACAGCAGCTCATGTACTTCCCAACAGGCGAATTATCAATCTCAAACACGTCTCCCAGTGTACAATAGCAAGGCAAGGCACAGAGCAGAAGTGACCAGATTTTGCAATGGGTTGATGATTTGAGTGAGCAGTCCAGGTCCAGAACTTGGACTGAGATGATGATGTAAGCGATCTGGGGAGACACGCTGAGTCATGCATTTCCCACGCGAGGTACCAACAACGCCAGGCCCAGAAACATTAATGATTTGCGCTATTTCTGTGTCATTCCAGCCAAGATAAGATCCAGGAACCAAGGGTGTCATAATCCTCCCATGAGGTCGAGATAGTCAGCTAGTAATCGAGACCGTCTCCAACAACAAATGATGTCATACCTCAAGGCAGAACAAATACATTCACCGTTCAAAAATCTTGTATGGTTCCTCCTGCATAAGAGCCACACTAGAGAGGTACTTATGCTGCAGTAACAATGACTTGGCGTAAGCATATGGTGGAAGAGGCTAAACTATGTGGATGTTCCCAGTACCAGAGCCCATTTTTATCTTTTGTAATAAGGCATATTACTTTGCAAAACCTTCAAGAAGGCCTGCTGGCCCAATGGTAAGGCGCTTGACTACGGATCAAGAGATTGCAGGT